>CM068961.1:127642897-127656701 GCA_035128595.1 Eptatretus atami
GGGGTGGTGGTTTCCTCATGTGCCTTTAGTAAAAATGCAAGTGTTTACAAATTACTCCTTGGGTCGACCTGTTTGGTATTCACAGGCATCTTAGAATAATGGTGGGATCTCAGGTTGAAATGCTACACATTGTTTTGATTTGTCCATTGTTTATTAACATCCTCATAATTCATGTTTAAACGTACACCGATGAATCAAGTGTTCTAATCTCTTAGTCCTCCATGTGATGTAAATACATAACAAGTCCTTCGGCGAGCCTTACACAATTGGAAAAAAAAATTAAAAAATCGACTCCATAGGAATGGAAAATGAACAAGGTGTCCAAAGAGGGTTACCCACTGATATTAGTCATTTACCTTTTTTGTCAAGACATGGACATATTGATCAACCTTCATGCCTTGAACTAAAAACGGTAGAGTTTACAATGTACAATTTTTTGGGCAACATTTCCTTTCTATTTCCTGTATTTAACCAGAAGTCTCTGAACCTCTTACATTGCACTCAAATACACAGCTTTTAAAAAACAATGATTTGTGCATTTCGTGTATTGCATTATTCACTGGAATGCTTCAATAATAATGTTTCACACAATGCATGGAAGTGCATCATCTGTCGATACAGGTATCATGGTATAACCATCGCAGTGGGGACTTGATTAAAAATCCATCGTGTAATGATCTGGACCCTCGAATACATCGGCCACCGCCTACTCCTTGTCACCTTTAGGAAAATCTCTCCATGGGATAATGAAAACATGCACCAAGCATGTCATATCAAAGTCGGAAAGAGGTTGGAATATGCAACATAATAACATACCATGGTGAAAACCAAAATAATAACAATAATATATAATAAACAGATGAAAACTATACAAGCCCCGACCGAACTTGCCTTTCTCCTGAAGCCAGCCCATGTCACCCATCACCATGAGACCTCCAAGCCCGGGTCCTCGTGTCAGCCTCTCAGTTGAATAATAGATCAGAAAGGATGCCATTGCGGGTGAAAATTAAAGAGAATTCCAAATGAGCATGTTCTTGGCAAGTAGACGGGCTGAAGTTTTGGAGAGAAAGGGAACGAGAAGGGGTGGAGATGTGGAGAGATGACTGGATAATGTAAATAATTCGACATAGTAAGTAGAAACATTGTCGAGTGTAAAACTGTGGCCTGCTGACGAGGCAAGCCTGTACCAAGCTGCTATTGGAGTCTTTATCCATCCAAACACTTCTGTTTCAGTAACTATCAAACTATCAGGAGTGTTGCTCTGATATATAATATTTCATATAATATATTTGGTGGTGTTGGGTTTAGGTGGTTAGGAGGGTGTTGGATCAGGGTCTGAGTTCAAGCCGTTTGGCTGCTGAATTAAAACCAGGGGTTGCTCAGTTATCCTTGCGAGTCGAGAAATGGTAGAGTGTACTGGTACCTGGTGTATGCCGGTTAGATAGGTGTAGCATATCTTGTGTCGTAAGAGGGCGACAGGGTTGGGCGTAGAAGGGCATCCGGCATAAAACTTGCTAAGAAAAACCACTACCACAGGGAAAAGGCTGTAGGTCCATATATGATTAATATTATGTATATATCTATATATATATACTTATAGATATCTATATTATTAATTATAAAAACTATATAATATATATATTATATATAATATTATATTGGTTTGGCTGTGGAATTCGATTCACATTCAGGTCGATAGGTGAGATATATTCTGGACGTACATGTATAGTTAGCCAAATTGTTAGAGGAATTAATGTGATTCTTGGGCTGCGATTTTGAGTTAGGCGTTTTCTGTTCTAAACCTTGTTTAGATCAAAACACCCAGCGGTCGCCACACCCTACTTCACATCCCGTACGACAAATACCAGTCCAACGGCATATGGAATGATCACGGAAACCTCAATCATCCTAGGCTTCTGACACTTGGGACAGAGGTCGGGTTTTCAGCGATACGTGACCGGTGTGCAGATGGGGTTTTTCGAGGATGAATCGGACAGGAATGTGGCAGCGCACTGATACATTGGTAGGCGGGGCCGAGAATATGGCCGTAAGCAATATGAGAATCGGGAGTATGAAATTTGGGATCAGGAAAGATTCAGCCCCTTTTTTCCCGTCCAAATGGAGAGATGGATCGTTGGCTCAGTGCGTGAGCGTTAGCGATGTGTGGAAAATCTGTAGGTATTGTGCGATAGTGGTGGGGGATTTTGGGAGGGTCCTTGATGGTGTGGGGTGAGAGGATAAAGTTGTCTGGTCGTGCGACCAAGTTGTGGCTTGGTAGGGAGTGTCGATGTTGGGAAGTGTGCGTGGGTCGAGTGTGAGGGACTATAGTGTGGGCGAGGCAAATGAGTTAGGAGGGGAGATCCGGCGGGGGGTTGAATCGTGGCGTGCGGGAGGGGGAGGGGATTCTGAGGGAATGAGGTGTGGCATGGGAGCTCGGTCGGGGCGAGGAAGTAGGGAGGAGTCGTGTTGTGAATCGGGCAGGTCGGCAGGGGGATGAGGGAGCTACTGAGAATATGAGAGTTCGGTGATCTCCCCAGGCTTGCAGTCAGAAAGTTGCCCCTTTTCCGGAGTTTTTGGGAGGTAGTGGGGAGGTGGCGACAGGGGGCCCGTTCCAATTTTACAGCCAAGGGTATGTCGTACCCCGTAAAGTCGGTGATGATGGTTTTCCGAATGGGTGGGGGAGTCTCATGTTTTGGGGGCCCAAGCGAGGAGAGAGAGGTGGGGGGGGTGAGGGTTGTATGTAGGCTGTGTGTATGTGTAGTGGATGGCCGCTCCATGGATTAAGAGGTGTGCCTGAGCAGGTTCGACCGGTCGCCGATTTTGAGAGTAGGGTTGCTACGGGGGTGTGTAGTGAGCTTCTCTGGCGCTGAATGGGGTCGCTAACTTTGCGTATTGGTGGTGATAGCGTGTTGGGTGTTCAGGTGCTGCGGTAGTGGTGTAGTTGTAATGGATGTAGAATTATACATGATATATGGCTAGTGTTTCGCGTATAGGGACTGGGAGAATTATTATCTTTGGCCTATGGTGTCCGTGGAGCACGCTGTAGTCGGGTGTCAATGTGGACGGGCATGCGAGTCGTGATTCTGTGGGAGTGGGGTCGAAGAGAGGAGGGGTTACTGGCGTTGTTTAGGGGCAGGCTGGAATGCTGGGCATGTTCGTCGGAGCGTCAAGGTGCGGTATGAGGATGAAGCGGCTGCGTAGAGTTGCGTTGGCGTAGTGTTCTGTGTGTTAGTTGTCTTAATTTGGATTTTGTGTACTTTGTGGAGGTGATAGATTTGTTTTAGGGGAGGTGTGAGGGTACGTGTAGATTGCGAAACCTATGTTGTGGGCTTCGATGTGTGGGTGTGGAGTTAATGTGGGGTTTGGGTTGGTGTTGTTGGGGTATGATAGTGACGTGGTTAATAATGGGCAAGCTCCCGTTTCAGCGCTGCGTCGTTCATCTTTTGTGGGAGTTCGCATCGTGTATGTTACGTAGAGGTGTGAGGTAGGTTGCGCGGGAGGGAGTATGGTCGTGTTCGCGAGGATGTAGTCGGACTTGCGGGAACTTGTGTCGGAGAGGGAAGGTGGAGGAAGTTGTGTGATTCGGGGTTTAGTCCGGTAGCAGGACGGATCGCTTAAGAGGCACGTTGAATGACTGCGGGTGGAGGGGTCGGTCCTTGTGTAGGGAAGGAGCTAGTAGTGGAGGGTTAGCTGGTTTTTAGTTGAAGGGATTTCATGGTGGGGTAATTGTTGGGTTTTCTAAGGGGTAGGGTTTGGGGCGGAGATTCTAAGTTAGGGATCCTATCTACGTTTAAGCGAGTTGGGTGGGGAACATGAGATTTGGGGAGAATGGTCGTTGAAGTGTGTAGTTGGGGAGGTAGTTGTGTGTGTTAAAGGATGTGCCTATAGTGTAGCGTGGGATTGACTGGGAGATGAGATAGCTGGGACGTGTTGTTAGGAGAGAGAAGTGGTGATCCGGTGATGTGAAGGTGGTGTCCGAATTGGTGATCCGGGAGGTCAAACTGAAGTTGTGTAGTATTGCGAGTGATGAGTGTGGGAGTCGGGGGCGGGGGCTGGTGTGAATCGGAGTTGGCGTAGGTTGCGATAGGCCATGGTGGTGGATGGAGTGATTGGCGGGGAGGGATTCACCAGGTCGCAGCCGGCGGGGGTGAAGTCGCTGTTAGTAGGTAATTTCGTATACGACGCAGAATAGTATATAGGACGAGAGTGGAAGTCGATCGTGTATCGTCTTTGTTGGTCAGCTAATTCATGGGGCGGGGCCAGGGGGATGAGAAACGAGCTTGATTCGGGGGGTCGCGATGTCCGATTCGTTGTAACATTCGAGTGGGAAGGGCTGGAGGTGGGAAGGTGGATGGGGAATTTTTAACTTAAGCCGGCGTACCGAGCATGGTCGGACAAATAGGTAGAGATGGCGTCCAGCGCAGAGCGGCCAAGAGGGGGCTGGGGGGGGTGAGGTTATGGGAGAATGTGGTGGGACTGTTGGGGGCGGTCAGGATCGGGCGGGGATTGGCCATGGGCATGAGAGTGTCGGTGTAAGGTGTTTGTGCGCGCCACGAGGGGAGAGCCCACGAGGGCTGAGATATGAGGGGCGGAGTGGCTGGGTGTGGGGCGGGAGATCGCGAAGACAGTGAGGTCGAGGGGGCGCTGAAGGGAGGATCGTGCGATTTTGCCAGAGAGGTGGGTGCTCGGGAATCGTCTAGGGGGGAGAGTGTGGGTGAGGGCATTAGGTGTTGGACAGAGGTGTAGTTGTGCTAAAAATGGAATCCAAAATGGCTTGAAATTGAAAAACAGACCGTGTGGAAAGACGAGCATGCGAGTGAACAAACAGTGGACAAACCCAGACGAATGAACGGACGAAAAATGGATGGAAAGGTACGTCAGAGGAATGGCAAAGAGAGACAAAACGTTAATAGATGAGAGGCCGCGAATATGATAATATAATTTGCGGGAAAAGCAAGAGAATAAGAAGGGAAAGAACTAAAGAATGGCGGGTGAACGCGGGCGATGGGGAATCGCTGGTATAGTCGATGCAGGCGGTAGTTGCATTGAAGGGGTACAACAGCGAGTGAAGGCGACGCCAAGTGTGGGGGAACGGCTGGGAGGGGTGCAACGGTTGTAGCGCGGTGAAGGCGGGTGAGGAAAAAATAATTCGGGAGACGTGTTTGGGCGCGAAGCGTGGAGGTGACGGAAAGTGACGGTGACGAAGGAAAATTAATTGGGGTGAGGAGACGTCACGAAGGATAAAATGGGTGGAGTGCGTTGTAGTAAGGCGCTTGTAAGACATGACGAAGAGAGTTGATGAAGGGGTGTTTCGGTTTATATGTTTGGCTGGGACGGCGAGGGATACAATAGGGAGACAGGAGGAATTGTACTTGGGGAGACAAATCACGGATAGACAACAGTATACGTTCAGGCAGGTGGGCGGAAGACAGTTAGAAGCCAAAGAGGTCGAGGGTGCGGAGATGAGAAAAAGAATAGAGAAGAGAAACTAGTTACAGGAAAGCCAAAACAAAGGACAGAAATCACAAAACGAACTGAGAGTGTTAAAAGAGGACGAAGAGTCTGGAAGAAAAGGAAATGAGACAGGAGAAAGAAATCTTCAGGTTGAAGAATACAGAGGATACAGAATGAGAACAAGAGAAGACAGTGGATAGAAATCTGAAGAGTTGAATTTTGAACTGAACGACAAAAGGAAAAATAGGTTGGAATACGTGGACGAAGTTGAAGGAGCAACGATGAACGAAAGGAGAAATGAGGGGATTCGGAGAGGCCACGGATTGGGAGAGGGGAGAAAGTCAACGAGAGGAGATGGTGGGGAGTATTGAGGAAGTGGAAGGAACTGCTGAGGGTTGACGCAATAATGTATAGGGAGAAATTGTGTGTGAGGGTCTGGGGAATGCGGAAAGTGGTAGATCAAAGAACTATTGTTCGAATGAACAAGAAGAAGAGGGAAAAAGTATGGGTCTGGAAATGAAGGAGTAGGTGCATCGGGATAACTGGCATGAATGGAGAGGATGGGAAGAAGAGAAAGATAGGAGGGGAGGTTAGTGGGATGAGACTTCTAACCAAAGGGGAAGCCAATCTGAAAACATCAAGAGATTAAGCATAAGTGAAACAACCGAGAGTGAACAGGAGAGGAAGGAAGCAGAAGGAATTATCGATGTGATGGGTTGGTGTCGAGAGAATAAGGGGATGTGGGGATCTGAAGGGAGGGAAATGGACGGGGGCATCGGATTGTTGGAGAGAGAAGAGTGGGAATTGAGTAAGGCGTAAAGAGCAAGGGGGAGAACTTGCGTGGGGGGAGAAATTAGAAAAGGGAACGGAACCGAATATGAAATTATGAGATAAATTGAAGGAGAGAGTAAGGTTGAGGTCCAGAGAGATGGAGGAATAGCAAGAAAACCAGAAACTAAATTAATTGTGTGATGATCGCGGCGCGAAGCGGGAGAGGGACTTAACAGATATAATAGTAGGAGAGTGGCTCGCGTGTGACTAAGAGAGGTTAAGGAACAGAGCGAACATGCTATCACGCGAGAGTTAGTCGAGTGGGCATTGTAATGGGGTGAGCTGTGGACCTTTGTCTGTGTGTTTGGTGAACCAGAATGTTAGCGAGCAGCGGGATGCTGATAGCTGTTAAGAGGGGGGTTTGCCCCTTGAGGAATCACGCAGCAGTGGGTCTGTGTTTTTCTTTTCTTGCTTCGCCCTCAGCCAGGGAGTTGAAGGGACGAGTGCTGTGGATAGGTGCACCTCGTACCGCAGATCGTTGTGGGGTGCGGGTATAGGATGGTTGCGAATCGGGGAGCTGGAGCTTTCAGCTGGGGAAGCGGAATCGACATTTGCAGCCAGAGTGTCGGGCTTTGTGCGGGGTTGTTTTTGCGAGTGTGCGGAGTATGCGTGCTTTCCGTACGGTCTATTGCCGGTGAAGTGACCCCTGTGCAAGTGAAGGTTGGGGGGTGAGAGTGATCCGTTGAGGGAGACCGTGTTGTGTTGTGATTGAGGTTGATGTGTTGTTGTGCGTCATAGGTTCGGATGATGTTCTGGTGGGGGCGGTGCCTCGAGGCGTCGTGCAGAGTCTCGAGTGAGGCGGCGTATTCTTGGCGTTGCTTTCAAGCGAATGGGTGTAGAATGGTGGGGTGACGTGGTGCTTGGGAGTGGCAGCTTGGTGCGCGTATTGGCGCGGCAGGTGTGCTGTGGTAGTGAGGTTGATCGATGATGGCAATGACAATATGTACGTTAGGGTGCGACAGACGAGTACTTGAGGGCGAAGCGTAAAGGGTGAGCGCTGTTGACTATGTATTTAGGTTCATTGCGGGTGGAGGAAGGCTCGCTATGCACAGGGCGACTCCTTGAGGAATTTGCTGAGATTCGATGAGATGTTTGGTAAATGAAAAATATGGTTTGGCTCTGCTCGCCGGGTTCACCTAGAGCGAGCGAAGTGGAGGTACGTGTTCAAGGCTGTTGTTGATATATCTGCGACAAGGACAACTCATGGCGGTGTTTAATCTGTTTCTGTGGTTGCGGGAGTGAAGCCGGTCCGGAAACGGCAGGCGGTTGGATTTGCCGTCCACGATTGGTTTAATTGTTTGACTTGGGGTAATGTTTGCTTGGGTTACTATGGGTAAGGCAAATGGCGGACGGAAAGTTTAGGCAGGATAACAAGGGATTTTTGGACCCGGGACTGAGGTGTCTAGACCGGCGGAGCTTTGTGTGTAATGACTTATTCACGGGCAGAGCATATGTGCTGTTCGCGAAGAGTGAGTGGGGAGTACCTCGGAGATGCGATGGTCTTTGTTTAAATTTAGGTGGGTGAGCGTTCGCGCGTAGGGGTGTATTGCGCGTCATGGGTTGACTGCATCGGTGAGGGGTTGGATATCCGGCATGTGAAGGGTTGGATCCTGTCCCAGAGATTTTATGCGCTGGTAGAAAAGGGATTTAGGGTGTCGATCATAAGCGGAGGGTATGAGGTAACGTGCAGAAGTTTTGCATCCCAGCAGTCTGAAACAGGTGGGTGTCAAGTTGGAGGATGATGCTGTTTGTTGACGGTGATTTCTGTCTCAAAACCAAAAACAAAAACATGGAAGGTGGGCAATCCGGGCGACCTGAAATTGTAGCTCAGATGAGCGCGTGGCTGAACTATATTCTGCGCGTAAGTATATGTAGAGGGGAATCGAATAACATTACTAATTCGCAAAAAATGGAGGGGATTATGTGCGCATTCTAAGCCTTTTTCGGGTGAACAGGATTCCCTGGGTGAGTTGGTGTGAAAGCACGTGCACTTGCCTTACCTGGGCACTTTGACTTGATCGGTTACTAGTTTTTTATGGCAGTGCGGGGGCACAGTGGTATGGGTTGTGTTTAGTTGGCGTTATAGAACAGAAATTTACTCCCGAACGTGTGTACTGGAGGGATGAAAGTTTGTTCATTTGTGTATGGTTGCTTATCGACAAGGAATGGAATATAAAGGAAAAATAATTAAGAAAGAAAGCTTATGTGAAAGTTGAGCTATTTAGGTGGGTATATATGGATAATTTAGTGGTTTTTGGAAGAAGAGCGTAGACAAGAAGGAAAGAGTTGAAGATAGTGTAGGTTTGGCGTTTTGACACGGGGGAGGACGATAAATGTTGCTACTGTCTAGTAGTTTAAATGGCATACGTGGGGTATAGTATACGTTCCCTGAAACTATGGTTGTTTTATGCGTTTTTTCCAACGAGTACACAGTCTGGGGATCGGGATTGTGGGAGTAGCTGTACTTCTCAAGACGTTAGGTGTAAGGGGGAGTGAATTGGTATATGGAGATTTGCTCAGGATGGAGATGCGTTAGATGTTGGGTGTCGTTTTGTTAGGAGGGGATGTTTGGTGTAGGGTGTTAGTTGAAGTGGTGAAGATCTGGATGTTAGTGTTGAGGTTTGTTTAGTCTTGGTGAGTTCCAGAGGGGTCTGTGTGAGTCGAGCTGAAGGATTTGTTGGAATTATTTGTTCTGGGTGGCGATGAGTGATTGGGGGGAGTAAGTAGCCGCAATGTGGACAATGGGCAAGCGGATCCCTAGCGTCAGATGGGTTCTAGTGTAGAGGGGTTTAGCTGGGGTTAGCCTTCCCACAATTGACGAAATGGTCGACGAGGTGTTTATGTTGTTGGTGGGGAATAGGCTGAAACCGTTTGGCAAGGGGTGCAGGGCCTGTTAACGGGCTGGGAGGTGGCTCGAAGGATGAGTATCGTTGATTGGTACGGGCACCGGGCTAGTCGGCCGCGGGGTTAGGTTGACAAGAGGCTCGGATGAGGGGTGTGGGCGGGGGAGGGGTAGTGGTTGCGGTCTGGCAGGCGTAGTGGGCCTGCGCCCGGCCTTCAGTCTCTTAGTTGTTTTTGGTAAGTAGTGGGGTGGTCGTAGCTCCGCTCGTTCTTGGTGTTGTGTTGAGGGTCGCTCAAGGGACGGCTGCCGTTGATTGCTGTTCTGGTGGAGAGAAACTGCAATGTCTTGGGCAGACGAAAGGGGCTGACCTCCGGAAAATGAGGCGCGCAGGGGGTGGGTGTGACGCGGACTGCAGCGTGGTGCAGTTGAAAAGAGGGAGAAGTCTTGTTATGGTCGGGGAACTCCGGTGTTTGGGAGCTTGGCGTAGTTGCAGTGCGCGCCTCGGAGGCAGTGTATTGCCCGGTCGGTGGTGGTGACCATCGGTGAGCCGTCAGGGGAATAATCTGTTCCGGGGCTTCGCAGAGTGGTCGTGCGCTAGTGGCGCAAAGGGAGCGATGCAACGGGAGTGCTCCAGCAGCACCGACAAACGTGCAGGGCAACCGAAGCGGTAAAACCATGTTCTGGTAGGGGGGTTGGTGTTGCGGCGCAAAAGTTTGATGTAGGTGCGGCTGCGCACCCAACACCGGGTCGCGGGAAATCTGGGGTTATTAGAAACACATAGGATTAAGCGAGAGGCGCTCGTGTTGAAATCGCTTTTCGCTGGGGCGGGTAGTTTAACAGTTATAGGTGATAGGGGTAGATTAGGGGAAGTGTACCGGTTGACGCGCCCATCCATCCACCTTCGCAAATCTCGCGTCGTGTTGTTGGCCGGCTGGCCACTTTGGGTGGTTTAAGGTAGTGATCGGCTGAAGTCTGGGGGACATCTTGTGAGGCTCTGGTTTGGGGGCTCTAGAACAGGACGAGGTGAGCTCAGTAGCTCTCCCTTATTCCCAAACCCTCTCCGGGGAAGGGAGATGTCTGGATGGGGTTTCTGGGAGGAGCTCGTGATGTAGGGATAGGTAGCCGAACAGGATGATACAGGGGGTTAGGGGACGATTTTAATAGTTGGGAAGGATGAAAATAAAAGTACGGTGCCAAGGTGAAGCCCCTAACAAAAAAAAATTAATTTGGGCTCAATTGGGTTTTTTACAAATTAAGGGAGTGGGTATGTACGTGACCAGGGCAAATGGCGATAGGGGGAGGGAGAAACCGGTGCTTTTGTGGCGGTCAGGTCCAAGTAGGGCCGTGAGCTTCTGGTGAAGCTGGCGAGTCGGGCCGCTCTATGCCTGTATCCTCCACGCGATCACCTTGCCAACTGTGCTGCACGGCAAGAGGGCGCGGGGTGGGGGGGGGGGGCTAGGTGCGTGCTCAGTGTGCTTCGGCTGGCTTTGTTTCTACTGTCGGGCACTCTTCAGCGCTGTGCCGGCCATTGGGGGATATCTGTAAAAGCCGGCAGGGCGTGTTGGTTGGATTTTTGAATGCGGGAGAAGGCTGATGCCGGCCGGGAATCGTCTGCAGGCTGTTTTCTGCAAGGCATGTGCGCCCAGTGGCTGAGTATGGGCATCTGCGGTGTGTTGGAGCGTCACAGCGGCTTGTCAATGCTTGCCCGTGCCCGGACTGCCTGATTTGCTGTCGGAATAGGCGAGGGACCGACGATGCCAGGGTTCCATAAATTTTACACTCGATCTCATCCTTCTTACCGTTCTTGTTTGTTTTTGCGAGTATTTGAGTTATTGACGGTCCAACTTTCTTGTGGTTCTCCGGCGTGCGGCTACTCTGGTTGTTCTGGGTTGCCAGCCCTGTTCCATGTGATGTGCGCCAGGGGTTATTAACGAGAGAGGTGGCAGCCAAAAGTTTGCAGGGATGGTTTCATGGAAGTCGTTGGAGCCATGCAACGACTGGGGTCTGAAGTGGCGGACCGTGCACGCCCGGTTTTTCGATTTTGGACTCTTTTTCTTATTCTGCAAGTCCCATTGATACTTCTGGGCCATGGAGTATGTGTGGTAAATTTAATTTAGGTTAGGAGTCGTGTTAGCCGGTGTCTGGTGAGGTGTAAGAGTTCGTAGGGATGAGTGCGCCCCAGGGCTGGTTCGAAGGAATGTGCTGTTAGCGCGGCGAATGAGGTGAGGTTATTTAGGTCGGTATGGTCTTAAATAGCCCCGTCTGGTGATCAGTTTGTTGTGGGTGGTGTGTGTGTGTTTGTTGGCGCAGTATGTGTTGATTGTTGTGTCTGTATTAGTGAAGTGGTTTGTTTTGGCTTTTTGTTTATATACTACTCGGGCTCGTCTCGAGATGGTTTTTGTTTTATCTCTTGGGACACGAATACCATGAATGTCGCGTACTTGTTTGTTACTTCAGTGGATTTGTAAGGTAAACCGTACTTGAGTGTGTCTGGAGTAAGACTAATCATGTTGCTGGCATTAGTTCTGAAAATAGTCCATATTTGGACGACTCTGTCGTTGTGTATTTTTGGCGACGAGTCTGTAAAAAGGGAGGGGTAGTGTTACGGCTGTGGAAATTCGCATTACACCATTCAGGTCCCGTAGGTGAGATATATTTCTGAAGTACATGTATAGTTAGCCCAAACCCATTGTTTAGAGGGAATTAATGTGATTCATTCGGGCTGCGATCCTTTGAGTTAGGCGTTTTTCTGTTCTACTTTGTTTTGCTCCAACAACAACAACAACGCCAGCAGCCACAACCTACCTTCACCACTCGCTACCGCAAACCTCACATCACCGCCATTCCAAACGGCATCATGGCCATCGGACACCGCCGAAAACCTCCAGCACCACCTACGGCACATTCCCGACACACCTGTGGGCACGAGCGTCGGGCTATCTTCAGCGATACACGGAGCCGCGAGTGCAGATGGCGTTTTTTCCGAGGAGAATTCGGATCAGGAATGCTGCACGCCCACATCTGATCCATCCAATTAGGAAGCGCGGGTGGCTTGGCCCCGCCTCCAGACGCATCTGAGGGAAATCGGGATATGCAAATTTGAGGATCAGGAAAGATTCACGCCCCTTTTTCTCCGTCCAATCGGCGAGTGTGGCTCCGCCCCTGAGGTCGTTTGGATCCGAGAATTTGCATATGGTGGGTTTCTGAGCAATAAAGGGACGAGCGAGAGGCGAATCGTGCAGAAGTGTGGCAGTGAGTCGAGTTGGCAGAAGTGTGGCAGTGAGTCGAGTTGGCAGAAGTGGGGCAGATGAGTAGGAGGCGAACGGCTACGGAGGCGAACGGCTGCGGAGGGAGATCGGCTGAGGAGAACCGGGAGGCTCGGGTCCGGGGCGAGGAAGTCAGCGACGAGGTCGCGTTGAATCGGCATCGCGGACTCGAGCAAGCCAGCCATACTCCCTCCCCGAGCATCAACAATTCCCCTTTCCCCCGCGCTGAGAGAGTGCGACAAGGGGGCCCGTTCCCACTTTACACCAGCAGGTGCCCACAAACGCGCGTGCAGCGACATTTTGCGGCTCGCCACGAGGGCGCGGGTAGGACCTTCGGTCTCGTGGACCTGGCCCGTCATCCAGGTTACACGCGCATTATGCCCCGGGCCCAGTCTGACTCCCTTGCCTTTGAGGGGGTCTTTCCTTTGCTTTGGTGTGAATGCGTGTTGTGGCGCCGTGTCTTGTAAGGTAGAAACTGTATAAGTGTTGCCGAGTGTTCGCGTTTAGTCGGTCGTAGCTCTGCGTTGCTTGCATTATTGTTTTTGTCTTAAATTGATATATGTGCATTTGTGATTACTGTGTGGCTGTAATATGTGCTATATATGTGCTCTATGTGTGTGTGAATTAAATGTGCTTTCTTGTTGAATTGTGCCCCGTTTCGCTGCGTCCTTCCTTTGTGGGTCTCCATCTTGCTTTACGTAAGGGTTTGAGTGGGCGCGGGGACGCCCGATAATTAATCAGGAACCGTCGAGGCCGACGATAACACCGCTCGGTTATCCCGATAGCACGGAACGGATCGCTTAAGCGGCCCGTGTCCGAAGTCGACCTGCGGCGAGGTGCGGTCGCCGGTTTACCATCCGCGTGGGTACTTAGGTAGGTCGAGTTTGGCGAACAACCCTATCCCACGCGGGTGGCCGATTGGCACGATCGTGGTGAGGCCGAAAGGCCCACCGTGACTGGATCCTGGCGTTAGTCCGGGAGGGTCACGACTGAATTGTCCGTCCGGTGGGCGAGGCGGTCCGCGAATTCGAAGTCACATGGCCGATCGCACGCCGGCGGGCGCGAATTCGCAACAATATATTACATATATATTACATATACTACAAGGCCAAAAGTAAGTGGACACCTGCTCGTCCAACATCTCATTCCAAAATCATTGGCATCAAAATGGAGTTGGTCACCCCTTTGCTGCAGTAACAGCCTCCACTCTTCTGGGAAGGCTTTCATCGAGATATTGGAACATTGCTGGATAATGTGATTTGCTTCCATTCAGCCACAAGAGCATTCGTGAGGTCGGGCACTGATGTTGGGCGATAAGGTCTGGCTCGCAGTCGGCGTTCCAATTCATCCCAAATGTGTTCGATGGGGTTGAGGTCAGGGCTCTGTGCAGGCCAGTCAAGTTCATCCACAC
>CM068961.1:127664753-127675766 GCA_035128595.1 Eptatretus atami
GGCGAAGGCTGGCGGGAGAAGACCCTCCGTGCGCACTTTCCAGAACTCCTGCGCGACCAGAACAACAGGATGACCACGCCCGGAGAACCGACAAGAAGATTGAAGCTCGAAGCTCAAAAGCTCGGAGAAGCTAGAAGAAGCTGGTAGAAGAAGTTCGTGTAAGTTGGTGTAAGCCCTGTTTCCGTCCCTCTCTTCCCTTTTTATTTCTCTCCGGCGTGCCTCGCTTCCCGCGTGACTCATCCACTGTCGGTGGGGGCTGCTTTGCTTTTTGCTGCGTGTGTGGGATCTACCATATTGGTCTTTTTGTCTATCCAAATTCTTCAAACAAACCTTTTTTTCTTCAGAGATATATGAAGAACACGTATTTATATTAAATGTATAAAAATATACATGCATCACTACAGTTTATATTTTTCTATCCATTGTTTTGATCGTATTTGAGTCGATACAAAGTGGATGTACGGCTTTTGTGTTTTGGTATGCGTTCGCTTGTTTCTTTTGTTCTTTCTGAAGTCGCCATTTCTTGTCTAGTCTCATTCTAGTGGTAATTCTCTTTTGTAAATGTTCAGATGATACTTGACATAGCTGCAGACATTGAACATCAAGCTTACATCCACTGGAGTCACTCAAGAATGTAGCAACCCAGTCAGAACCAGTGTAGCAAATGATACTATCTTCAGCTTCTTGCCCCCAAGAGCACGTAATACTCTGAAATAATTTTGCATATATTGCCAAACAGAAAAATCAAGAATTGTGAAAGATTTCTCCCAAACCTAAATATGAATTGCCTACAGTACATTGAATTGGCTACATCTAGCATCAACAGAAAATGAGACCACAAAATGAAGGAAGCTGAGCGACTTCATGAGAAACAAAGAGGAAACCAAACAAACAATGTGAAAACCTGCACGGCAATAACAAAACTGAACGAGGTATCCAGCACTTGTAAAGGCAAGCTGCATACTTCTGAGTAACAAGCAGAAGCAGCCGATTCATGAAATGTCCAGGTACATAATTTTGATACTATGAGAGGAGAGGTCAACACCAACAACTCTCCCAGAGCCTTACGCACTGTTGGCACCCAAATCAAGAAGGTTTCCATCATCGCCGGTAAATATCACTTCATTGTTGATAATCAACGTTCGTGTTCACATTTGAGTAAATTTAAATCCTTTTCGAGACAATGCACGAATTCCGCAGTTGAAATCACAATACTTTTGATAACAACCAATCTGATTCACAATTAAAAAATCCAAGCTTTGTAAACCTCAACTTTCAAAACCTAACTTTGTCACTCAGACCATTCTTCTTTGTTTCTCTCGCTCAGATTTCTCAAATTTGGCACTTGCAAACTAATGATATAAACCCCCCAAAAAATAAACACAACCTAAATTTCCCAAACCCCATCTTCTGTTCAATGATCATGGCTCCTACATACATCCAGATCATTTTGAGAGCATTTGGGTTCTAGATGATCGTCTGTCAATGCTATTTGCCGATGCTCCAAACATTCACGTCTATGCTAAGTTATGCCAACACCTCATCTAAGGTGAGCGAGCTTTAAACACTATGGATCCATGTCTGAACATCCTGGGCTTTATTGACACTTAGCTTCTTTTTCAAACATTCTCAAGACCTCCTACCCAACCATGTCACACCTCTCTGACTTCACAATTGATACCAATGGGGACACCAAACTTTTGAACTTCAGAAATTTCCCAAACAGTGCGAGAGTTATTGCAAGAGTCTTGCTGAACCATGCGCATATGCACATCAAGAGTTTCAAGCCCCAGATGTTAACTTGGGAAAGGTAAATTTGAAAATTGTCAAAAAATGGAATTTGAGCACACTTACTGACGTGTCTTTTAACATTCTTTTATCAGTGTGAACGAGAGCATGAACTTGCACCCTCTTGATATTCTCAGAAAATTCTCCTTGTAATCATCCCGTATTCATTGGGACTCTTATTATAGCTCTGTGCCGTCAACACCAACAACATCTGCATATTCTTGCGATTTGCTCAGAGATGGAAGAACGACGTGAATACATCTGGCCTGTTTGAATACCATTGGGAAAGGAACTTACTTCTGACTTGACGGATAACTGGTATAATTATTATTCTAGCATGTCAGACATGTTCTTAATTTCCACTTGTGATTTCATGAAATTCATTCACATAGCTTTTGTTCGATTGCTTGTTCAATTATTTTTTTTCCTCAACAGAGGTTATAATATTTCCACCATTTTGTAGTGATGCAAAACACAGAAGTGGGTCGCATTCTGCTTCATATTGCAACTATATTAGTATTTCACCGCAAGTAAAATGTCCTCTACTCACCTTTTCTAACCACAATTAAACCTACCTACCACAGACATCTGCAGACATATACATATATCCCGTGTCAAACCTCATGTTGACATTCTTTTCTTAAACAGTCAACTGTCCATTGAGAAGTGAAATCTGAACACCAGCTATAAACAAAGACTCGAAATGTCATCAGTCACGTGAAACCTATATGATTTGTTGGACTTGTATGGTCTCTAAAAAAAACACAACCTCGAGCCCACCCCCTCACCTTCACAGGTTACTGAAGCTCCAGATCATCTCAACTCACTCTTAGCTGAATCAGTTTCTGTTTATCGTGAGAAGATCATGTTGATTGTTTGCATTCTTTCCTTCCACCCTTCAAATCTGTGTCTGTTTATATTCATATTCAATCGAAATGCTCAACCATCTCGACCTCCCTCGTGAAACACTCAAAAGTACAAAATTCCATCATCATTATTTCACCTAATACTTATCTTTCTGAAGATGTTTTATACTATTAATGTTTAATTATTAGTGATTGTGTGTTTATTTTGTTTATGATCTTGTGTTTACATTTTGTTAATACATGATTTTGCTATTCTGGTGTCTAACCTTGTTATCATCATATCATTTTTGCATTTACCAAGATGTTTCTTTAAAAACCGAAATCATGAGATGAGATGTATCAGCTGACCGAAATCAGCGTCGACTTCGTATCTTCTCCGATAATTCAGCTCAACTTTCACCGTATATGGCTTAAACTGCCCTATCACATTGCATCTCAGCTCACCTGAATCTCGTTTGTCATCATTCACTTCAGTCAGTTTCTTTCTCCAAATTCAGCTCACCCTATCCAGTTGGCTAAGCTGCCTCAATTCAGTCTTAACTCAACTTAACCGGCAAGCTGTGCTCAATTGGTTTTCTCTTATCAATCTCACCTTCAAAGTAGTCCAACTGACAACTCCTCTAAATATGTCAGCTTCCACTAACCCAGTTGGCTGAGCTGCCTCCAGATTTCAGCTTTCCTCAAATTAGCCAGTTAGCAACTTCCTCCGAATACACCTCAATTCACCTTTACCACGTCAGCTGTCTGTCACCTCAATTTCTGTACTTCATCACCTTCATACTTAGTTGCTGAACCTCCTCTAAATAGCATACTTCGCTCGAACTCAGTGTTTTGCACAAATAGTAAACTTGAATCTCCTGTTTCACTTGACGTGTTAAACATCTCGACTGATTCGTACCATTTTATCCTAGTCCCAGTTTGATTACACTTCCTGTGAGGAATATTAATCAATGTCTTGTCTTCATGTTTCTCTACTATCGTTGTTCACTTGTTCCATGTCTTGAATGTGAGACGCTTTCTCTTGCTTTACTAACTTTTAAACTCGAGTTTATTCAATACAGATCACTCATCTGAAACTCCGCTACAGATGTCCTATTCAGGCCTTACTTCTAATATAAGTTAATTAGTATTTGTGAAAAGTTTAGTAAATGTAATTCTATTAGTACCATAAGAACAATCTATTGTACATGGAGAATCCTAGTTATGGTGATACAAGTTTGATAGTAACACATGTTCAACACTGATCACATCTTTCATCCTCATCTATCTTCTCAATCGACAAATCAGAGACAAAGGAAATGATCCATAGAGATCGGGAATGCAAAGGAGTGTGGCACCTCGTTCTCAATTACATCACAATCACCAAATCTCAAGAAAATCGGGAAAATGTATCATTGAAGATTCCTCCTATGATTTGGACAATGGCTGGAAAATGGCGAATGAGAAACGGAAACAGGAAATGATGAAGTTCCAGCGTATAAAGACACAGTAGACCAGGTAATGTAAAGCCAGAATAAACTTGTAATATTCCATATGATTGTCATTTTTTCATGTATTGTTGCAAAATGGTCCTTAGTTGTGTACTTAAATATAATTAGCACAGATTCCCCCTATCTAAAGTTTGTTTAGCCTAGTGTTCGGTTAAATGACGCTACATGTGTGTTCGGTGAGTGTTAAGAGCTGTTTTCATTCGTTGGTACTTATTGTGTGACCGAAGATCTTCCTTCCTTCTCTCTCCGACAATTAGACCCGCAGCATCTGAAGAGGGGAGAGGCCTTTTAGAGAAGGAAATGTGAAACTGAGGAGGAGTTTGTCGGCTTCGTAAAGTTGTTGCCCCCAAAAAGAAAAGGTGGTGAAATTCTAGCGCCAGTGGCGCCTATCTTCTGATACACTGACGCTGTGTCTGTGTCGTAGGAACAGCCGAATATAAAGCAAGAGCAACAGCATAACGACGAGTGTCGATGTCACGATCTGATGAAGCAGGGCTCGACAACCGAGTTATAAGGAATGCAGCGTGAATCGCCGGGAAAGAAAACTAACCTGTGGGCAGTCTGCCATCGGCGAGAAGAAACTGGACCCTTGTGATGAAACCAGTCTGAGATACCGCTACACTATCTTGACAGTTCTGTTGCCGACATGTACCGATTGGTCGAACGCGCTTAGATGTCTGGCGCAACGTACTGAGAAATAGAAGTACGGCGCTTCGCCATCTTGCCCACGCGGCTTCTTTGCTCGGCTTACGGGGCTTCGAATCCGGGGACATCGCTTGTCACGAGCCACATAAAAACTCTGCTTTTGACACTTTCCTCTACGTCCTGAAACATTCACCATAACTCTGTTGTCTTGGCTGCATACTTGTCGTTTTTTGTTTCCTGCATTTTCGCTTATTGTTTATCTCTTGGCCCCTTCCAAACCTCTCTGTCCGTGGCTCCCATTAAAACGGTTGTAGCATGATTGTAACATGTCGTATCTTTGTGCTTGTGTCGTGTTATTCTCCGATGTCCCCAATAATCTGGTTCGATCGTATGTATAGTATGCCGCTTTGAATTCAAGTCGTCGGCCGCTTCAAGGACGATCCGCCCGATTTCATTAATTATAACGAAAATGGTTACAACCTGGTTAGACTCCGCCTCGTCTCTAATCAAAAATCCAGTTCTGTAACCGTTTTTCCCCAGCTGGCAATTACAGTTTTTTGCTTATCGTGTTTCGAGCGTTAACCCGAATTGTGTCCGAAACCAGCCTTGCGTATTATTAACCCCGGAGACGGCGGTGTTTAGGGTGTTGCCGTATTCTTTAATCTATTGTCTGTCGAAGGAGGGTGCGAAAACCAAATGGACTTACGGCACAGTGATTGAAACCGCTCGTCCGAGCCCCCCATCCCCGGATCCTGGTAACATTATTATCTTTAGCAACATGCGCACACTTTATAAAATGTTACAAGTGAATGTTTAATTCTGACAGGAAACTTCATTTCCCCTTCGATACACCACGTTGTGCTTGATCATTGTATCCTCATTGAAGCAACATTTTTACACCACACCGACGTTTTGTCGTCCTTCGAAATTCATCTCTCCTCTGGGTGTTGCCTCTGAAAACCCTATCAGACATGAAAACATTAGTCTCCATTGTATATTTATGTATCCAACAACAAAAGCAATCCCAAAGCATGTTCACCCGACGTACTAAATCAATCCCCAAAGCACCGTTACACTCCGACGTACGATATCTCATCCCCAAAGATAATTCCATCCACTTACTGACACGCAATTTTCCCCAAAGCACTCTACCTTCAATTTTGATTTCGAAAGTGAAGTGTTTATTGCACTGACTTTTGCATATGAAAATATGGGAACAGGAAATGGCCAGGTGTTTTGGAATAGTTTTGGAAACAAACAAACAAAACTCATTTCCGATGTATCAGATAGTGTCTATTGCACTCTCCATCTGTAATTTTGCTGTAGAATTGATGATTACTCAAAGTATATAAACAGAACCAAGAAAATGTGGATGAAAAGGAAAAACGTTACGTAATTTGTGAATAACATTCACATGTTTTTTAATTTGTTTATACCTACAGGAGTAATCCCACGGAAAAGAAGAAGTGCAATAAATCCACATGAGTGCGAGACATTTCTCAATCTTGTGATGAGAGAATAGTTGAGTTAAGGACACAACAACAACGACATTTGTGATTGTGAACACATATTTGGTTATTTTTTCACACGGTTTCAAGTTCCCTTTCTTGGCAAATCACCATTTTGTTTACAAAGGGACCCCAAGTTTAATCGCATTTCCTATGAGCATTCCAGTGATGCTAATCGTCATGGTGCTATAGGATCCTCCAAACCTGTCCATTTCCAGTTAGGTGCGGGAGTTGTGTGGGTTGGGGCGGTAAGATGGGTGCTTGTGGTGTGTGTATTGGTGTATGAGGGGTTGCACAGCGGCCTGGAGCAGAGGCGACGGGGTCGGCAGTCCCGGCCTTAGCACTAATGTGCGTGCCCACCAGTTGGATGTGACTCAGCTTCAGCCGGGAAGTCGCAGCTAAACCTGGTCCCAGCGGAAACTGACCAAGGTGGTGATGGCAGGCTGCCACCCAGTACAGGAGAGCATTCTCCATCATACGCAGATGGAAGCGTGGCATGTGCAAAGTGGACGGAGAAATAAAGAGTGCTTCGGTCCTATGCATTATGAGAGATGGCCAAAAGACCGCTAACAGGGGGAGAATGACGTTACAACCAGGTAGAAATAGGTTAAAGTAAAAGCAAGGAGAAGGACCGGATCCTCCGTGGACATACACGCATGGATGACAGCCCCACCCCCCAGTCCCCACCCAACCTCCCTCATCGGAGCCGCCCAGGCACAGGTCTGGGCTGCAATGAAAGCCAGAACAAGACTGTTCGACGACGCACCATCGCTGCGAGACACTCATGCGGTGTCAGTGAAGGTGGACACTACGTAGTGATCATAAAATGACTCCCAGTCCGCTCACTGAGCCACCACCATAGACGAGTTCACAGCATAAGAGACAGCTGCGGCAGGAAGGAGGCCACGGGCAGCATAAAGACCCCACGGGCCACGCTTCCCACCAACGTATGGACCATTAACAGCTGGGAGTGACGTATAGGAAGAGCCTTTCTTCGGAGAATGAAGACCTGGCGTCGGTCTAGGGTTGATAAATGTAGGACGCGTCTCGCGTGCAAATCATGATTAATAAGGGAAAAACCCTAACTTACGGCATCCTGCATGCGTTTGTGTCACTCCGGGATTCGGAGATATAGTCCGCAAGCCTAAGTGGACGTGACGTCATGAACACACCTGTGGAGATGAAGTCGGAGTGCCTGCCTATGGTCCGGTTCGGAACCTACAGTGCTTGAATGCCAACCCTGCCCCACGCGCCCAAGGATGAAGAATAGATGAGGGAAGGCAGGGGCGCTGACGTCCTGTCCGCGGGCCTCTGGCGGGCGAGGAGAAGAAAGGTGTCGGGCTACCGTCGGAGGTGTGAACGTCACAAGTGTGAAAGTAAAGTTGCCGTAGAAGTATCGGGGTGAGGAAAAGAATGATCGGGTGTCGGAGACGTGAAAAGGATGACTAATGGAGTACGTGGAACGGGGAGCGAATAAGCTTAAAGTAAAAACGAGAATTGCCAGAACTAGATCTACATAAGCGGACATACTCGAGCCACAACGTAAAACGCCACAAAATTCAAGATCAGCAGTGTAGAAGCCCCCAGAACGCATGGAATACACCGTGATTCAAGATGGGACCACAGGGGCGAATGATCGCACCGCTGGGATTGGGCGCCAGCTGGCCCTGACAAGAAGGCGATTACCTGCAGTGTAGGGGCAGCAAGCTGAGGGAGATGGAGCGCCAGGATGGTGGAGCCACGAAAAATAGTCGCGGACTGCAAAGAGCGGAAAGGCCGCACTGAGTCACGAACTGGCGTTCGCAAAGTTGACAGAAGCAATGGGAAGGATAAGTGAGGAGGACGAAGCGACCAGAGTATCGCAAACCATAGAGGAGGTCGTGGGGCAGCACAGTGAAGCGTAGGGGTGAACAAACAACAGGGTCAAGGGGAGGGGGAAAAGTAGGGAAAAAAGGGGAGAAAAAGAGGAAGGGAGAAGCTGAACAACGCCGGAGAGACTGAAGGAAGGAGGCGGGGCAGGACCGGGTGCCCGGGGACTTCCCGCAACCCCCTGTGAGCGAAGGAACACACACACATGAAAAGTAGGGCGGACGCGGAGTTAGCGGAAAGTGAGATCAAGGGACTCAAATAAGCGCCGTGTAAACAGCATAGGGCGAGGCCTCCCCGCCCAGCCACCGCGAATCTCGTGATCGTCCAGCGTCTCCGGTGGTAACACCAGCCGTCCAAACGCGCAGGCCGCAGACCTCACGGTTCAGGTCGCCGCCCCCACAAACCCGTGCACGTCATGGCTGCACATGAGCAGGAAGAATGTGATGGCGATCCCGCAGGGGAAGACAAGCACGCAAAGGCGACCCCTGTCAGTCGTCCCACCACCGCACGACATGGAATGTCGGGTAGGGAGGCAAGTCGCAACGGAAGATGAGCCAGTAGGGGATGACAGGAGGAACCATAGCAGGAGCAAAAGCGCCCAACAAACCGCGGAGCGAAGCAGAGTGGGAGAGCTTGTCCAGAACCATCCACGTGGCGCGTCCACCAGAACAGTTGGGGCAAAACCGTCACTTCGCTCACACCTGCCTGCCTCCTGCGCACGTCTGGCCTCATGGCACACGCGGTGACTCACATGCGCTGCCAGTGTGAGTGAGTGCCAGCGCGGCCGCCTAACCCAAAGTCCGGCCTAAATTTAATCGTAGCGTAGTTCCGGAGGCTGCAGACAGCAGGCTCACCCGGCCACTGGCGACCATCGTAGACCCCAGAACCGCACGGTCAGGCAATGGGCGCCACGATGTCGACGGTGGCAAGAGTGGAACCAAGAGCGAAGCTCAGGGGGGAGCGTCGGACCAAATCCCGCAAGCTGTTCACAACCTTGCTCAGCGTCCGTCCGCACCAAATCGCGTCGTGGCTTCCGGGCTGGGACTCCAGTGAGTGGGTATGGTAGTCAAGGTGGAGGTACAAGCGCCGGGCGGAGGAGCGCGAATGTTGGAAGGAAAAGAAGGTGAAATAGGCTTGACAAGGCGGTGATAGGGGTGCAAGGCGGAATATCAGGGATACATTCCTCACCATGTCGAGGCTAAAACAAGCCCACCCCGCCAGGCGTCGCCGTCTACAGTCCTAAGCATGCTCCCAGCGTGGGTCGCGCCAGGCCCGTTGCAGCGGGCGAGTGAATGATGCAAGGGGGAAGGGCCTGATGGAGCCGGTCATGTGGGGTGGGCCGAAGAGCAGCCGGGGTGCAAAGTGGGAGCCCCAAGAGTATGGTAACGTGGCCCACAGCAGCAGCATCCGCACATTGGCTGCACGCAGCCAAAGAACCGCGCGGGGCGCAACACGATCCCCAGCGCGCTGTTTTGATGGGCGGAGTGCACGGCGTTTCGTAAACCCATCTGGCTGGTAGAGGATCTCTGAGGAAGGGTGGGTGCAGGGCGGGGGGCGCGACAGGCCTCCGTGCTGAGTAGAGCCACAGGCATGCCATGTGGAAGAGCACAATAGAGGGAAGATCGGAAAGAAACCAGGAGCAAAAGAAACGCAGGGTCAAAGAGCACGCAGCTAATAAGCAGGCAGCAGTCAGAGGGAGAAGTAGAGAATCATGGCAAAACGACTGAATTACTTCAAAGATTCGGTATCAAGAGGCAAAGCGTCCAATTATAACGTGAATGACTGTTTATCCAAGCATTCCAAAGGGGTGTGGGGACACAAGAGAGTGGCAAACAGGACTGGAAAAGAGAAAGACGGGTGCACGCTGGTTGTGGAAAAGAGTGTGAAGGGGATGGAGTCGTAGCAACGTAAAACCATAGCAATTGCCGCACCGCCAAAGTAACCGCCGCCTGTGCGTGCGTCGCGAACACAGCCTCCAGCCCCAGGCTGAGGCACTGAGCTCATTGAACCCACGTATGGGCGTGAAAAGGAAGACACATCGTTATGCAAGGGAAACAGTGAGGGGGGTGGCGAGGTGGTGTGACCTATAAAGGAAAAGGAAATAAAGGGCACATCTGGTGCAGAACCGTGGGTGAAAAACGACATCCAGGAGAATGAAATAACCAGGATGTAGACATAGCGGACGGCGCGGGGCAAGCAAGAATATTGCCCATATCGATTGTGGATACAGCCCCCCCCCCCCCTCCCCCCTCCCCCCCCCCCCCCCGCCCTCCTCAATGAAAGAGCAATGAGGGGAATTAAGGGGGGGGACATCAGGGGCATAATGTGACAGGGTAAATACATATACTGGGGAAAAACCCGTAACGGTAAGAATACCAACATGGGGATAAAAGTGTCATAGGCGAATGCCGTGGAGGAAGGGGCGGATCGTGAAGCAGAGCATCACAGAACAGCAGGTCCGAAAGAGGGAGCTCCGGGAACTGACGTGGTTAAGGCCAGCCGGGAGAAAAGAAAGTGCGCACAGTAAGGTAGGAAAACCCCAGCTGCACGACAGCCGCAAAAAATGCTCCAGGGGTGGCGACACGCGGCAGTAACAGCACAAGGCCCGCAGCTCCCGGACTTGCCCCGCCCGCTTAGAGGGAAACGGGAAGCCCCACCCACCAAACTCCGTCTGCTCCCGGATCAGGCCGCTCAGTAGGGGAATAAGTTGAACCCCACTCACCAACCCGTCGCGCCCGGCAGGCGGGCTGCGCGCGTCAAGGAAGGTGAAACGGGAAGCCCCCATCCACCAAACCCTCCCCCCGGAAGTCTCCGCACGCGTTCGCGGGAGACCTAGGCTGTGGCAGC
>CM068961.1:127733644-127743857 GCA_035128595.1 Eptatretus atami
AATGCAACTCAAGTCGTGTATCTCCAAAATAAATGTGTCACTTAACGAATAAAAGCAGCAGCATAGTCTCCATAATGTCTGAATCCATGAGGCTTTCCCATAGCTTGGATGAGTGCATGACATCAATGAGAAAACAAATCTTCATGTCAGATTCTGGAAGTCTGAAAGCAGTTTTCAATTTTGTTCATCAAAACACTGATTAGTTTTATTTTTGAATTCATCTTCCTCCAGTGTCTTTGCCAAGGAGAACTCTTGAGTTTCGCACGCACTGCAGTGTCGACACAACTCTTCATCCAGTAGATATGGAAAAAAAACCTGCTGAATTTTTTTTTGAAAAAACCCACGACTGGTAAGAATGGATGGCCTGAATGGTGAGCTTGTGACGTTGAACGTTGTTTTGCAACCTCTATGGAAGTCCAGGGCTGCAAACTTAAGGGTGCAAGATGAAACAATGTCAGCAAAGCCAAGACAGGCCTGGGATGCTTCCTCCAACACGTGATGCTTTGGAGCTTCAGTGCAACGCGCCAACTTACCAGCGCAAGATTTGGCTTCAGGCAGAGATGGAAACTATTGTTGTGACATTGCCCCAGATGTTCGAAGAAGGAGTCAGGTTTGTTCTGAACCTCAAGGTACCCAAGGCTACCTCTGTTACCATCTGTCCCTGCCTTGAACTTATGACCTGCTCTTTGGCAAAACGAAGTGGCAACACTGCTAGATGCCTGCTTCAAAAAACAATATGAAATGTACAAATGCCTGTGGCTGCGATTATATTGGACTGTTGTAAATTCCATCGGTTGGAACATATTCTGTCCAAATACATATTTGGCATAACACATCAAATTTTTTGTTTAAAAATATATTCATTGTAATAATTTGATATTCTACTTCCATTTTGTTTTTAAATAATAACTTCAAAAGATGCATCTGTATATAAATTCTTGGCAATTTTAATAAATATTATATAAAAGTAGTAGTATTTTTCCTGACTACTTTTCGGATTATACAGGGTGGACCTTTATAATTATTATACTAGGGTGTGACTTTGGCCTAACATGACCTATCTTCTGAGATCAATATTCTGACCTAAAAATAGTACCAAACGGTTTTGTTCTCCATAACCTTTCTTTTGAATATTTACTGACTATATTGGATGACTTTGAAATTTTGACCTTTTTGGGGGCACAAAATGACTTGAACATGACCTTTAAGGTCAATAATTATTAGTGGAATCACCCAGGTATTTCTGTCTGACTGTATGACTGATTGATTTAGCATGGGTGCCGGCTTAACATTCCATGCAGGTAAAAGTCACAATTTGGTCCTTGGGCTGGTCTACTGAAGATAATCAAAACATCATTCATTGTAATTGTTTGAAGAGGCAATTGTTGAAGTAAACTGGTGTCCATTTAAGTTGATAAAGCTATCGGTTGTTCCACCTGATGGACATCAAAATTAACAATACAAAGACACTATAATTTATTTACAATGGAAAACGAATTTTTTGATTTCCCCTCCCAACAGTATCAATATGGGTCAGGAGATGCTCAGAGTGCACCCGATGAAGCATCTAAAAATCCATAGCTTCCGGAGTCCTTAAGTGGGCCCAAGGAATACAGGCTTTGCGCTGCAGAATCTGGGATATTAATGTATCCGTTACACTTTAATTCAATGGGCCCTCCCCTTAAAAAAATCCTGGATCCGCCCATGAAGTAGGGCTAGACTATTTGGCGGCACCCTGAACAAATACAAATCCGCTGCTCTAACGGCACCGCTGATTCGTTGAACATCAGGCCGAGCCAAGCCTATTCATGGAAAAAAAAAAAAAAACTTGGCCCAAAACTTTCCCCGGCTGAGCCCACGAGAAAGGTGGGAGTAATTGTGGCCATTAAATTAAAGAAAGAAAGTTTAGGTCCGACGAAGCATCAGGATGGAGGTGGTGAACATCAATATTGGCAGGAATGGTTGTAGTAATACAAGTAAGGATGGGTGATTGGTAAAAAAACGTGTAGTGATCGATACTATCTGGGTTGTGTCTCATCCAAACTATAAAACTGCCATCCTCGTGTTTACAGTCAGGGTGTCATCAATGGCGGTGCCCTTCATTGGGAAGGCCATTAAACTTGATGTCCTGTGTACTAGAATTTGGTGGTTTAAATGCTAAAAAATGTTTAAAAAATCCACAGTAATGTTTCGTGGAGAAAGAAGGCATCAGTTATTTCGCTTAGCACCTGACCAAATTCCCGAATTCTTGCCACCTTCCGAGGATAATCGTGTGTCCCAGAGTGGAGACCTGTCCGTGATTTAAATCTTGCCGAAAAAAGTCCTTCAGAGCAGCATTTCTCTTGTTCCTTGAAATTTCTCATTCATTCAATTCAAACATTTATTTTCCTTTCTCCAATTTTAAAAATTCAAATAAATTTATAATTAGTATTTGTTTTTTAAAGGTCCAAGTTTGGTTTTTTTTTTTAAAGCAGAAGTCAAAATACTGCAACAGAATGAAGTTAAAAATGAAAGCTCCTAAAGATTGACAAGCTCTTGGAGTATTAAATTAATTATTTTCGGAAATTTTGTTGTTTTAGCGCCACAGTGCGATCAGTGGTCGAAGGACATACATTGGATGGACAAATATATTTAACTTAATTATGAGTTATGACACATCAAAAGCCTTACACGAGTTAATGAACACCCAACATTAAGGAGCAAGTGTGAGATTTGCCGTGCCGTGTTCTACTTTTGATGCTTTCACAAATACAGTCATGGTGGCTTCAAAAGGAAAACAAAAAGGCTTTTAGCATCAAGAATTACCTGAAACTAAAGTTCTCAGGGGGGGGGGTGGGATTTTATTAAAATTGACAAGTGATTGTAAGCAGATGTGGCAGCAGGTTTTAACAGCGCTCTTTGAGATTCACTCTGCTGTGACTTAATGGTTATAATTTCTTTCACTGACATAAAACCTTCAAATAAAAATTTAAAAGCCAGTACATATACTGTATTCAATGTGACTCACAAATACTACCTTTGCAATTGTGGATCTCCACATATAGTACAGCTGGCAGGCATTACTGTGTGTGTGGTGGCGTGTGCGTGTGCGGTGCTGTGTGTGTGTGTGTGTGTGTATAGTTGCGGAACCACCCAGGGTCGGGGTGAGAAGACCACAAATGGGGTGGGAGGTACCTCGGGTTCCACCAGACTCTCCAAATCGAGACCGTCGCACACAAATAACTTTGTGACGTGGCGGGTTCACTAATCAACTGTAATGCAATAACTCGATCACATGACTGGGTCCTTCCGTCTAATAAATACCGTTTACCTAAAGGTCACGTGGATCTAATTACCGTTAGACACGCCCTCGGTACGTCTGTTCAAACTGGATCACTTTAACCGGATCAAGATGTAAGCCGAGCCGTAACCGCCCAATACGTACAGCTAGAAAAACAGATCGTTGGGGGATAACGACCCGGCTTAAAGCTAGGATAATGGACCATGCTGGACCAATGAAGGAAAAGACGAAAACGAGCTGGGAATATTCAGCACAAGGCATTTTATTTACAAATCAAAGCGAGGAAAGGTATGGCAACAGTGGAATTTGGGTTTATTCGTATGTACGAGCAGGGATAGCAATCAGGAATTTGTGGGGTGCGGCAAAAGGGAAGCTATTTACAAAAGCCAGACAGAGCAGACTTATCCCGTGAATCACTTCTACAATCTTAACTTTGCTACGACAGGCACCATCACACAAACACACACACACACACCTCCACACACACACCACACACACACACCACACACACACAACACACACAACACACACACAGAAGATTAGATAGCCAGAAAGAAAAGAGAGCAAGATGAGGAATAAGGGCCTCGCAATACCTGCGCGGTCGCTGAACAAAGCAAACCCAGTAGCTTTGGGGGGAGTAGGAGGGAGAAATACTGGTGTCCAAGGTGTGGGAGTGGGCGTGTTGTGTAGTGCAATATGAAGGGTTGTGGGTGCCGTGCACGGAAAAATGGGGATTGCGAGTCAGTTAATGATGCTCTTTTGCGCGTCCAAAGGGGATAGACTGGAGGGTGTGGAAAGAGAGAGAGGAAGAGAAGATGCGTGAGGTGAACAGATCCTAACCTAGTCATGCATTAGGTCTGCTAGTGTAGCATTACCGTCTGTGGGATGATCCACTTGAGCGGTTGCCACCTCAAGAGTTGGCACGTTATCTCCGGCTTAGTCACTTTTGCCCAGGCTCGTGACAACGTGCGCTCCGCACTGGTCCTACCGGAAATAAGCAACGTCTCAAGTCCGCACACCAACCGCGAGTGAGAGATCCACGCGACGGGCAGAGGCAACGACGACAGTGAAGAAGAGGGCGAAGCAGAGAGGCGAAGAATTGGGCGGAGCCGTCTCTGCGATCCACCTTTTATAAGAACCCGGGCAAAGGGTGGGGTGACAATCGGAAGGCGACTCATGGTGACCCGAATCCTGGCTTATCTATTGGGCCACAGCGGCCCTAAGCTACGCACTGCCCAGGCTCCTGGGGCCGGAAGCGGTCCTCATTCGCACATCCTTGGCGTGACACGGCCCGGAGCACCGTACCAAACTCCCTGATTGCTCTTCCCGCGACCCCTGCCTTGCCACATATCTTGCTGTGTTCTGCAACTGGGACGTGGGTTGTATCAAATCCCACGTGGTCAGCCCGGGAAAAATAATTTTTCCCCGGCCCAAAAGAAAAAAAATGTGGTAGTGCTATTAACATCCGTTGCTTCGTCCCGCATCACGCGGTTCGAAGTAACAGCCTGAGTTATGCTGGCACGCCTCTGTTTGTGGCCGAATTGGTATCAATACAGAGGTATGAGTAGGTGCGGTAATATTTTCCCGTATGCGGGAGGTGTTGGTACTGGAGGTGGTGAGTTGTTGGTGAGGGAGGGGTGAGCAAGGTGAGAATCGTTGGAAATGCACGCAGATTTGAATGAAATGGTCACCATGCGTGTGCTGAACAGTGTTGTTCTTATGTTGATTCTCTCACCGGGAGGCCTGTGTGGTGTTTTGTTTGCTGCTTGCTTGCTTTGACCATGGCTAAAAGGAAAGGGTTGGAATAGAAATCAGAATAGAAGATATAAGAACTATTAATGGACCTAGCTATTAGACCCACACAACACCTTGGACCTGTTAACCACCGTAATACATGAGGGGAAGGTCTGACTGCATGAAGACCACTAAATACTGCCTGGGGATACTGCATGTTTGGTGTGCCATTGCCTGAGAGGCATGCGGTTTGTAGACCGCACAAATATATATATAGCGATTAATGTATGATGTTAAAGGCGATGGCATTCTTCTGAAGTCAGCAAATGAGTACCAGCTTGCCTGGATATTGGAGCCATTCGAGTATCCTGCGTCGGAGTGGCAACCTGCCCAGGAGAACTGCTAAAGGCAGCCACCAACCGCTCTGACCAGAGTATTGTCCCAATGGATTTGGATTGGCAAGTGATGAGTCAATGTCCTCTGCTGGCTGTGGAGCCAGAATGTCATAGACCGTCTGGGGGTTGGGCCTGGGGAGTCATGATTCACTGGATTATGGGGTGGAGCACTGCCGGTACCGTGTGCGGAAGGAACGAAAGTCGAGTCTTCAAAGTCCTTGGTGCTTCAAGTCTTGCTCTAACGGCCCTGTGAGACTTGGTCCCTGAAACAGGGATCTTGAGATGGAGACTTAATCACTCGCGGTTCAGTCTCTTCGGAGATCATTGGCTTATAGCGGTCGGATTTTGTTGTCCAACGAGTGGTTTGCTGAGAAAGACTCAAATGAATTTGTTCTCTGCGTGGTCCATGAGCGTCAGCTTGCGGCTGCAATGGCATGGTGGCTCGTTTTTCCTGACGCTGATCCTGCTCACCAGATTCTCTCAGCGAGGAGTCTTCGTGAGTGGAGGAGGCCAATGGGCCGACCACGTGCCTCGTGGTTACAGCCCAGGTTGACAGCATTCAAGGAGAATGGGGATGGGGACCTGGCATCCTGCCTGGGGGATGTCAGACGGGAGGCCCCTGGAAGTACGGAAAGTGGACGCAGCGACGCTCCTGCTCCGGCACATGCTTCTATACCTGACCTGAAGACAGATGCGGGAAAGAACATTCAACGGATGGGCTGATGGTGGGGTTAGAAACACAAACACGGGAAAGGGGGAACCCATCTATCTAATACATACGCAACGCAAATACAGCAGAAACGCAACATACATATCTGGCATTTAACTGAACAATACGCGAACGAAGTACTATCTCGAACTATTGAGGTCTCTCCACAAAACTCCTAAAACCGCAATCACTAAAAAAAAAAAAAACCCCACTCCATCCGTCCTCCATTTAAACCTTTTGTTGTCACCAATCAGTTTCATCAATCACTGGATTCAAAAATAGTTCGGACTTTAACGGGCTAGACGTCGGGCTCTTGTTTTAATTTGGTTTTTTTGTTTTTTTTTGACAAGGTATTATACATTTTCCTCAACAACAAACAACATTGTAAATATTTTATTCCGTTTTGTTTTTGTACGCGTGGTCCGTCCTTTTCCGTTTTGAAAGTGTAAAAATAACAACAACAACAACAACAACATGGACGACGACGGATGACGTCAATGACGTCACGTTGCCAAATGGTTAGCCCCGCAGTAACAGTACGGTTCCGCGTTTGTGCGTGCTTGTTGACCAGGACGGCGCGCGTTCTGCAACTTCGTGATGGTAAAAAAAAATCCTTTCAATCCTTGATTTAGCTGACCTGAAACCGTGTGGCTTTTGTTGCTAACGAGGATCGAGTGAAACCTCGTGGTCGTTTTACCGCTCGTCGTCCCAAACGCCAACGGCCACGCGAGTTTGCGGTTCGATTCCGACGCGACTCGTGAGTGAAGTCCCGTCTCCGAAGCCTTATAGCTGCATGGGATTGTTTGATTGAACATACCCGCGATTCTTTTTGGGGGGGGGGGGGGACGAGATGAGGTCGGCGAATCGTTCGCCGGCATCAACTGAAACAAATTACAAATTCCTGTGTTCTCAAATTGGAAGCGTGTCGGGCCTGGCCAACAGGTCGTGAATAGGACAGAGTTTCAAAACTTGCGTTCCCCGTGACGACCCCGCCACGTGGGGGGGGGGGGGGGATGGGGGGGCATTAGTAACGAGTGAGTAAGTGGTAGTTTGTGGGGGTGTTGGTGTTGTTGGTCCGAGTTACTTCACAGTTTAGGAGTGTGTTGGTTGTTGTTGTTTTTTGAGTTCGTGATGAATTGCCCTTGTTTTCGCACCTTATGAGTAATCGACGCGGGTCATTTCGCTCTCATTTGCCACTTGTGTGAATTATAATTGACGCCCACTCACAACGTTCCATTTTATAAATATGACAGATTGTTAAAAGAGACTTTCTTATTTATTTAATTTTATTTTTTATATAGGCTTGCCATTGCATCGATGTTGTTTTCAACTCATTAACTGCTGAGTGATTCCAATTCTGATTAACATGTGATTACTTACTTTGGAGAACCTGGTGGTTTGCCTGAAGATCTTAGTTTTGAGTTTGAGCCCCTGTTAGGCGTTAAATGACACCAGGTGGGTTGATTTTCACCTGTCATCCCTCTGAGGTTGGCAAAATGAGTACCATCCATCCTCATCGGGACCATACTCTGTGCAGAGTGTGGTGCTTGCCTAATCAGTCTCCTTGACTATTGGGTACAATCCTGACGGTGGCCAACTGCCGACACAGGATACCAGTAAACTGGCACTCAATTTGCCGGCCTGCAGAAGGATGACAGGCTGTCAACTCCCACTGGTATTAATTCAACAGCCGAGTAAAATGACCATCTTACTGGGTAATAGGGGCACTGCAATCAGTGCACAGCCTGTGTTTGCCAGAAAATAATGCAACCAGTCTGCCCCATGCTGTCATACAATTAAATGATAACTTTTGGGGGTGCAGCTTGCATCATTAATTTCTTTCTGTTTTTGGCCAAGTACTAGGGATGTTGGATTTATCTGCTTTCCCCATCCCACAGCTTCCTTCTCCCTCCTCCATTCAGCATCTTCTGGACACGATGCTTCAAACGTGTCGGGCCATTGCCATTTGATAGGGTACTGAGCTTGGAAAGCTTACTCCTTGTCGAAAAAGTAACTGTGTGGTTGTTTCCTTACACATCCGATGTGACTGTAAATTCGACTGAAAATGGCTGACTTAAGTCCTTTTGAAGGATGAAATGCTCCATCGGTGCAGTCCCTCTGTGAGCACGGTCATCTCACTTGGGATCAAACTCAGGACGAGAACAGCTAAACGGGCGAATACGCAAACACTGAGATGGCCTCTCCATCCACATGTATATATATAATTTATATAATATATATATATATTATTTTATCTATATATATAATATACAGTATATATCTTGTCCTATACTAATAGTGACAATGTTGTCTCCTCCATAACTCCAAAACCATGAAAACCTAGCAGCCTTGAAACTTACAATGCATACGAAGAAAACTCAAGGAAGTGTAAGCAAGAGTGAAAATTGGGTGTTTGGTTAAATTAAAACACCCTTTTGAAGATAATTAACGGGCCTGTTTAATTTTATCCTTATTCAGGCACGTCCTCTAGTCCACAACTCCCCTCTGGAGTCTTAAGGCATTTCTTGGGTACCATGCTGGGGTCTGAAGCCTGCCATGTTTTTTTGGCCTGCTTTCAACCATTGTCCCTGACTTGGAACAGGCCAGAACGATTTCTTAATGATAAACTTTTTTTTTTTTCAACTTTCCTCACTCATATTATCGAATGCCACTTCATCATAGCTACAATTGTTGTGCACATCGCTTTTGTAAGTGTGATAGTTTTTAAATTAATGAGCTCCGAGCGATTTCAAATGCATTATAATGATACGATTTTTCCACTATCTAACTCTCACCGGACTAATTAAAGTATATCGTCCGAAATATTTCAAAGTTTCTGGAGGATTGGATTTCGTCTGGACTGAAGTGTCGAAATCTGATAATTCGAATGAAATTGGGAGTCTATAACTAAGCCGATATACAGTCGCGGCCAAAAATATTGGCACCCTTGCATTTTTTTTCAAAATAACTTACAATTTTCTCTGAAAATAAGTTGAAATAGACAAATAATTTTGTCTCCACAATTCCCCTCGATTTCACTGTTAATATTTTACGGGCTGTGGAAATTCGCAGAATCATGACCATAAAGGTTCCTTAAGTCAGTTATCCCGATAAGTTTTGTTCAGTTAGATTTCCCCACGTTGTTTAATGGGAATTATTTCGTGTTCACCGGGCTGTGACCCTTGAGATAAGTGTTTTTCTTTTTCTATCGTTATTTGGAACCGACGGAGCACGCTAACGACCTTTTCCGCGTTCAAAAGGGTTCCGAGAAACGAGGGCGTAAAGAGGAGAAAAAGGAACTGCGATGACGTGTGGGTTTTTACCGCCTTTTTTCTTCGAGGCTGGTGTGAGGAGAAGGGCGAGGCCGGCTCACTCGCGATTGTGGATTACGAGGAGTGAGGCGGTCGAGCTTGAGAAAAACGCCCCTTTCGAGAAGCTTCTCGAAGGGAGGCAAGCTGAATAACGGGGAGGGGCCGAAGGGCGGAGCCCCAGGCTAATATAAGGCGACAGCCGCGAAGCCCTTGCTCTCCCTCTTCGTTGGCCGCTCCTCATGCTCGTTGGCGTTCGTTCTCCCTCCTTCTTCGTTGTCTTTTTTTCCTGGTCCTGGTCTGCTCTCTTCGTTGGCGCTCTTCTCTTGGTCTGGTCTTGCTTTGGTCTCTTGGTCTCTGGGTCTGTGGAGCGCCCATACACCAGAGGCCGTGGTCAGTGGAGAGTCCCGGCGACGTACCGGAGACGCGGAGGTGAGGCCGCAGCTCTGCGGCTGTGGGGCGCGAACCTGCGCGTCCGTGGAGGGAGAGTGCCAGAGAGAGAGAGCTCGCCGACCATCGGGCACCTCGGGGTGCCAGGTAACCTGCTACGGTCCCCTCGCGGGACCCGTTCGGTCTCCCGGACCTGCCAATAAAAGACCAAGTGGTCCAGCCTGACCCCTTGTCTGTGAGGGGGTCTTTCTTGTCCGAACTAGTGGAAGACGAGTGTTTGATCGCTATCTGGGTGGGGATTCAATCAAATCTGGTACCAGAGCAAAACGAGTGAACAAGAAGACGCCTATTCGAAAGCTGAAAGATGGACCAGATGTTCCACTGCCTCAGGTTTGGA
>CM068961.1:127795635-127810235 GCA_035128595.1 Eptatretus atami
TCATTTGTGTTCGATTCCCTAACCCTACGTTAGGGAATCCCAACGTGAACGTTGGGGTGAAAGCATATAGAAATATAATTGCATACTTTGACAGTTTTTGACGGATCGGGCTGAAATTTTTTGACAAAGAGGTTGATTATAGTGCGCATAAAAGTGCGGAAGAGGAGTAGAAAGATTGGTTTCTCTGATCAATAGACGAAAGTACGGATATATGCTTGTATCACAGGTAACTGGCATCGCGTGTGATACCACTATCAGGGTAAAGTCTGCGATTCCCTACTGGCCGTACTCGAGGTCGAAGACGGCAGCGCTAAGCTATTACGGCAACTGTAAAGAGAGAGTTGAACGACAGAGACCATTCCACTGAACAATATCCTTGGCCCTTTCGCCAGCGACAAAACATGCCTCTAACCGATGATGGGGGCACGAGTGGTTTTCAAGCTCATGCTGAAAAGAGAACCTTCCCGCACGTATTTTGTACATGGGGTGACTGCCATTCTTTGGCGTTGTGTGCGAGTGCTGCCGCGCACAAACCTTCCGTCATGGCTGGAGGCTTGGAAATAAAGGACGTTTGCGGCCTATTTCTCCACCAGCAGCAAGCGCCACAAACGATATTTCATCTGATTCAGGAGGTGCTTCAAAGCCAAGGCACAAAAATACTGTAGTTATCCAAACGGGTGGCTTCTCGCGGCAAACGTCATAGCTCGCCATCATTGAGCATGGGAAAACGTGGCTCATGCTCTACTTCCAGCTCCCAGCTCCTGTTGAACAAGATTGATGGCGCGCATCAGATATAAAAAACCATGAACTACCAGTGGAAACGAAACACATGATGGTTGTTCCTCACTACATCGGCCGAAAATCGACACCTTGAATTTGGAGTTCCAGTCAGAATCTTCTGCTTACACATCGAGTATTCGCGTCGTAGGGGACGGTTACAGAGAATACCTGAGTATGTTCGTGAGGGAAGGTCGTCATGGAAAGTGCCGACCTCAGCCGAAGATTGGACCCGACTAATACCGCAAACTTCAAACCATTGCAAGAAGTGAACGTTGGCCGGGCGATGTACAGCCAATTCTGGCAGAGGGTGCCACTTCAGGACAAAGGAGAAGAACGTCAGAGAAGACTGCCGAATTATCTGGTCCAGCTGTGCTGTGAAATCAGAAAGCGCTTCGAACTTGACACCCAACAGTCTTCCTCGCACATCTGCCCATGTATTGACGCCCAGAATACGCCCTGTCCACCAACACGCGTTAAAAGCGTCGTTGCCGTTGCGCATTAAGATGCCGGCACTGTTCAGCGAAGAGGAACTCGATGTACTGGACGATCAATGGAAGAGCACTGGTGCATTACAAAGACACACTGAAGGACGTGAGCATAGGACCCCTCGCAATTACTGGTATCGTATCCAACAGGTCAAAGGAAGAAACGGAGTTCCAAAGTTCCTCGGTTCTTCAGGAAATTCATGTGTGCCTTGCTTGTGCTCCCACAGTCCTCAGCCCTGCGTGGATGCAATTTTCTCGTAGGTGAATATTGATCAAAAACACTCGCACAAATCGTCTACACGCGTCGTCTGTGCAGAAACCGGATCCTGGCACGCCAGTGCCGTAGCACGCGGCAGCGGTACGTCGTGTCATAACGCTGGAAACACCCGAAGTGTTATCGTGGAAGATGTCATTGTTAATACGGACGATGTCACAAAACGGTACGTGGATGCCAACAAACTCCGCAAGAAACGCAGAGACTGTTTCGAATTCTACGATCCGGAAGATCGTAAAATCGAACCAGTCTCTCTTGAGAACAGTTGGGCTTCTGGATCGTGCCACTGCTCGCTGAGGAGTGCCTAATCTGAGAGCGTATAACACCAGTTTATCCGATCCTGGCAAAAAGTAGAGGTCAGGTGTTATGAGAACACTCAGCTTAACACTGCTTGCTGTGTACCGGTGCACCTCTTTTTGAGGGAGCATTGATCTATTAAATTTTCGATTTGCAATTGCTTGACCAGAAGTATCAAAATGAATACTTGTGAAAATGATCCTTGGTGGTGTCCAGAGAAATATCATGGAAAAAACATCACGTGAAGCCGCTTGTTTTCCAATGTACTATGCGTAGCTGGTTCCCCGCGGCTTGACCCCTACAAGCCGGGAAACGCAAGGTTAGTACATGCGGTTTATGATATTCAAATTTTGTGACTATTTTACAGTTAAGAACGATGTATGCGGATCGCCGAATGTGTTATACTCGTAATACCACAAGCTGGAGAGCATAAATTGTTTGGTTGTACAGCAAAAAACCTGCGCCTTGGGATTTTTGGGATTTTCGAAAGCCCATTCTTGGCAAAATTGCAGAAAAGTAGGAGTGGTCACGTTGTTTTTTCACATTTGATACATATTTTGACCGATCGGAGGTTACGACCGTCACCAAATATTCGGTATCTGGTTTGAAAATCTGATATAAAATGGGAATTTTTATGAAGCATCAACCCATATAAACACATGGCGTGTTTGTGTGTTTGTTGTATTTGTCTGTCCCCCCTTAAAAAGGACCTATTTAAGAAGGCGGTTTAAAGGTCAATCTTTAAACACCGACATGTTGGTGTTCACTAACCGATTATGTTTTTCAGGAATATCAGAACTCAAAAAACATTTTCGCAATTGAAGGGTAATTACTTACGTCTCTTCTTTTTGGAAATGTAGACGGTGACTCGCAATCGGGCTGCGTTGGCGAATGTACAGAGCATGAAAAAAATAAACAGTAAATACAAAGCGCAGGCAGGTGAAATTTGCTGGCACATGATGTGCAAACGCGTGCAGAGTAAAACAAGTTCATTTAACGTACGTGCAATGTCCAATAAATAAAGAAGATAGAAAGACAACCTGACGCCTAAGGTCCGAGGGCTTCGGGACTTTGGCACACTCATGAGGTTGAACCCCTTGGAAAATGAAAGGTCCATAAAGAATAAAGCACAAAATTGGGTAACATTTTGTACATGTAAGTGTTTTTAAAATAACGTTTTGTTCTTGCAACAAATAACAATTATTATCGTCCAGTCCTCTGATATTTTCGAAAATAAGATAATTCAAACCCATCATTTTCAAATGTCTTTTTATACTAGTTGTATATAGGATGCTACATAAGTGAGATGGTGACAAAGTGGCAGCTCGGGTGTTTATAATTTATGAATTCTGAGACAATAACCTATTTAAACCCACTATTTAGGTGCACCGTGGTAAACAATGTTATCCTATAAAAGTTTTGGTGGCGATTAACCTCAGGAGATCTAGATGAGTAGGGGCAACAAAATAAACAAACAAACAACAAACATTTCACTTTATTAACATAGATTTTGAAATCTGGGTTCAGTGATTAAATCAAACTTGGAACAAGTTATTTCCATATGCGGATTTCAGAGGGTGGAACGTAGTCCTAGGTCTCGGAAGTATCCACCTATCAATGTGTGTGTGGTGTGTGTGTGTGTGTGTGTGTGTGGGCGCGCGCGCGCGCACAGCGTTTCAATTTGTTATCTCCGATACACAGGTTTTCAAGAAGGTGGAACGTAGTCTCCAGGTCTCGAAGTATCCACACTCCTGTTTCTCGGTGAGGGTGTTCACGAAATCCTGGCTACCAGGTGTGAAGATTTGTTTTCACAATGTTTTGTTCTGAGGCTCTTTTGAAGATCGTCACTGGAGCCGTGGGACATTCTTCAACTGCCGTTCGTGTTATAGTAATATTCTATCTCCGCAGGCGATGTTGTTTTTAATAAGATCTCTGTCGAAGGTTCATTCATCATTCCCGTTGCTCTCACATGATCACTAGTACAATTTCGAATCTCTTAAACTTCCAGGGACTTTTCACCTCTTTTGAATCTTGGGATTTGGTCATTTCTCTTGATTTCTTGCATTTTTCGGCCAAAATCGCCGAGATACTGAAACCTGAATTGAGTGTGTGGACTTGCGTGTGATGCTCGACGCTAGTGTGTGTGTTGTTTGGTCATTAAGCCAATAGTATTATATCAATCTCTTTGCCTAATCACGCCCAACCATCCTCACCTCTCTCCCTTTCTCCCCCCTCAACTATCTTATTATTATATTATTCCTCTCCTCCCTTCTCTTTCTCACACCCCCTCTCACACCCATCCCTCCGACAGATAGCAACGTTTGGATACGGTCTGTCACTCTTCCACTCCCTTTCCCTTTCCTCCTCTCTCCCCTGCCCCCCACCCTCTCTCCTCTCTCCCTCTACCCCTCACTCTCTCTCTCTCTCATCTTTCCCTCTTTCTTTCCCACCGCTTAGTAACCCCACCAGGCGAGAACAACGGATTTGTAATTGCTAAGTTCAGACATAAAATTAAACCGGAAGGGGTAAGTCTATGAAAAGGGATCCGTTCACATCTAGTAGCAAGCAATGCTTTTAAGGTTCTTAAAAAAGTTTAGACGCTAAAGATTAAAAACTTTCTACAACACCGGCGGATAGAGTAACCCACAGACGAGGGTGAATCTGACAAACAAGGGAATGATATTAAAGCATGTTGAATCAGTAGAACAGTGAATTAATATATATTAACATTATGACATGTCTTGATTCAACATCAAAGACCAAAAATGATCAATACAATGTTCATATCATGTTAGAACAAACATTTTGGCGACAAAAACAACAAAACAAACAAGTGGCAGGTACATTTCAAAAGTAACACCTTCCCCATCCCATCCAATGCCAAATAAATAATTCACAATCTGCGTGACATGCGCACATGAAAGACTGAATTTGAGAGGGAGCTTGTGCTTTACAATAATGAATGATTTAATGCATGATAAAATAAATAATAATCATAAAAATAATTTCTTAATCAATTGGGCTAATAGTAGGTTGGGCACACATCGACTTTTTCTCTGTTGTCCCGTTGAAAGGATGTGTTTTTTTATGGCCATTTTTTCCACGCTGATCACGAAATCCTCGTTTGAAATTTTGAACTCTAGGATGATGTCTTAGGTTGGTAAAATATGCAAAAAATAATAACTTGAGCCGCCAAATCTTTACCCAACTTTTTCAGGTAAAATTTGATAATTATGGCTTACTACGGGCATGTAATAATGCCATTCTTATGTTTTCAGGTCGCTGAATATCGATAATCATTTACTTTCCAAACTCGTAACAGGTCAACCAGGACTGCCCCGGATGCATATTGCGATAAAATCAGCACACAAAATGTGAGCGTGACCATAATTTCAAAGAATAAAATTAAGATACAACAACACCTGAGAGGAACAGTGACCCAAAGAACCTGACACCTGGGGAACACCTTGAGGGAACAGGGGTCTGAGTATCTGACCCCTGGTGGAACACCTGAGGGAACCAGAGGGCGCATGCTGAATTTATGCCCCTCGGAATTGCACCTGTTTGGACGGCCTGTTTAAGTCGGATTAAAACCAACTGCAGGAACTGAACCACAAATTCTGACTATGCAAATTTGTGTCACAGAGGAAATACCGTGCTCAACACGATCCAAAATCATTGACCAAATCCAAGAATATAAGGCATCAATTACGAGGGGGTTTGAGGGAATCACAAGGTTTGGGCCCAGTGGTGATAAATTGTAGTAAGTTATGTGATGTCAAGAACGTTTGAAGAATATGTTGTTCAAATCCTGCCAAAACTCAATTATCACCCTTCTCACTCTGTCTCGCAGAATGATATCGGGAGAACCTACCATTTACTTTCTTTACAATTCTTTGAAGAAGTTCAGTCACTCAAATGTTTCGGTCTCAATATCAGCCATAATTCTTCTTCAGCAACCACATAATCTAGTTGGCCTCAAAGTCACTGGTCATCCTCCGGTGTGAAAAGGTCTTTCCATGGCATATATCTGAACTTTTATCGATTTACAAGGCCTTCATCCGCAGCTTCATGGAGTACTGACGCTTGCCATTATGGGCTGGTGGTCCATGCCTCACCTTCTCAAGCTTAGACTCATCGTGGAAACCCAAGGCATTCAAAAACCAACTCCTACTACAGCCTTGTTGGATGGGCGGGACAAAACCAAGACAACAAGTGAAGGAAATGTCCTTTTCAAATAGGAAAAGGTAAATTGACATGGCAAGCACCAGATTTTATATTAAAAAAAGTCCAAAATCAACGAATGAAATGTACACATGGATTCCCAAATTGAAGTGTGTTTGGAGTTTTCAATGATATCCTTACTGTAATTCATGACAGGTGTTTGTTGTGTTTCTTTGTCACCACTACTCTCCTACAGTTTCCTGAGGCCCTTACATTCAGACGTTGTGACCATAGGATCAGGCATGATGGAACATGACCCCAATCATGGACTGAGTGCCGTTCTAGTTTGCGGTTGGTGTGCTCTCTACGATATAACCGTTCTAGTTTGTGTAGGTGTGCTCTCATACTGAGTGCCAGTTCTGTTTGTGTAGGTGTGCTCTCTACTGAGTGCCGTTCTATTTTGTGTAGGTGTGCCTCTCTAACCACAGTACCGTTCTAGTTTGTGTAGGTGTGTGCTCACTAGGCGTTCGCATAGGCTAAGAGTGCCGTTCTAGTGTTGTGTAGGGTGTGCTCTCTACTTGAGTGCCGTTTCTATGTTTGTGTGTCTTATGAGTGCTTTGTGTGTGGCTCTCTACTGAGTGCCGTTCTAGTTGTGTAGGTATGCTCGAACTGGGAGTGCCGTTCTAGTTGTGTAGGTGTTGCTCTCCTACATGAGTGCCGTTCTAGTTTGCGGCGGTGTCGCTCTCCCTGAGTACCGTCTAGGTTTGTGTGTGTGTATGCTCTCTTTACTGAAGTCAAACTCTTGTTTGTGTAGGTTATGCTCGCTCTGAGTGCCGTTCTAGTTTTTGTGTAGGGGTGCTCTCTATGAGTGCCGTTCTATTTGCGGCGGTTGTGCTCTCTACTGAGTACCGTTTCTAAGTTTTGTGGAGGTGGTGCTCTCTACTAGTTGCGTTCTACTTGCGGTGGTATTGCTCTCTACTGAATAGTGTCACTCTTGTTGTTGGAGGTATGCTCTCTACTGAGTATGATTCTGGTTTGCAGAGATGCGCTCTACCGATGCTATTTTCTAGTTTTGCCGGAGGTATGCTCAATCCCGAGGTCCGTTCCAGTTTGGCGGAAGGTTCATGCTCACTACTGAGTCCATTCATTAGTTTGTGGGGTAATGCTCTCTACTGACTGCCGTTCAAGTGCAGAGTATGTGCTCTACCACAGTCCCATTCCAGTTTGTGGAAGGTATGCTCACTACTGAGTGCCGTTCATACTTGGCGGAGGGATGCTCTCTACTGACTGCCGTTCAAGTTTGCAGAGGTATGCTCTCTATCAAGTGGCGTTCTAGTTTGCAGAGGTATCCGTCTACTGACTGCCGTTCAAGTTTGCGGAGGGATCCTCTACTGACTGCCATTCCAGGCTTGTGGAGGTATACTCTGCCCCGAGTACCGTTCTAGTTTGTGGAGGTAAACTCTGTACCGAGTGCCGTTGTTATTTGTAGAGGTATACTCTGCACCGAATACCGTTCTAGTTTGTGGACGTTTACCATATATGGTGGTCTATAATAATAATCGTTAGTTTCATACAACTTACACGAGTTCTTTAAACTGGATATATCAGGAACCGATCCTTGGCACCCGACCTCGACGCTCCGAGATGCACATTATCTGTTGTACCAGTCTCTATAATCATTGTCGTCTTCATGTAACCTCAAGCAACTGTTCCACATTCTTGTCCGTCGATTATATAAAACGAAACCTTTTCAAGGAAATCAAGTGAAATCGTGTGTGGACAAAGAACATGTCGGTTCGGTCTCGTCAAAGCTGTGGGTGTGAGTTTGTGGTTTGTGACCAGCTAACTAACACACTCAAAATGGAACTCCAATTCCACTCCTGCTTCCCCAAAATCATGCCAAGGAACCATGGTCAGCGCAGCAGGTGCTTGTAGAAAGACACGCAAAGGTCATTTTTTTATCAGTTTCAATCTCAAAATTTCAACGAAATTCCACGAAAGGGAAAGAGACCTGCCAGTATGAGGGCAAGAATCGGGAAATGATTGGACGACCTGCGGATAGTGGGTTTAATTGTGTTTAAAGGAGTACAAAACAAGTGAGCACAACCCGAGCATATAAAGGCAGGCCGCTGTATCGAGCACAGTGCACTCCATTCAATGTTGGCATTTCTCCGGAGGAGAGATGAAAAAACAGGGTTAATCAGATGATAGAACATGTGATTTCGACACAAACGGAAATGTTCAAACAGCAGCATCAATGAGTGTTTACTTACAAGTGGAAGAAACAAAAGGCTGACTCACCGGAGGGATCAAATGGAGGTATCCATTGGAGGTATTCAAAGGAGGTATCCATCGATGTGTCCAATGCACAATCTTTTGAAACATTGGGTCGTGCAAAAACATTGTTATGGTCGAAGGATACAGGGAATCGTTTTCTATTTCACTGTGGGAATGAGGACGTAATTTCGAATTTGGCCAAGGTAGCAGATTGTAAGGATAAGGCAGAGCCCTGTACCATTCTAGTTATAGTTCGAGCACTGTTCTGTACAAATGTCAAGCTGGAAACTTTCACTGTGGGGTACCAAACAACTTGGCAGCATTGGGTCCACTGGAGTCATGACCATAACATGAACTGCTGATCTCAATTGCAACAAAATACAGAGGATCTGAAAATCATAGCGATGTCAAGTGCGTGAAAGAGATGTCTCGAAGATGCTGATTCTGCATGAATGGAGTAGAACACGAGCCGACTTACTCTTCAGACTTGTTGGTGGAAGCATCTCAGTGTTATGCATCCTTCATTTAATATCACTCAATCACTATGTTAGGCATGCTCATTAATATCACCCAATCAACTATGTTGGGCATACTCATGTAATATCACCCAATCAGTAATGTTAGGCACCTCATTTAATATCACCTAATCATGATGTGAGCCATCCTCATTTAATATCACACAATCACTATGTTAGGCATGCTCATTTAATATCACCCAATCACTATGTTAGGCATGCTCATTTAATATCACCCAATCATGATGTGAGCCATCCTCATTTAATTATCACCCAATCACTATGTTAGGCATGCTCATTTAATATCACCAATCATATGTTAGGCATGCTCATTTAATTATCACCCAATCACTATGTTAGGCATGCTCATTTAATATCACCAATCACTATGTTAGGCATGCTCATTTAATATCACCCAATCACTATGTTAGGCATGCTCCTTTAATATCATCCAATCACTATGTTAGGCATGCTCATGTAATATCACCCAATCAGTAGTTAGGGCACCCTCATTTAATATCACCTAATCAGTAATGTTAGGCATGCTCATTTAATATCACCCAATTATGATGTGAGCCATCCTCATTTAATATCACCCAATCATGATATTCGGCATCCTCATTTAATATCACCCAATCACTTATGTTAGGCATGCTTCATTTAATATCACCCAATCACTATGTTTAGGCATGCTCATTTAAATATCATCTCCAATCACTATGTTAGGCATGCTCATTTTAATATCAACCCAATCACTATGTTGGGCATGCTCATTAATATCACCCAATCATGATATTCGGCATGCTCATTTTATATCACTGAAATCACAATGTTAGGAATGCTCATTTAATAATCAGCCAATCATGATATTCGGCATGCTCATTTTATATCACCGAATCACGATGTTAGGAATGCTCATTTAATATACCCAATCATGATATTCGGCATGCTCATTTTATATCACCGAATCACGATGTTAGGAATGCTCATTTAATATCACCCAATCATGATATTCGGCATGCTCATTTAAATCACCCATCATGATATTCGGCATGCTCATTTTATATCACCGAATCACGATGTTATGGGAATGCTCATTTATATCACCCAATCATGATATTCGGCATGCTCATTTTATATCACCGAATCACGATGTTAGGAATGCTCATTTAATATCACCCAATCATGAAATTCGGCATGCTCATTTTATATCACCGAATCACGATGTTTAGGAATGCTCATTTAATATCACCCAATCATGATGCGAGGCATTCTCATTTAATATCACCTATCATGATATTCGGCATCCTCATTTAATATCACCCAATCATGATGTTAGGCATCCTCATTAATATCACCGAATCACGATGTTAGGAATGCTCATTAATATATCCCAATCATGATATTCGGCATGCTCATTTTATATCACCGAATCAACGATGTTAGGAATGCTCATTTAATATCACCCAATCATGATATTCGGCATGCTCATTTTAATCACCGAATCACGATGTTAGGAATGCTCATTTAATATCACCCAATCATGATATTCGGCATGCTCATTTAATATCACCCAATCATGATATTCGGCATGCTCATTTTATAATCACCGAATCACGATGTTAGGAATGCTCATTTAATATCACCCAATCATGATATTCGGCATGCTCATTTTATATCACCGAATCACGATGTTAGGAATGCTCAATTTAATATCACCCAATCATGATATTCGGCATGCTCATTTTATATCACCGAATCACGATGTTAGGAAGCTCATTTAATATCACCCATCATGATGCGAGGCATGCTCATTTAATATCACCCAATCATGATATTCGGCATGCTCATTTTATATCACCGAATCACGATGTTAGGGAATGCTCATTTAATATCACCCAATCATGATATTCGGCAATGCTCATTTTATATCACCGAATCACGATGTTAGGAATGCTCATTTAATATCACCCAATCATGATATTCGGCATGCTCATTTTATATCACCGAATCACGATGTTAGGAATGCTCATTTTAATATCACCCAATCATGATATTCGGCATGCTCATTTAATATCACCCAATCATGATATTCGGCATGCTCATTTATATCACCGAATCACGATGTTAGGAATGCTCATTAATATCACCCATCATGATATTCGGCATGCTCATTTTATATCACCGAATCACGATGTTAGGAATGCTCATTTAATATCACCCAATCATGATATTCGGCATGCTCATTTTATATCACCGAATCACGATGTTAGGAATGCTCATTTAATATCACCCAATCATGATGCGAGGCATTCTCATTTAATATCACCTAATCATGATATTCGGCATCCTCATTTAATATCACCAATCATGATGTTAGGCATCCTCATTAATATCACCGAATCACGATGTTAGGAATGCTCATTTAATATCACCCAATCATGATGTGAGGCATTCTCATTTAATATCACCCAATCATGAATGTTAGGCATCCTCATTTTATATCACCGAATCACAATGTTAGGAATGCTCATTTAATATCACCCAATCATGATGTGAGGCATTCTCATTTAATATCACCTAATCATGATATTCGGTATCCTCATTTAATATCACCCAATCATGATGTTAGGCATCCTCATTTAATATCACCCAATCACTATGTTAGGCATGCTCATTTAATATCCCCTGAGTTGTTGAACAGTAACTGTGTTTGACATTTGTGGAACTTATTACTCCGTGCGCACGAAGTGAGAAGCGGGGTGAAGCATCTGGTTCATATCCTTCCGTCCACACACGTCATTTCATGATCGAGGAACAACTTATTTCAATTGAATGTTTTATTTTGAACAGGCAGCGGAAATCAAACCTGTCGTTTTTCAGCATCTTGATTTGAATTCAGCCCGATTGCGCATGCGCAGAGAGCAGTGACAAATTTGAGCGGTGAAGACGCTGAATTGACGCAAAGGGGGAGTTCCAGCTGCCCAGCATCACGAGAAGGAAATACCAAGGTGCACCGCTTCCTTCGGACATGGTGAGATTTTTTTACTTTGTCTGATATTCAAGCAAAAATTGAAAGTAATTTCAAACTGGAAACGTGGTGTTTTTAAGGACGTCATAAAGGACAAACAACATCCACAAAGAAAGAATGTAACGTGTTAAATAAGGTGGTGTAAAAGACGCTGCATCAATGGCGGAAAAATATCTTAAACCAGAAGGCCACTCGGTAGAGTGCAGACCTCTACCCTGTAATACCTGATCCACGAGAACATATTGGGCCCAATACATTTTTAAAATATCATGTTTTTAGCCCTATCTCTCAATGGTGAAGAATCACTTTAAAAATTAAATAATTAACGTATCCAGATCCGGATTCAGATCTTCACGATAATTGAATCAATTCATCCTTATCACACACCCAACATATCCACCAAGTTTTTGTCCGAATCTGTCCACAACTTTTTGAGATATCGTGCTATGTATTAGTTTAGCCCTGTCTCTCAATGGTTGAAGAATCACTTAAAAAAATAATCATATCCGGATTCAGATCTTCACCAAAATTGAATCAATTCTTCTTTGTCACACACCCAATCTGTCCACAAAATTTCATCGAAATCCGTCCACAACTTTTTGATATATCCTGCACACAAACAAATGAAATTGCTCGATGAGCAAGGAATTGCTGGAACAACTTTGTCATATCTCCATGATCTCTGAAAAAACAAAAACCTGGAAATCAATTTGGTTCTTATAAGTCGATAGTGCGACTGTTTAATGAGTTATAGCACTTAGTTTGGTCATGATCATAACTTGGAAGTCAATCGGACTTGAAAATGGCGTTTTTATCACAATTTGAAAGTTTTGACCCGACCCCCCTGACATTCGACCCCTGACCGCTAAGAAGGGTGTTGGTGTGACACCCCGAGAGACATATGGTTGGATGCAGTATTGGAAGATGCACATTTTGGATTTTGGTTTGAAGTCGATACGACCATTTTAGCGGACGTTATTGCGAAAATAAGAATTTCGGTTTTTTGGTGACCTTGACCTTGACCTTTGACCTAGATTCACCAAAAACGACAAGTGTCTAAGTTGGACCATGGCCGACGTCTGTACCCAGTTTGGTCATGATCGCTGAAATGGTGTGGCTGCTCAGGGTAAACAAACACAACAACACACAAAGAAACAGACAGACACACAGAATGACACACACAACTGGCCACATAATTTCCGAAATCCGAAGGATTCAGGCAATTAAACAAACAGACAGAATAACAAGACGACGTCGTGCAGAGCACGATACTTGCAAAATCCATAAAACAAATTTAACCTAAAAAATAATTGCTGGTTGAATTAAATGACCAAATATGCAACTCCTCTTCAAATTTCAAATGAATCGGATGAAAATTGACAATTTTATAAATCCGGCCAATGTTGACTCTTTGGCCGATGTTGACCTCCAAAATAATTGCTGGTTGAATAAATGACAAAATATGCAACTCCTCTTCAAATTTCAAGTGAATCGGATGAAAATTGAGGATTTTAGAAAATACCGCCTTAGTTGTTGACCTTTGGCCTATGTTGACCTTTTGACCTCAAAAACAATAGGCTTCTTCCTTATGACAAACTCTACCATGTGGTGAAGGTTTGTGAAGATCGGTTTAAAATAGCGACCTGTAAGTGACAAACAGACAGACAGAATAAACAAATCGACAAACCAATATACTTGAAAAATCTTCGAATTTGCAATAAACAAACAAACAGACAGAAAGGGGTGAAAACAACCTCCTTCACCTTCGGTGGTGGAGGTAAAAATGTTTTCTACAATCTTTACAATCTTTCTTTTATTTCAAACTAGCAAATACAACCCGTCGCTTTGCTGACGGGGACAATAAAGTGGGGTGGGGTGGGGGGAGGGGGGAGAGTAAGGGAAAGAGAGAGGAGGCTGGTGTAGAGTGAGGGGGGGGGGTGGCAGAGAGGAAGAAGAGGGAGCCTGGAAGAGGGAGGTGGGAGAGCGACACCTCACCAAACGTTGCTATTCACTGCGGGAGGGAGGGGTGAAGGAGAGAGAATGAGAGAATGAGAGAGAGAGAGACAGAGACAGAGACAGAGACAGAGACAGAGAGACAAGCCGGTAGGCCGACATGGGTGGTCGCTCGACTAAGGCGAATTTGAAATATGTAGATAAGAGAACACATCAGATGGCATTTTTGCCGTTCGTTGTTCATATAGGAACATGACGAGCAACTGTCCATTCATCATTTGTGTTCGATTCCCTAACCCTACGTTAGGGAATCCCAACGTGAACGTTGGGGTGAAAGCATATAGAAATATAATTGCATACTTTGACAGTTTTTGACGGATCGGGCTGAAATTTTTTGACAAAGAGGTTGATTATAGTGCGCATAAAAGTGCGGAAGCCGATTTTTGATTTTCGATTTTTTTTTTTCGGATTTTTTCAAAAATTTCAAAGTCCCGTTGCTAGGCAACGGTGGCGTCCATAGCAACGGTGCTCAAAAGCATACAACTAGATCCTGGTATGAACCTACCAGTCAAGTTTCATCAAAATCGGTTGACTCCTCTGGCCTCCAGAGCTGTCCATTACATACATACAGACAGACATACAGACAGACGGAAAACCTGACAATAACGGTAGTCTAGCGACCACCCAACAGAGAGACAGAGAGACAGAGACAGGGAGACAGACAGGGAAGAGCGAGAGGTGTGGGAGGAGAGTGCTGCATTTTAGTAGGAAGGGGAAGTGAGGAGGCGACAGAGTGAGAGAGAAGGGGGGGTGGGGGGAAGGAG
>CM068961.1:127853828-127864532 GCA_035128595.1 Eptatretus atami
ATGTTGTGGATTTTCGCCCGTTGCGTGCGGGTGACCGCCTTTAGCGAAAATGCGGCGCGCGCGCCCACTGAACGAAAATCAAGCGCAGCTTTCGGATAATCGCCGAAACCAGCTACGGGTGTTGTTAACCACACATAACAGCCAACCTTCTGTCCACAGCGCTAGCAGGGTCGATCGCCTGAATTGTCGATGTACTAATATTCGCGCAGACAGAAATGCCGGGGATTTTAGCACCTCAACGGAGCGTGCACGAAAACGAGCCGCTTTAAGCAGCTCGTTCCGTTTGCGTTGCCCGAGCGGATTTATTCGCCAAGCCCCGTCGGACAAGATGTTACGTTTTAATCGCTTTATAATCAGCCAGCTAATTAATCCGAACGCAATTATGCAGTCAATGGCAGGAAAGGACGCAACGAGCAGGTGACATTCAACAATGGGAACATTTATTTGTACCACGTGATGCAATGCAATGAATGGGGGGGGACAAGACCCAGTAAAAACACAGCCAATATCTATTTAATACGTACATGCACTGTACAACAATCTACTTACGGACAAGGTGCCACAGAGACTTTCATGCAAAAACCGCCAGAAAAGAAAGATAGAAGGGCTCGTAAGCCTTTAATGTTCCTCGGAGCTGGGATGACCGAAGGAGCTCCGCGAGGCCATGCAGGTTACCTTTGCGCCCTTGAGGCGACTCGATGGTCCTTTTTGTCGGCGACCCTTCCATATGTCTCTGTTGTCAAAGCGGCAGCTGTTGTAACGGCGGCTTGGTTGTCCAGGGCCTAGCAGCGTGGCCTGGTCGATCGGGCCTGGCCGACGAAGCTTCAGAGGAGCGAACTGGGCCTTGCTCATTTTAGGAGTGATGGCTCTTTAAGAGCCGCTCACTCCTCTGCGTCGCTCGACCGACTCGGTCCAATGCCTCGACCGTCACGTAGCTGGCTGGCGACTTCTCTCGGCGTGGCGACTTCGCTGCTGACTCAACCAGCACAACGACCAACAACTTGGTGACTGGCTGGCTCCAATGACGAACGAAACTCCACTCCTCCGACCAACCAGCAACTTGACTGGACTCACCAACTCGACTGCCCCCACCGACCAACTCTACTCTCAGCGTCGGAAATGCGCCTTTTTATAGCGCGAGGGGTGAAGCCGCTGTAGGCTTCGCCACCCGAAGGCGGTGCTTGCCCGCATTCACCCTTGAACTTCACCCCGCTGGCTCCGCCCTTTTGTCGTTTGATCGTTTTGCAAGTCATGTGCGGCCCTGTGTTGAAATCACTTTGCCGCTGTCGAGGAATGCCATCTGTGTTTGTTGTGGAGAGTGTTGTTTGTTGGGGATGTTGTTGTTGGTGAAAGATGGCTGTGCCGTGGAGATGCTGGTGAGGAGATGTTGGCTTGTGGAGAAAGTGGTGAGGAGGATGTTGGCGGTTGGGAGAAGGTGGTGAGGAGATGTTAGAATAAAGATAGGGAAGAATAACACTCGACAAGATTCACAGCCCGGTACAACGAATAATTCCGTTATAGCATACCGGTGGGAAATTAAACTGGAACACACACTTATCGACATAACTGATCTTCGGGGAACCTGAATGGTGTCTGTGAATTTCACAACCGAACAATATGTATGTTATATGCATAACATAGCACATATATATAATATATTTGTATGTATATATATTATGTATTACTTCTTCTTCTTTGGCTGCTCCAGTTAGGGGTCGCCACAGCGGATCAACCGTCTCCATTTCGCTCTATCCGTGCACATTCTTCATGTGACGACTCCAACCACCCTGATGTCTGCCATCACCGCATCCATTGACTTTTTTGGCCTTCCTCTTCTCTCTGCCTGGCGCTCATTTCTAGCATCCTTCTCCCGATAATACTCCGCTTCCCTCCCTGTGCACCTCGTCACAAACCATCCAATCTCGCATCTCTCCTTTGGTCTGCAACTCTACTACTGCTGCAGTCCCTCTACATATACATCATTTCTTATCCTGTCCATCCTGTCACTCCCAAGCGAGATCCGCAGCATCTTTAACCTCTGCACCTCCAGCTCCGCTTCCTGTCTTTTTGTCAGCACACTCGCCTCCAAACTAATACAACATAGCTGGTTCTCCTACCCGTCTTATATATTCCCCTTAACTCTTGAGCTACCCTTCTACACAATCACTGGCTCCTCGCAAAACTCTCTCCGAGCCCACTTCCATCCTGCCTGCATCATCTTTTTCAACTTCTCTCCACACTCTCGTTACTTGGACAGTTGGATCCCAATATTTAGAACGCATCCACGTTCCCCACTCAACTCACTTGCAACGACCATCCACGCACCGCTCCCTCTCATTTAACGCGCAATTACTCCGTCTTACTTCCTACTGACTAATCATCCCCTCTCTCCATGCGTTACCTCTCAATCTCTCAAGGCTGCCTCAGCCGCTCCCTACTCTCCCTATCGATTCATGATGTCATCCGCGAACATCATAGTGCCATGGAGACTTCCAGTCTATCTCGTCCGTCACCTGTCATCACCATTGGCCATAACAAAAAGGGCTCAGAGTAAGATCTTGGCTCAATCCTTCTTTACTCTAAACCGGTCCGTCGATTCCACCACATGCACCTCACGCTGTCAACACTGTCCTCATCATATCCGCAACAATCCTGCACATACTCTCCACCACTCCCGACTTCCTCATACAAGCCACACTCCTCTCTTGGCACCTATCTATAGCTTCTCTAAAATCACAAACACACGATGTAACCCTGGCCTTCCTAACTTCTCCATCAACATTCTCAAGCAACATCGCAATCCAGTGGGCTCTTTTCTGGCATAAACCCAATATGCTCGCTCACAAATCGTTCACCTCTCTCCAACTCTGCTTCCACTACCTTTCCCACAACTTCATGGTGTGGTCTAACAACTTTATCCCTCTGACATTTCTAACACTATCGCACATCACCCTTGTTCTGAAATATCGTACCAGTACACTTAATCTCTCACTCTCCGGCATCGCTCTCTATTCCAAGTGTTTTATGAAACAATCTGTGTTAACACCCACTTGCCATCTTCCAAGCTCATCTTCCATGCCTCCACTGGTATGTCATCTAGTGGCAAATCCGCCTTTCACTTTCATCCTCTTCATAACAGTCCTCCACTTCATCACTTACTGATCCACCCCACTTCCTGATTCACTATCCTCACCGTCTTCCAACCTTGCTCTCTCTCATTTTCCTTCACTTCATCAGCTCTCAAAGTACTTCCATTCACCTTCTCAACAACTCTCTCGCTCGTCAGCGCGCATTCCTTTAACGCCTTTATACACCCTAACTGCAGCACATCCTTCCAGCTCGTCCCTCTGTCTTGCCATTGCGGAATAAATCTTCCCTTCTTTGTATCCAAGCTTCTTCATACAGGCTCTCATTGGCCTCTTTCTAGCTCTTTGGCCACCTCTCTTGCTTTTCGTTAGCCCTGTGTGTTTCCGGATTTTGTTACTGTTTTTTTCACCTTGTACCCTGCTACTTTTTCATCTTTTTCAGACTATCCCGACTTCTTTTCGCAAACCCCTTCTCCTTATCTTTCCTGTACTTCCTCGTTCCACCACCAAGTCCTGCTTTCTTCCTCCTCGTGTCGCAGATGTCTACACATACCTCCAGGCTATCTCCTCTCACCAACTTACTGCTGTAGTTGCCCGAATGCAATTCCACCCATCTTTACACGACATTCCAACACCTGTATCGCCTCCTCCCTAAATTCCACACGCAACAGTCCTTCCCCTTCAACTTCCCCACTGGTCCTTGTGTCAGCACCTCATCTCTTCCCTAACGCTCAACTCTCAAAATCATCCACAGACCAACCATCGATTGCTGGCCGAGCTATCAGCTTCTCCCCCCGAGCCACTCACCTTCAGTCTCTATATCTCTTTCAGAGTTGCATCTCTCCTGCTTATAGCATGTATATCCACTGCGTGCACTTTCCTCCACTCTTGTACGTCACCCTTGTTCCCCTTCTCTTGAAATACGTTTATCCACTGCCATTTCCCTTCTTGTTTGCAAACTCTACCATAATTTGGCCTTTCCACAATCTCTGTTGAGACCATACCTAACCATGCACCTCCTCATCCTCTTTATTCCTTCCCCAAGCATGCCCATTGAATTCTGCTCCAATACTCACTCTTCATCCTTGGATGACACACTCCACCTACTTCATCCTAACACTTCGCAAGAAATCTTTCCTCCTATATTCCAGCTCACCCCCAATATGCGGTGCATATGCACTACTATGCACTGATGATCATTCATGCATGCACATTCCGAACTTCCAACTCGGTCAGACACCTCTCGCTCACCTCAATACCTCTTGACATAATCTCTCCTCAGGATTACGCCCGACACCAGATTCTCCTCCATCACACCAGGTCAGAGAACGTTTGAAACCACCTCCAATGGCCTACCCGAGCTACTCCCAATCCACTTGGTCTCTTGTACACACAGTATGTCACCCTTCTTTCTGCTCATTCATATTACAGCAACTCTCGCCCTTGCCAGTCATTCGTCCCAACATTCAGAGTTTCCACTCTCACGCTCAAACTTCTACCCTGCTCCCTCTCCACTGCCGCGGATGCGCCTTCCCCTCTCGCCCTGCTCCGCTTGCTTCCCCTCTCTCCACTTGTCCGGACTGCGCTTCCCCCTCATCCCACGCTCCGGACCTCGCCTTCCCCGTCTCCTTCTCTCCTTCGTCCTAGCTCCGGGGAGCCCAGCCCCGGCGCAGTAGCACATTTCCACTGGGTACTCTCTGCTGACGCACGGCTACCGGTGGCGTGTCGTTGGTACCGGCCTCGCGTTCGTTCGGAATATCGTTTTGTTGTCCGCAATATAGATATTGGCAAGTTTTCAACGCCGGGATGCCTTTCCTTGTAAGCAAACCTGGTGCCCTCTTACGACAATCAAGGAATATGGTTACTATTCTGACCGGCATAACACCGGCCCAGTACCTGGGTACTCATTCGCCGACCGTCGGAAGGATGACAGGCTAGTCAACCCCTGGTGTAGTTATTATAGTTATATATATATATATTATTATATATATATACGTATTGTATACTCTTCTCTTCTTTTCTTGGCTGGTCCCGTCGGGGTCGCCACAGGTCGGATTCATGCGTGATATCGCGATAGTGATTTGCAACATATTTTACCCGGATGCCCTTCTGACGCAACCCTGGTCGCCGCATGCTTTTAGACACAGGGATCTGGTACAACCTTTTTAACCGGGTATACACGGCCAGTAACTGGTACTCTTTCGCCGACGCTCGAAGGATGACCAGGCTGAGTCAACCCCTGGTTATTAATTCAGTGGCCCAACGGGGTTGAACCAGGACTTTGGATTCCAAGCCGCTGCCCCAATACACTGCGCCAACTACCCTAGGCTTAAATATATCCGTAATGTATATATATATAATTATATATTATTATATTATTTATATATATTATAATATAATATTATGATTATATATACGATATAATATATATTAATATATATAACCGTATATATATATATATATATATATAGTATATAATATAATATATATAAATAATATTTATATCAGTGGCCCAACGTGGGCTTGAACTCAGGACCTTTTGGGTCCCAAGCTGCTGCCCACCACTGGCAACACCAGGCGCTAAGTAATATGTGTAATTATGTAAATATATATAAAGTAGTTAATTTATATTACTATAAATTTAATACATTCACTTGCCGGTGTTGGCAGCATGTGGTTTAGTGGCAGTTGGTTCTTTGGGACACCAATAGGTCCTGAGTCAGCCCGTTGGGGCCACTTGATTATATTATATATTATATATAATAGATTATATATAATATATATATTATATTATTATTTAGATATTGAGAGTTGGCGGAAAAAGAGTGGATAAGCCAGAGAGATTGAATCTGAAAGTATGACTAGGATATAGGAGTGGCGGCGCAAGGCAAGAGTAAGGTGGCAAAGCTAAGGAAAGGGCATATGGCGAGCCTGTTATCGAAGTTGGATACAAAGGAAGGGGAAGAGGATTAACCCGATTGGCCAGCCAGAGGGACTGAGCTGGAAGGATGTGCTGGCCAGGTAGGTGATAATTGGTATTCGTTTTCAATTATTTGGATATATAGTTTGCTGACAGCGAGTGAGAGTGGTGTTGAGAGGTGGATGGAGTCTTTGAGGTCGTGAATGAAGGTAAAATGAGAGAGCTCATGAATGAAGAAAGATGAGAATGCACAGGTTTAGTAAGAGGTGGGATGTAAATCAGGAAAGTGGGTGGATCGTAAGGATGGAAGCTGAGGATGCTTATGAAGGAGTTGTATAAGTGTTGGTAGCATTGGAAGTGTTTGAGGAGAAGATGGCTATGTTGAGGTTTCTTAAACTCAGATTGTTTCATAAAATCTTGGAAGTGAGAGATGCCTGAGGAGGGAGAGTAAGTGTACCTGGTTTGATTTAAGACAAGGGTTATGTGCAGCTGGTAATTACAGGATAAAAGTTTTAAGCCAACACCCATGTAAGTTGTGTGGAAAGAGTATGGATAGTCGAGGTTTGATGAGGAGATGGTGATGGATTTGAGCAGCAATATGGTTTTTTATTGTATTGTATTGATCTTAAGGTACTCGTATCAATTTTGCTCTTGACAATGTTGAGAGAATATAGGGAATGGCAGAAGGATTTTTGCAATGTGTGTTTGTGGATTTAAGAGAAAGCTTACTGATATGGGTGCCAAGAAAGGATTGTGGTATTGTTATGAGGAAGTCGGAGGTGGCAGAGAAGTATGTGAGGTGGTGGCGGATATGTATGAGCGACAGTGTGAGCAGCGGTGAGGTGTGCGGTAGATATGAGGACGCCTTTAACGGTAAGGTGATTGCACAAGGATCGACTCTGAGCCTTTCCTGTTTTGCAATAGGTGATTGATCAGGTTGATCGGACGAGATCAACTGGAGTCTCCATAGTATCATGTTGCGGATGACATCATGATCTGGTAGGAAGTAGGCAGCTAGGCGAGCTCTCGAGAGGTGGAAGTAGGCACTGGGAGAATGTAATGATAGTCCAGTAGGAGTAAGACGGAGTACATGTCGTAATGAGAGGGAGGGTGTGGTTTGGTGCAGCTTGCACAGGAGTTGAGGTGGGAACGGTGGTATGGGTTAAAATTACTTGGGATCAAACCTGTCCTGCAAGTACGGAGATGTGTGGTAGACGAAGTGAAAAGAGAGGCAGGCGAGGCATGGAGTGGGTGGAGCGAAAGTGCCAGGAGTGATGTTGGACAAAGGGTGCTGCAAGAGTGAAGGGAAGTATGTAAGACGGTAGTGAGCCAGCTATGTTGTTACGTTTGGAGCGGTGGGCAAAAAACAGAAAGGCGGAGCTGGAGGTGGCAGAGTTAATAAGATGCCCCGCCGAATTTTCCGTTGGGAGTGACAGATGGACAGAAAGTAAATGAGTTATTTAGACGTGACAGTGCGGTAGGATCGGTTTGGAGACAAGTGAGAGAAGGGTGAGATTGAGCAGGGTTGGACATGTGCAGCAGGAGGGAAGGAGATATTCGGGAGAAGGATGCGAGGATTGGAGCCGCCAGGTAGGAGCGAGAAAAGGAACCAAAGAAGAGGTCATGATGCGGTCAGGGGCGGACATGCGTGTTGGAGTGTCAATGGAAGATGTGGAGGAATAGAGCGAAATGGAGCGCGTTGATTTCCGCGTAGTGTGCCGACCCTAACGGAGCACCGAAAGAAGAAGAGTATCTATGTATATATGTATGTATATGCTATGTATTGTATGTGATATATATATATTATATTAATAGATATGTATAAGAATACAAGTGGTATGGCATATATATATTACCTGTTTTGTTGTATTGTTCCATAAGCAGCAAGGATCCATTGTCATCTTCCGTAATAACATATTAATATTGGACGACATAATATTGCCTCTGTTAGAAAAAACCCGCGATCGCAACAAAACTCTCCTTCCAGCGTTTAGACCTCACTATCCCGTGGCTCTTCCAATCCCGAGTCTGACTATCAAGTAGCATTAACTTTGTTGTTTATTTAGGGGGTTTCTATCTGTTTGGTTGCAAAGGTTAATTTCCTGTCAGGCACCGATGCAAACTCTCCTGAGTAATTATGCACCCATCTGCATTCAAAGCTTGAGAACAAAGGGTTTAAGAGATTGGATGAAATGGCTATTGTGGAGAGTGGAACCTTGTTGACTTTGAATGGTCTGATTGCTCATAGTTTTGGAAGATCAGAACCACAACCGCCTCTTTGCACTCATTGCCTTGGCCACTCCAACTCTTTATTTCATCCTCCGTTGCACATGTTGATGCCTCCCACGTCTGTTTCTTGTTCTTACATTTTGGGTGTGTATTTTATTTATTTTATTTTTTTGGAGGTGCAGATGCAGAGGCCCTAAATGGGTTGGTCTAACCCTTCAGCGCTGTAATACCGCATAAGCCCATGAGCCGCTGATAAATTGGTCACTAGCTGTGTATGCTTGTGTGTCCCCTTTTTCCCCTGTGCATGGATATATACATACACACATATATATATATATATATATATATATATACGTACATATATAATTATATACATATATATACATATACATATATGTATGATATGTATGATATACCCTAACAAACTGATCCAAGAGGAAAAGGCAGTGGAAGGATGAGTGCCTCGGAGAATGAAACACCTTTCTCATCCCAAAATCTGAAGAAACCCAACTTCCTCACAAATACTGGCCAATAACATACCCACCAACAACATATAAACTTCGAACAGGAATCATTACAGAAGTGAAATACCATAATCACTGAACACAACAAGGCAGTTTAGAGGCAGAACTACAGGGATGTACGAGAGGTTGTTAAGGAACAATTGACCGCCTACTACTGAACAAGGCCGTTCTTGAAAATTGAAAAATGCAACGAACTAAATTGTCCACCGCCTGGATAGACTATAAGAATGCTTTCAAGTGTCCCACATTCGTGGATGATAATGCATGCAAATATACAAAATCAACCTCAAATAATCAAACTGATTGAGAAAGCAATGGAACTCTGGAATACCACATTGATATTCCAGCACTCAGAAGAAAAGATCGAAATACCAGATGTGAAGATATGGCGTGGGATATTCCAGGGAGACAGTCTCCCCCCCTCTTGTTTTGTCTGGTTCTGGACCCACTGAGTAACCTCATCAATAAACAAGGACACAGATACACACTAACAACCAATAGAAGATCATCCAAAGAAACAGGAAAGGTGATACACCCACTATACATGGATGATTTACAGCTATTCGCAACGAATGATGAAGAATTGACAGAACAGCTAAAACTAGTCAAACAGTTCTCTGATGACATTCAAATGGAATTTGGACGTGATAAGTGTGTCAAGTATACATTTGTACATGGTAAACCAACAAAAACAGGCAACATAAAAATTGACCTTGAAACACCAATCCAGCATCTTGCAAATACCTCAGAGTAGAAGAGGACCACCAAATAGCAGAGATGGCGACTCGAGCCGGTGACTTGGACTCGAGTCATACTCGAGTCGCAAATTTTGTAACGTGCCACTTGACTTGAGACTTGAGCTTGTCGACTTGTTGACAATGACGATGAATGAATGCACACCATATCAAAAGATATATGTCTCAGTGATGTGTTTGTAACTAATTTTCATTCAATGTCTGGTAGGATGTACATTTATAAACAAAGACTGCCGGAGTCGCGTGCCAAAGGGAGCACAAACTCAGTAAATGGATGGCACTGAGCTTATAAAAGGTATAGTTAACAAGCACCCAAAGTGCTGCTGAGCTCCGAGCCTCCGATCGCACATACATGTGTCTCGTGGAGTCAAAGCAGGTAAATTACGGAGAAAAGCAAGAACTATAGTATTTCATTGCATGGATTTTACGTCCTTGAATTCAGGAAACTGGTATGCTGTAAGACATACGTATGGAATTATTGCTGCTGCCTGGTTCATAACTCATACCCATTTATCTTCTTCTGTGTTTTTTTTAAAAATTTTAATCCACATGTTTTATGGCTAATATCAGAACGAGAAAAAACACACACACACACACACACGCTCTTACCATTACACCATCGAGACTGGGCGTCACTGCGTAGCTTGCTGCTACTCTCTGTGCACGTGCACTTCACTTCATTATCGGTAGCATGGCGGAGATTCCAAAAGTGATCCTATTTGCTTATAAACATTTTGAAGGTGCACTGAGTAAAAGGAGTTAAACGTGTGGTCAAAAGTATGTCAAACGTCGGAATAAAAATTTCAGATGGCCCAGCCACATCAAAAGATTTCATTCTTCACCGAAAAACTCACCTGCAGAAGTAAGTTTTCTTTTCCATTCGACGTTCTAAAACGTTTCGTTTCTAACTTTCTAACGTTTGCACTGCACTAACATTGACGAACACAGTAACACTGAACGTATACGCATGCTGGTTGCACGTGGGATGAAGGATGAGCTCATATAAACAACCAGCTCATGACTCCTGTAAACCTTTTGAGTATTAAAGGCTGACACGTAACCAAGGTCTATGACAATGACATTATGTGACACTTCACTTGAGACTTGCCCTCAAAGACTAGAGACTTGACTTGAGACTTGCCCTCAAAGACTGGAGACTTGACTTGAGACTTGCCCTCAAAGACTGGAGA
>CM068961.1:127873874-127893244 GCA_035128595.1 Eptatretus atami
TCGGGGTTTGTAACTTGAGTCTGAAGGATTAACCTGAGTCCGGGGCTAAAATGACTTCTCGAAGGGCTAGACACGATCTCGGGATCCATATAGGGGTTTTTGAGGACGGCGAGTTCAATAGTGTCATTTTCACACCACCTGAGTGTCATCTTCAAAGGTCAGAAAGGTCATATTCAAGGTCAAATTACTGAATTTTGGTCTTTTGCCCGTTTGTGTTAACTCATAAACGTGAGAGATGGCTGATGTTAATAAGATGCAAGTGTAGAGCTGTCAACTTGATATTTATTGTCATATCTATTATCAATAAACACTGTAATGCATTCACACACTAATTGCCTATTACAACTATGTCTATGTAGCACAGTTGGAGAGCTTTTCTGCTCTGAGGCATCCCAAGCTTTTATTGTCACTTACATTGAGACAAGAGCTTTCATAGAATGTTCGCTAAAGTAGACAATGTCCATACTACCTAGTAAACGTCATAGACAGAGGATAACGCTCATGAAATGAAATCGGCAACGCATTTAGTCCTGTCATACAAATTATAGGCATATGACAAAAAAGACAGTGACCATAGCGGCACACCTCAATCCACCTATCAAACATTATCTAGAAACTCAGATCACCACCCTCGTTACCCCTCTCTTCAAATCATCAATGATCTCTCCATAATAGTGCTATCGCCATATTATGAAACAAGGTGGTCCCCGGCAAATAAACTACTTTATGCCTTAAGGCATCGCTCAACCCCAAGAGATCGAGTGTCTTGAAGGAGTAATCTCGTCAAATGACGTTCACTTCGCTCATCTGATTTATGTGAAGTTGTACAGTTCTTTGTCGCAAATCAAATCACAGAAACTTAGATCGGGCATAAAATCATCCTTAATGATGCTTTGCAATTACAACTTTTAGCTGCAGCTATAAATCAACGACGTCAATGTAGAAGTTTCCACCGCTCTTGCCTGGCTTGCCGAAAAACTTTTCCAAGGCTTCATCTGCAAATATAGCAGGAAGACAACTAGCAAACGTTCTCTGCCAGAAGCAATTTGGCAGCATCCACAATTAATTACGTGTGGACACAGTGAAGCTTCACAGTTTGGAGTGCTTAAGCTAACGACCACCACCTCCTGCCATGCGCAGTAATATAATTTGGCAGGCCTGCTCCAGCCTATGAAACTTGTACAGTCTCTGTCCAAGGCTTCTGGATCGTTCGCGCAGATGGATAGCCTAGAAACGGTCTTCACCGTTCATTCACTTGAACACTCACCTCATTAACTGGTGGAGATGATTGTGCTTTGCTGATGCCCAGTGAATCCTTGAAAGGTCTTAAAGCACGCGACAGTCTTGTCATTGAACACTTGCATACAATGGTAACGCTCTGGTGTTGAAGGGCTTGGGGAACAGCGGTGTGCGTCAAGCTTGTAGCGAATAGAGTAAGCCCGGTCGATCTCATAAACCTTCTGAAAATACACTCAGTAACTTTTGGTACCATTACCATCTTCGACAAATGAGAGTGCCTTGCCACAACAGTAATCCAGTTTGCGAACACTTTGAAGATTGTGCATGTAGTCTACACTGCTCTTGAATTGACAGAACTTGGCACATTCCCCTGTCCTCCAAGTTTGAATAAACACTGCGGTTGGTATTGTAATTGTTCAACATATCAAAGAATCACAGTACGCCAGCCACCAAACTACAGCTGATGCAGCTCGAGTAAAGCGAAGTTTCCTCAGCTGATCGGCAGTTAGTTTTTGCAGGCAAAATGTGAGAATTATACGTGGACACGAAATGGCAGGACCAAACTTCAACAACATAGCATGTGAAGCAAGCATTGTCGTGTCACCACCCGCTGCTCTGCATTTGAGCATATCCTACAACAGCCCCCAGAAATCGCAATGTCTCGACAGCTTAACCTCGTCAAACATTAAATGCCAAACGCTGCGTGGTGTAAGCTGTCGAAAACAAGTTTGAGGTTGGAGTCCTGCTGACTACTAGCAAGCAATGTTTTACCTTTTTTCTTGATGGTAGAATGATTAAGCCGGATCGAGAATCATTTTGTATGTACTGGGCTGATTATTTGTGAAGCTGCAGTGGAGAAATCATAGTAATCAGTATCAATCGGCCGATGATCAAAGACGTTGAACATAAGATCAGCTGGACGAGAAGCGAAGGTGAAATGAGGAACCGTGTGGCGTCAGTGTAAGTGGACAAAGAACCAGCTTTGGGATGCCTCAGGAGGCAAGAAAAGCGATCCAACTAGTGATAGACATAGACATAGTGGTAAATAGGCATTTGTTGTGACATGCATATAATGTTATGTAATACCGATCTTCCTTCTGTCTTCTTCGTTCGGCTAGCTCCGTTATGGGTCGGCTACAGCGGATTAACCGTCTCTTCGTCTATCCTCTCACATTCCATGCACACCAAACCACCGCATGTCCGCCACCGTTCATACCTCTCTTTTTGGCCTTCCCTTCTCCTCCCCTGGCGGCTCACTTCAACATCCTTCTCCGATATAACTCCCTTCCTCCTGTTGCACAGTCCAACATTCAATTCGCCTCTCTCACTTTGTCTCCAAACGTCTTCCGCGCTGTCCCTTCTAATATCTCATTTCTTTCCTATCCATCCTCCGTCACTCCCACGAGAATGCAGCGATCTTAACTCTGCCAACCTCAGCTCTGCTTCCTGTCTTTTTGGTAGTTGTCACGCTCCAAACATACAACATAGCTGGTCTCACTCGTCTTATATACTTCCCTTCACTCTGCAGCTTACCTTCTTGTCACAGATCACTCCTGCAATACTCTTCTCCAACCACCCATCCTGCCTGCACTCTCTTTTCAACTTCTCTCCACACTCATCCGTTACTTTGAAGTGATCCAAGTATAAAACCATCCACTTCCACTCAACCCTGCCAACCGCACAACAACCTCCCTCTCATTACGGCACTTTCGTCTTACTCCGACGAACTATCATCCCTTCCTCCATGCGTACCTCCACCTTCCGAGGCTCGCCCTCAGCCTCTCCTAACTCCTCCCTACAAGATCAGAAAATGGTCAATTTCCGCCCCGGGAAAAATCATCAAGTCATGGAGACTCCAGTCTGATCTCGCCGTCAACGTCACACCATGCAAACAGGAAAAGGGCTCAGAGTGATCCTTGGTGCAATGCCCACTTTAACCTAAACCGTCCTCATTCCACTGCAACACTCACGCGCACACTGTCCTATAACATACCTGCACGTACCACATATCTCCACACTCCCGACTCCTCATAACAAATGCCACACTCTCTCTTGGCACCACTATCATAAGCCTCTCCAAACCAAACACACATGTAACCCTTCTGGCCTTCTATACTTATCCATGCAACATTCTCAACACCGCAAACATCCGCATCAGTGGTGCTCTTCCTGGCATAAACGCCATATTGCTCGCTCACAAGATCGTCCTCTCTTCTCAAACCTGAGCTTTCCACTACTCTTCGCCCAACTTCATCGGTGTGGCCTTAACAACTTTATCCTCCTGTAATTCCACAGTTCTGCACATCAACCTTTATTCTTGAAAAGTCGGAACCAGTACAACTTATCCACTCCTCCGGCACTCCTCACTTCCAAGAACTTTTATTAAACAATCTGTAACAACCCCACTGCCATCATCTCCTAAGCACTTCCATGCCTCACGTATACATTTGGACCAACCGCCTTTCTCACTTTTCATCCATCCTTCTAGCAGTCCCAAAAACTTCAAAAACATCCTTAAATGGGATCCACCCCCCTTCAATTCACTATCTCCCCTCTTCCAACCCTTCTCTCTCATTCTTCATTCATCAGCTCCTCAAAGTACTGCATCCACCTTCTCAACACACCTCCTCGCTCGCAGCACATTCCCATTGCGTCTTAATTACCCGAACCTCAAGCACATCCTTCCAGCTGGTCCCTCTGTCTGGCCAATCTATAACCTTTCCCCTTCTTTTGTATCCAACTTCTCATACAGCTCGTCATAGCCTTTTCCCTTGCCTTTGGCCACCTCTCTCTTGCCTTGCGCCGCCACTCCTTGTCTCCTGCCTACTTCTTCATCTCTCTGACTATCCACTCTCCTTTTCGCCAACCCCCTTTTCCTTATCACTTCCTGTACTTCCTCGTTCCACCCAGTCTCCTTATCTTCCTTCCTGCTGTCCAGAATGTCACAGTCCAAGTACCTTCCTAGCTATCTCCTCACCAATCTTCTGCGTAAGTTGCCCAATCATCCCACCATCTTTACAACCATCCAACGCCTGTCCCTCACTCCTCCCGTAAATTTCACGCAACAGTCTTCCTCTCCTCCCCATCTGTCCTTGTGTTCAGCCTCACCCTCTTCTCAACCTCAGCGCTCTAAAGTCATGCCTACAACCAGCACCAATCGATGCCGAGTCTACACTCTCCCTGCCACCGACTTACAGTCACTAATCTCTTTCAGGTTGCAATCTCCTGCTTAAGATGTAATCCACTGTGGCACTTTCCTCACTCTTGTATGTCACCCTGGGTTTCCTTTTTCTTGAAGATAGCGTTTATGTAATAGCGAATATGACAATAAATATCAAAAAGTTCTGACAGTCTACGCACTTGCCTCTGATTACAATCAGCCATCCTATCACCGTTTAATGAGTTAGACACAAAAACGGGCAATAAAATACCAAATTCAGTAATTTGAACCTTGAAATATGACCTTTTGACCTGAAGATGCACTCAGGTGGCCTTGTGAAAATGACACTAATTGAACTCGCCGTCCTCAAAAACCCCTATATGGATCCCGAATCGTGTCTTCTAAGCTTCTAGAAGTCATCTTTAGCCCCGGACTCAATTCTAATCCTTCCAGACTCAGTTACAAAACCCCGAGATCGTGAGGTTCCAGTCCTTCTCTATAGGAGTCTATGGTAATCCCATTTCCCTCCAGGTCTCCAAGTAGGCAGTGAACTGCATTCTGCAATGCACTCACCATCCCTACCTGGAAATCTTTCTTTTTTACCCCATTAACGCCTCCCCAACCGAACCCTCCCTCTTATTGCCAAGGTTACTGGCCTTTCTCCCCTCGTCCCTTTTCTTTTTTTCCTGTTTACTCATTCCACAACCGCTCGCTTGTCAATGTCCAACATTGCTCATTATCAGTTCACAACCCTTTTACCCCTCAGTCTCACCATCACCTTTCCATGAGCAATCAATATTGCAATTGACAAATAAAAGGTTAAAATCCCATATTACTCGTGTTGTGTCTGTGACAACCAATGTGGCAGTCCGCACATTTTCATTGCCTTTTTGGGCGTGAGCGTCTTCTTTCCCCATCACCCATGGATGAGCCTCATGGCAGGATGACTGGCTAACAAGGTTTGGGTAATTCATCCAACACAAATCTAAAAGCCAAAATCACGATTTTTACCCAACCAGACGAAGGTGGATACGGAGGTATGTTTTCAACAGCTACCCCTGTCCGTCTTTGAGCAGAATATGCTCAAAAAGTTGCTGATGGATTCGGACAACTTGTGGACAGGGTTGCTATGTGACAAGGAGAAATGGTTAGAATTTTGGTGAAGATCCGGATCCGGATATAAGAATCTATAAGTGTTCATCACCATGTGAGAGATAAGTGCCAAAAACGGAATATAGCGATATTTCGAACAGTTTGGGACTGGATTACACAAATTTGGGGCATGAGTTGGTCGGTGATTGAGAAAGCAAGTCGATTAAGATTTTGGTTCAGGTCCGATCCCAGATCTTGGCCAATCGGTGAGATGAAAACGGACACGTAGCCTGGTGATGGTAACGCCTCTACCAAAGGTGCCGTTGTATCATTCCTTCATGTTTTTCTTTGCACATCTCTGCGTTCTTATCTTATCTTACACACCGGTCACCATACCAGGAATTTTGTGACCTCAGCTGTTTCTGGCAAAATAAATCACTGGCCTACTATGTTTTGAACCCTGATAATAGTTTTGGGGGTTACCTGATGAAGTATAAGGAATTCATGATGATTATAACAAAAACAAAGGAAAGATTAGATTATTACAAAGCACTTTACTCTCTTAAACATAACAAAGATGATTGAAATGTGAAGAGGAATGACCGCAGCAGAAGCTCTGCAAATCGTTGTAACCAGGCATTTGAATCCAACTCAAATCGACAGAACTCTGGTTTTCACTTCCATACAACGAAAAAGAGGAAATATTACCCCCCCCCCCTCCTCGAGGAAAAGCTGTATTCTCGACTTGCTAAAACAAAAGAAGCAGAAAAAGTCAGATTTAGATGCAAGGGCAGAGAGCAACATTTTTAGCATTTGCAGAGGCAACTTCCTCTTAATAAACCTTAAAATGTCCATGAAACGGTTATGCAACATTCATAAAAGCGACAAACACGAAGAAATAACAGCTCGGCACGCAAGATAACGCAACATTCGCAAAGCATTTAGTCCCTTACCTACGCCATGAAGGAGAATTCTGTCCTTCTCCTGTAGTCACGAGATCCCACTTCCTCATAATCTTCAAAGTCCCTCCCATCCTCACGCTTCTTCCCTAACAAAGACAGAATGGCATAGAGCTTTTAAGACACCCACAACATCTTTTGTGCAGATGTTTTGGAATAACATGATCCATTGATTATGCATGTAGTGTCTGATCCACAATGATAAAAAGTCAAAAGTTTGATTTTATTTTGTGGTAATATATTACATCCCACCATCGACCCACGCAAAGCTCCAACAAGTTTCAACCCAACCGCGCGCCGCTTCCACCGATCACCGCGCGTCCGCTTCCACCATCACGCCAGCGTCCGCGTCCACCCTCAATCCGCGCGTACCCGCTTAACACCCTCACATGCTCCGCTTACAACCTCAACCGCGCTGTCCGCTTACACCCTCAACGCAGTCGCTTACACCCTCAACCGGTGCTGTCCGCTTACACCCTCAACCCGCGCGTCCACTTACACCTCTCAAGCCGTGGCATCCAACTTACAATCCCCTCAACACGCGTCCACTTACCCTCAACCACAGCGTACCATATTCCACCCCAACCGTGGCGTCCTTACACGCTCAAACCGTGCGTCCGCTACACCCTCAGGCATTCCGTTCCACCCTCAACCGTGCGTCTGCTACGACCTCAACCGTGCGTCCGCTTACACCCTCACCGCGCATCCACTTACATACCAACCATCCGGTCCATTTCCACCTAACCGCCGCGCTAACACCACTCAAACCACGCGTCCGCTTACACCCTCAATAGCGCGTCCGCTAACCTCAATCGCGCGTCCGCTTAACCTCAATCGCACCGTTGTTTTTTTTTTTATCCGCTTACACCCAAACGCGCTCTGCCTTCCAACCCCAAACCGCGTACCGCTTACACCCCACTAACGCGTCCTTACAACTCAACCGCGCGTCCACTTTACATCCTCAAACTCGCGTGTCCACTTACCCTCAACCGCACGCCAACTTACACCCTCAACCGCGCGTCCACTTACACCCTCAACCAACGCGTCCGCTTACACCCTCAACGCGCGTCCGCTTAACACCCTCAACATGCGTTCGCTTCAACACCCTCAACCGCGCGTCCCCTTACACCCTGAACCGCGCGTCCAACTTACATCTCTCAATACCGCGCGTCCAATCTTACCCCCTACACCACTGCAGCGTCCACTTACCACCCTACAAACGAAATTCCCCTTCCAACCCCAAGACATCCATCATGAGGTTCCATCACACCAATCCCCAAATTGAACCTCTTACTTCTGCCTCATCTTCGGGCCATTGCTCTCAAACTCATCCTCCCTCTCCTGAAGAGAGAAGTGGAAGGCGTCAAGGCAATACTCTCTTATTTTAAAACCAAAGAATAAAGCTGTTGTTTTTTTTGTCTGTACTCCAAAACACGTTTGAATGTGGTCTAAACATTATTATCATTATTGTTATTAATTATCATAGCGTATCTGGAAGTGGAATACCAGAATGAGTGTATTGTCACCGTGCACCGTCCATCTTTTTGCGTCTTGTTTTCGAATTCTCCAGGCCAAACTGCTGAAAATTTGGCAGAAAGTTCCGCTCCTGAACCTGGTACGGGGTTTGCAAAGCTCGCAAAGCTCGTCCAGTACGTGACTAAGAGGTCAAAATGGTGGGCTTTGTACATTTCTTCAAAATCTCCTTTCACAAGACCAAGCAGTCAGAATGCTAACGAAATTTGGAACTCACATTAGGCCAGAGTAGGGAAGTTATGCGGAGGTCGGGTCGACTCACAGGACCGGAAGTGTCTCAAACTGGGCGGCTTGGGTAAATTTTTGGGAAAATCGTGTAAATTCCTTTAAGAAATTCACTTCTCCCAGACCAACAGTGCAGAATGCTTCAGTTTGGGGTGACAAACTTAGACAAGGTCTGATGGTAATGTCGAGGTCCTGCTGATGCATGACCAGAGTGTGTCAAATAGTGGCCTTATTAAATTTTTTGGTACAAGAATCAGGTTTAAATTCCTTCAAAAATTTCTCTCCAGACCAACCATCAGAATGCTACCAAGTTTTGGGTGACAAACATTAGGACAGGCCCAGATAAGCTCGCAGGTTCAAAGTGATCCCATTTTTATTATACCACTTGGTGAATCGGCCCTGCCGCAACAACACCGGGAAGCAGCTTAGACCTGGGCTAGAATTAGATACCAAAGGTAGAGACAAGCTCAGAGGAGCGTTCAGGCCTAAGCTGTACTTATATAAAGTGTATAAAAGTAAAGATCTCATTCCACAACTTTCGCACATCAAGAAGCACTTTTCAGAGAGTCGTGTGGAGATGCAAATCTAACCTGTCGTTGGTCGCACAGCTGCAACTGCTTCTCTGAGTCCGCTTTCTGCTCTTTGTACTGCACAACGAAAGAGAAAGAATAAATGTTAGCAAGGGTATGAAAGGGAAAGGAAAAGGTTTCATTGCCAAAGGAAGAAAATGGAGAGATATGCAGTGAAAAGGCACGGAATAAAGCTGAAAGATAAATGTGAAAGGATTTAAAATAGTGGAAGGGACGAAGAGATAATTTTAGAACATAAAAGGTAGTAGAATCAGAGGATCCAACTGTTGGTCATGAGTTGCGATGGAGAGGCGAATGGACACGGAGGTTTGAGCAGTGGCAAAAGAAAGGTCTTGGGGTTAAGGAGCGAGACGAATGGATTAAAGGAAAGGTGGTTGGTGTGGTGGGGGGGTTAGGAGTTAAACTACACTGCTTGCTCAGCGCTTTCGCATCTTGAGTTCAGACGTTTCTTGGGGAGCTAAATTTTGCTGCAAAAGAAAGTTTACTATTGAATTCATAGGCAGTCAATATATTTTCCTAATAGGCACAATATGAAGCAGAGAACAAATGACGTCAATTGTAATCAAAACATTCTTAGATAAAAAGGTAGGATTGTCAAAATGTCCGAATGTTTGTTCTTCACGTCCACTCAAGGGAAGTGGGAAAAGAAAGGAAAACAGATCGATAGGAATGAAACGAGTGTGAAAAAACGAAGGCGAGCAATAATTCTACTGACTTTGGAAGCTCCCGCCTCTACCGACCGCCGTTTTCAAGGCCTGAGAAAACAGAAATGACAAAGAAATGAATGATGAATCATAAAACAAGAAATGGAATTTATTCACAAAAAAAAAGACAGAAACGTTTAAGAGATCTTTATGTGAAAAACATTTATGCGCTGATCGCAGTGCCTCTGCACCAGCACACTGTACTACATGTTGCATACGCTTCGAAAGGATGACAGCGAGTCAAGTCCCTATCCTTCGTGGTTATGTCACGCTCGACAGAGGCTTGAAATCAAACCCTAGGATGTTAAGCCAACACAGAGGCCTAATACATGACGAATAAAGCAAATCATTTATTTAAATTCCATCATTGCATTCACCATCATTTTTTTTCCACACACAGACATCTTGCTAAATGAAGCAATTGAACAATTTTGGAAAGGATACATTATGAGTGATTGAGCCCGACGAGTCGTTACAGATAGGATTCGGCCGCCGCCTGTCTAATTGAAGGCAGCACGTACCCGTGCTTGGCTTTACCTTTATAAAATTATGTTTTAGTACAGTGAACAAAAACAATGGATAAAATGGCAATCACGATTAAGTAAAGAATGGGGGGGGGGGGGTAGGATGTCTTTATCGAGCAATTGACGAATATTTTAGGATGTCTGTTGAAGTGTGACGGAGCGTTCCCGGGGCGGGCGAGGGCGCGGGGTATATTGGGCAAAAAATGTGTTCTACATTTTTGAAATGGCCCCAAAAGGGTATTTTATGATAGTATATTTATATTATATTATGATTATAAGGGGTTTACCTAAGAGGTAAGTGAGGTGTGTTTGTTACAAACCCAGACGCATGTCCAAACCGGTTTCCAGGTGTACTCGAACTTTTTCGAGCTGAGTGCCGCTGCTTCGGATGTAGAAACGGCCTTGTTCCGGGGACACACTCGCGTCCGCAAAGCGCGGCTGCGGCCGGCTACGCCCGTGGGCCGGGAACTGTGTCTCCTCGGTGCGATCACCACGCGGACGCGCTCTGCCGAGCGCGGAACGGCTGCCGAACGTTCGGTCATGGTTCCTGCATCAGTAGAGGAGCATACAAATTTGCATTTTGAGAACGTTTTGATATCTGTTTTTTTGCTGTCCACTACCCAATTGTCCATTTTAGATGCATTCAATGTTCACGTCTGCAGTTTGTAACAGGGGTAAAAAAGCTTTAACAGGTCACCTGAACGTTTACAGGTCACTGGCCAGGCTGAAGTGCTGCATCAATACAAACTGCCTATGGGCCGTAAATACATTGCTTGCCTCGACATTGAGGGGATTTATCAATATTTAGGCTGAGCAGATGCTTCTACTGTAAAACTTCATGTTCATCCTTTTTTTCTTCTGTATATCCTGTTAACACATGTCTTATTTTTGCCTGAAGCAAAAGTGTTACTTTAGTGCAGCAGGAGCCATTCCAAGAGTCACCTGTGCAGCGGCCCTATGCTATGATACATCACATGAGACAAAAAAATCATATTTAGCGTGTTATCCCGATACAATATCATATCAAGGTTGTTGGACTCCCTTCTAGTGTGAGAATGCCACATACCTGCCAAATGATTTGATAACCTTGAAAATAACAGCGGTACTGTAAAGGAATCCAAAAGAGCAACATATTGCCAGTTTAAAGAGAAGTGAAAAGTGGCTGCAGAGAGTGAGCATCTTCAACAAGACAATGTCGTAACTAAATCCTATCTCAAACCATCCCATGGTAACATCAATCATGAATGAACGATGAAAGGCAAGAGGAATCCGTGACCTAGGCGGAACAAGCTGAGACACACCTCGAGATCGAAGAGAGTCTCCAGAATGTTGGTAAGATGGCACAGATGTTATTGCTGTGAATCAAGGTACAAGCATACGTGCAATGTGTCATGCCTTTTTCTAAAGGGTTCCCTGTTGTGGGAGAATATATAAAATGATACTGTTGGTAAGTTAAGAACACTGTCTTAACAAAAAGGTTTTTTTCTTGCATGGTCTTGGCAAACCGTTTTTGGCTAATTTGGGCTGCTGAATCCAAATGCTGAGCTCAGATTTGCTCTATCATCAAGTTTCTTGGTTGCTATCCGGTCTGCTCCATATCCCATGGATTTCTTACAAAAGTGACACATCCATCCCAGTCTGCAACTTGTTGGGTAAAAAAGCAAAAGCTTGATTAGTCGAGTACCCGTAAAGCTTAAACAGCCCCTAATGGTAAAAAAGCTGCCATGGAGCAAAAGTGGAGTTTATTGTCTGATTTCTCTTAAAAGAATGAGTATGCATCAGTAGTTTACGTCTATGACGTTATTTGTGATTTGCAGCTGTGAAGACTACCTAAGTCTGCTGTTAAGAACTCAAAAAACCTATTCCACGAGACGTGAGATCTTAAAAAACTTGTATTATACGCGATTCTCAGTGGTGCGGGCACAGTTGACTCAGTGGGGTTGTTTATAACTGGTACTGGTACATTACACTGAGAACTACTCGTAAACCCGAGGCCAGAGTGTAATAGTTTATCTCTAAAAACCTTCAAGAGAAGAAAGTGGCTGTAACGACCCAGATATCTTCTGCTATACTGTGGATGCCACTTTAGCACCTCAAAGACGCACAACATACTACATTCGTAAGAGAGTGTATACCATGCCTACTTTATAAGTCCCGCTTGGAGGACCAGGACAAAACTGGCCCTCATAAAGTATGTCACGACTTGTGTCAATACTCTGAGATCATGGTCCTCAAAGGAAAAATGCTAAGCTCAAGTTTGGTGTGCCGATGTTTGGAGAGAAAGCCAAAAAACCAACTGGAGACTGCTTACTATCTGCCTTGTAATGTAAAGGATCAAATAAGAAAAAGCGAACTGAAATACCGCTAGCATACCCTCTGCTATACGGCATTTCTCGATGGTGACTAAATAACATGTACCTGTTTTCCGAAAAGCTCGCAGAGATTGTACGAGGAGACTTACGTTCAACCACATCTTTATCCGATGATGATGAAAGAGCAAGATAGCAGAGTACAAGCATGGATTTCTTTTTTGATCAAACCTTCTCTGTATAGTCAGCCGAATTGAATGCATGCTGAGTCCGAGATTTGAATTTGCAAAACAATCTGCTGAGTGTTGGCTTCCAGACTGCAAGAGAAAAACCTTCTCAACCTGGCAACAAGTGTCTCATTTTATCGAACATGAGAGGCAGAACTGAGGAAGTTTCCACTCTGATGGTCAACTTGTATAAACTGGCATGATGTTGAGGCTTCTCTCGCTATGGGGATGCCTGCGATCATTCAAGTGAGTGGATGGATTATTGACAGTTCGAAAAGAAGTTTGAAAATGTGTTTTACTTCACAATGGGAAATTACGGATCCATGCACTATTGGACACGTTCAGTGACCATAGAAGGAGAAGTATGCAACATCAAGTTGTTACTTGAATCGATTGAAGTACGCAAAACCGATCATGAATGGTTGTCTGTGTGGATTGAAAATGGTGAACTTCTTTGGGGCACAAGTTCACCAAATACCCTTTGTTTCATAATGCTACTGGGACAGTAGGGCTAAGGAGGATGCACTGGGTAGAAAGGCATGGCCATCAAGAATAAGTTTGATACTGTGACAAGAACATCAATTAATGAACGACTGGTTGATCGGAAAAATATCCATCCTTCCACCATTGCAACATCAACTCGGTCTGATAAGCAGTTGGTAAAACGCTTGACACGACTGGAGACTGCTTTGGCTACGAATGTTCAAGATTTCCGAGTCCTTAGCGCGAGCAAGAAAAAAGGCAGTGGATATCGCGGACCTCAGACAGAACATTACTCAAGGACCACACTCGTTTACGACGATGACTCGCGGTCCGAAGCTCGAGCGTGGATGCATTCACGTAATGTGGTGCAGAATTTTCTTGGAACAAGAAAGAGAACAACTACCGAGAGATTGTGGATGAGCTGCTTCCTTAGTCCTGCGAGGCTGGGGTGCAGAATGAGCATCAAGGTGCACTACTTGCACAGCAACCTGAGCGAGTTTTCCAGACTAACCTTGGAGATGTAATGAGGAACAGGGCTGAAACGTTTCCATCCAAGAACATTAAAAGTGATGGAAGAACGTATCAGAGGTCGTTGGGCTCAAAATTGATGGCAGACGTACTGCTGGAGTTTGATATGAGGGATGTGCCAGATGCTTGTACATAAGAAGATTGTCCACACAGAGGAGGTTGTACTATGTTTAATACGATACACTGTGCCTTTGTGATACCTAAGCTTTCAAGTACCGGTACTTATTTTTGGTTATAAGTTCGCATATTTTTGCATTTATTGCTTGCAATTCGCAAAATGTCCGTGAAAAGTCCAAAACTCAGAAAAATGCTTTGAGCTTGAGTGAAATGCCTGTGTATTTTAAGTGAATGTACAAAAGGTTAGCGGGAACTTTTTCCGCCGATATTAACTTTAGTTTAGTGTAATTTTAAAACTTTTCATAACTAAAAATATCGAGAAAAATGTGTAAAAATATGTGCAAGCAATGCATGGATTTATATTGTTAAGGTATGATAAATATTGTAATTGAAGACGTACCTTTCATGTAAAACATTTTGCATCTTCGATCTCTAATGCAACAGTGTTTTCAAACTTCGAGTGTAAAAAGTGCTGTTTTCTCAAAAATAATCGATTTTTCATTTAGTTTCAAACTGATGTGAAGGAAAAACAATGACAGATTTGGATTCAAGCACCCAAAAGTTAGCTAGAATCCGTTGTCAAAACCCATACAAGAGAAATCGTGTTGACCAGTGTTATTATTTTACTCTGGAACAAAAACTCATTGTCTCCATTTTTCATCACCTAATATGCCCGCTTTGAAAGCCCGCTTTCAAGGAGTGGAGGAAGAAGCGGGACTTCAAGCTTCATGCGTGGTTACAAACAGTACGCAGCAAGAACCCTTGAGAATGAAAGTGTGACGGACAACGGGAAGGAAACACACAAAACTATATACAGTACTGACAATTCATACTTGTTGAACAATATACTCTACCAGTGAAAAGTTTTAATAAACACCCATTTTCCATTTTACGAAATTTAAGCAGTTTATGTTTTCATTTTCATGAGAATTAAGCAAAGATCAAATAAACAATTGCAGATAAAAAGAAACAGGGTGGAATCGTTTCTGTGAACAAAGTTAATGCTAAATTTTGAACTCGTCAAAGTCGCCAACCTTTTGCACGATATAACAGCCGCAACATGACTGCGGCATCTTTCTTCAATTGAAATCAAATAATTGTTTGGAAAGTTCTTCCCAACACTGCTTGCGAGTTCCCACAAAATGTGTGGCACTTGTAGGTTGCTTTGCTTTCACCCTTCTGTCTAGTTCATCCCAAATCAGGCTCGATGGGGTTTAAGTCTGAGCTGTGCTGGCCCAGTCCATGATTAAAGCCTACTCCGTCTGTTCTTTTCTTCTAAGGTATTCTGACATATAGCCTGGAGATGTTTTGGGTCGTGTTCTTGCTGTAGGATGAACCCTGAACCAAACTAAGGCTAGACAGAGGTATTGCATGGCGCTGGCAAAATGCTGTGGTCGCTCCTTTTGGTTAGGGTGCCATCACTTGTGAAAGTCGCCGACTCTGGATCCAGCAAAAGACGCCCCAGATCATCACGCTTACTCCTCCATGTTTGACAGTTGGTGTCACACACTGAGGAACCATCTTCTCGACGACTCGACGGTGTACCAAAAACCTGCGCGTGAAACCGAACATGTCAAATTTTGATCATTCGGTCCATAAACCTTCTTCCCAGTTTTTTTCAGGTAGTCCATGAACGGTGCTTCAATGGGCACCAGCCAAGCCTCTTTTTTCTATTTTGCCATCTAGCAATTGCTTTCTTAACTGCCACCTCCGACCTGTCCAAACCCTGCAGCTCGAAGTCTTCTCTTCACAGTTGAAAATTGAGACTTCCTTACTCACCAGTGTTAAGCTGTGCTTGAAGCTGCTTGTCACTGTGAGCCGCCTCATCACGCAAGCCTGTTGACTCTCAGTAAAATCTTGTCCTTCTGTTGTGTGTGGCTTTGTGTCTGCCAGACCTCTTCCTGTCAGAGTTCCTCCAGTTTCCAAGTGCTTTTTGAATAGTATCGAAAACTGTACTCACTGACACCCTTGCTACCTTTGCTATTTCTCTGAAGGAAAGACCTACACTTGGTAAGGGTTATAAATGGCTGGTCTGTTCTTCTTTGTTAATTGTCCTTTTTCTCACCATCTAGATGTAATATATACTTACTGCAGTGCAATATTGTCCAATAATGTTCGGAGGGTGTAATGCAACATAGTCTGTTCAACACGCTTTTATACAGACAGAAGGTTGACCACCCACCATCCCACACACCAGAATTGTTTTGCAATCAACTTTCAAGGCTTAATCCATACTAAGGAACAGCTGCAGTTGGCTAACGCCAGTTACTGTTTCCCCTGAAAGGCCTTTTAACTAACTCTGAAAATTTTACAATTATTTTTTCAGTTTGGAAAGCCTTAAACTACACACATTACCTCTGGCAACATACCGCTAGCTTTGACCATTTCAGGTTATTCACTGGACTTGAACTACTTAAATTTCAGTAAAAACTGGAAAATGGGGGTGTTCACAAAACTTTTCACACCCGGTAGAGTAAATTGTATAAAGTACCAGAAGGGCACCCAACACAACACACGAACACAAACACACCACATAAAGATATTTTTCGTTTTCAACATACAATATCTATATCTACACGAGATTAAGACATGCAATTTGTTAATGAAGTACACACACACAACTGTCTTTTTGATTAAATCCGTCAGCAAATGCGAACGCAAGTTAGGAGCTTGTGTTCCATGAAACTCCCATGTGATGAAATCATTCACTCATTGGGACCTCCCCGAAACACCACAAAAGGCTGCACATCTTTAACATATCCAGACACCACACCACCACTGAACAAAACATCAATACCACACCAGGAACTCCCCACGACAATTACTCAGATCGGCGCTCACACCCAAACTCGAACGCTGTAGAGCCCAGAGGATGCGACTACATTCGAGTGGCATTCGTCGCATATGGCGTGGACGTACCGCCGCCAAGAGGAGATGGACGACCGTGAGCGTGAGGAACTCCGAGAATCGACGGCGTCTGCGTACAAGACGGGGTTGGGGAGAGGCAAGGAAGAGTGGATAAAAGAGCAGGACAACCAAAGGAACACCACACAAGTGAAAGGTGAACAAAAAGTACTATAACCCAACATGGACTAGATTGTGAGGGAGCGGATTTGACTATGAACTATGAAAAGGGATGGTGTGGTTGTAGGAATCTGGGCCTTGGTGGCTAAGATTTCACGCTTTAACAATTTGAAAAACATGAACTCTGAACTGTCCACAATCTTTTTAATTTTTGCTTCTGCCATCCATGTTTAATTTACAGTAACATCAATCTCAAGACTCACATCCATGATAAGATATTGGAGACCTAATAACCACGACCAACATGCGACAATAAAGCAAATTTACAAAAATGAAATCAATCAAATCTCTTGGATTAACTGCAAAATAAAATAGTAATCAACAGCGAGTAAATAAACAAAATGAAATCCAACTCTGGAACAACCTGAAAAATTCTAGATTGTTATGGATGCCGAAAAGTCAACAATTATCCATGTTGAGTGGATTCGTCCTGTGTTGGAAAAAACTGTGCAGGTATAAAATAATAAAAACTAGAACGGCCTCTGTTACACACATGCTCCGCCCAGGGTGGTCAATCCCACAGATAGCGCGGATCTGGGAATCAGAAACCTGAAACATCGAGTCAAGAATCGAATCTGGCTTGTTGTTGTCACCTAGCCAACCAATCCTTGTTTTTCCGAATGTATCCACTAACTGTTTGAAATATCATGCCATTGTATGTCGTTTTTGGGCCCATCTCTTCAATGGTGAAGAACTCAAAAGACATTTGGAAACCCTCCGCGTCGTCTTTACCGGCCACTTCCAAACCTCAATATACCTTGTGGCCGTTTTTAACCGCGCCTCACTAATTTCAACCTCCATTAAACCTTGGTGGGCCATTTTTAAACCCGGCCATCGTATTCAAACCTCCATATAACTTGGTGGCCGTTTTAACCGGCCACATTATTCAAATCTCCATATTACCTTGGTTGGGCCGTTTACCGGCCACTATTCAATACCTCCAATAACTGGTGCCATTTTAAACCGGCACTATTCAACCTCCATATTACCTTGGTGGCCGTTTTACCGCCAACTATTCCTCCATATACTTGTTGGCCCCCCGTTTTACCGGCCACTATTCAACCTCCCATACTACTTGGTGGCCGTTTACCGGCACTATCTCAAACCTCATATACCTGGTGGCCGTTTTAACCGGCCCTATCACCTCATATACTTGGTGCCGTTTTTACCGCCACTATTCAATAACCCTCTATACCTTGGTGGCTGTTTTTACCCGGCCACTATTCAAAACCTCCATATACCTTGGTGGCCGTTTTACCGGCCACTATTCACTCATAATACTTGGTGCCGTTTACCGCTACTATTCAAACGTCCATAACCTTACGGTGGGCCGTTTTACCGCCACTGATTTCAAACCTCCATATACCTTGGTGCCGTTTTACCGGCCAACATTCAACACCTCCATATACTGGTGGCCGCTTTACCGGCCACTATTCAACCTCCATAATACCTTGGTGGCGTTTTTCCGGCCACTATTTCAACCTCCTATACCTGGTGGGCCGTTTACCGGCCACTATGTCAACCTCCATAATACCTTGTGCCGTTTTTCCGGCCTACTATTCAACCTCCATATACCACTTGGGGCTGTTTACCGGCCCACTATTTCAAAACCTCCATATACCTTGGTGGGCGTTTTCCAGGACTATTCACCTCCATATACCTTGGTGGCGTTTTTCCGGCCACTATTCAAACCCCATATACCTTGGTGGCGTTTTACCGCCACATTCCAACACCTCCATACATATCCTTGGTGCCCGTTTAACCAGCCACTACAACCTCCATATACCTTGGTGGCGGTTTTTTATCCGGCCACATTCAAACCTCCACTATACCTTTGGTGCCGTTTTACCGCCACTATTCAACTCCAATATACTTGTGGGCCGTTTTTCCGGCCCATCATTCAAACCTCCATATACCTGGTGGACCGTTTTACGGCCACTATTCCAACCCAATATCCTGGGGCGTTTTTTCCGGCCACATCAAACCTCCATATACCTGGTGGCCGTTTACGGCCACTATCAAACCCTCCATATAACCCTTGGTGGCCCGTTTTACGGCCACCATTCAAAACCCATATACCTTGGTGGCCGTTTAACCGGCCACTATCAAGACTCCAATATTGTGCCGTTAAACCGGCCACTATTCAAACTCCATATACCTGGCCGTTTACCGGCACTATCAAACCCCTCATCATAACTTGTGGCCGTTTTTTCTGCAACATCAAACCTCCATAACCTGGTGGCCGTTTACCGGCACTATCAAAACCTCCATATACTGGTGGCCGTTTTACCGGCCACTCCTTCAAACCTCCATATACCTAGGTGGCCGTTTTTACCGGCCACTAATTCAGACTCCATATACTTGGCTGGCGTTTTTCTGGCCACTGATTCCCAACCTCCATATACTTGGTGGCCGTGTTTAAAACCGGCTCCTATCAAACGCTCCATATACCTTGTGCGCCGTTTACCGGGCCATATCAACCTCCATATACTTGTGGCCCGTTTTTTTTCTGGCCACTATTCAAACCCCATATAACCTTGGTGGCGTTTTTCTGGCCACTATTCAAACCTCTCATATACTTGGTGGCCGTTTTTAA
>CM068961.1:127940831-127955105 GCA_035128595.1 Eptatretus atami
AGACAAATTTTTCATACGTCAGCATACGCTGGCTAAATCGTCAAGGTGTGATAGGGCCTTCACCCAAACAACCCTTAGACAAGGGACCAAGGTCTATCTACACAGAGGCTAATGAAATAACTCATCCTCCAGTCTCCTACGTTTCCATGTATGCTCTCCCCCTGGGGTAAGTTTCCAAATCTGTAACAATATATATTTTTTTAACCAAGACTTATGAGCGTTTGTGGTGAAAAGTCTTTCCGATAAACTCCCGAGGAAATTATTGCATTTCACCATGGTTCACGTGTTCAGCATCCATGGATCATATCTCACTGGAAAGTTGACAAGATCAAGAATTCTGTAAAGGCCTGTGTTCCCCAAAAACAAGTCCAACGGGTTTCCTGTTCAGTGTGTGCAAGTAAAGCAATGGATCATGATGATGGAAGTGCATGGTTGGCCAGTTTAGCATTACCATTTAAACCAATGCCTTATGATGCTGGGACTCCAGATTAAAATGGCATATGCAGTGGCCTGACAAAGTATTCACCCCCCTCCAAAGTTTTCACATTTGGATGCCACCTGAGCTTATTTCACGATGCTTTCACATCAAGCTTAATATATCGGATCTTCACAAACTATTCCAAAGTAATTAAGCTCAAAAAGAAAATGCAGATAATACAAGTCTGAAGACAACGATGGTTCACGAGCGGTATTTGACGATGTCGATTGTTTCAGAAGTCAAGGATGAGATAATGTGATAATGTTTGACCAAGTTATAAAAATGATCAACATGATGTGGTACGAGTGACAGGTTATTAGCTGCAAAATGTCGAAAACCCGGTTTCGTTCTACAACCTTAAAAATTTGACCTTTGCATAACCTTTAAAGGTCCCAAAACAATGTTGTGGACATTAAAATAAGGAAACAGGATACGTGCTATAGCTTATTGGAGTTAGTTCGTCGAAGAAGGTCGAAAACCCGGTTCGATTCCCACAACTTTGAAAATTTGACCTTTGTGACCTTTAAAGGCCAAAGGTCAAGGATTATGACTTTGGTGCAAAACTTCCTCTGGAACATTCCCAGGAACAATACAACGTCATATAGGCTATATGGCATTTCGCACTCATCGGATTATCCATACTTTGATGAAATCAGAGTAAAAACTACAGGGGGAGCACTTGGTAGAGTGCAAAACCTCCGCCGTCAATACAGCTGGTCACTCAAGTGACACTTATATCTTATTCATTAAATATGAGGTCAACAGTGCTGACAGTTATAGTTCTTTTCTCCAACATTTTTTTTTTTGGGGGGGGGGGGGGGGGGGGTTGGAAATGACTTAAAACATGTAGAAATGCAAAAAAAAAGAAATCGAAATTTTTTGAAAAAAAAGTTGCAAAAAATTTTTTTCTCCAATTTTTTTTGGGGGGGGGGGGGTTGGAAATCACTTAAAACATGTAGAAATGCCCCAAAAAAAAATGTTTCTCTATTTTTTTTTTTGGGGGGGGGGTAACAATTTTTTTGGGGGGAGTTGAAAATCACTTAAAACATGAAGAAATGCAAAAAAAAAAAAAATTTTTCTCTAACAATTTTTTTTTGGGGGGGGGGGGGGTTTGGAAATCACTTAAAACATGTAGAAATGCCCCAAAAAAAATTTTTCTCTATTTTTTTTGGGGGGGGGTAACAATTTTTTGGGGGGGGGGGGGTTGGAAATCACTTAAACATGTAGAAATGCAAAAAAAAAAAAATATATTTCTCTAAATTTTTTTTTTGGGGGGGGGGGGGACCAAGTCCAAAATTTAATGGCATGATCCTTGGACCATATCTAACCCCACCAAGTTTCGTCAAATCCGTCAAGGAGTTTTCCGTTATACTGTTCACAAACAAACAAACAAACAAACAAACAGAAAGGGGTGAAAACAGTAACCTCCGATCTTCGATGGCGGAGGTTAACAAACTTGAAGGGGGCGCCACGGGAAAGGTGTTCGAGGAGATTGAGCAATATGGTTTCAAGACTTTAGGTGGGGAATGACCTCAAGATTATGCATAAAAAATATTGTCATCCCAGCTCTCAAAGTTTGGGCGGTCGTAAGATTTTTATGTCAAAATTCGAAATTTTCTAAGTTCGTGACCTTGTGACCTTGACCTTGGGACGGAAATGAAAAATTGAGCTCGTGGGGCTATGCAGGTGCCATTGGGCTAACCAAATACCGAAACCCCTGCTAGATTCGACAAACCCCTCGGAGAAGATGGATTTTTATGTCAAAAATCGCAATTTCTAAGTTCGTGACCTTGTGACCTTGACCTTGGGACGAAAATGAAAAATCGAGCTCCGTGGGGCTATGCAGGTGCCATTGGCTAACCAAATACCGAAACCCCTGTCAGATTCGACAAACCCCCGAGAGAAGATGCAAATTGAAATCGGCTACCCCCTAAAAACACGTTTTTTGGGCCGTGGCTCCACCCATAATGGCGCACCACGCCCATTCTCAGGAAAACACAACTAGATCATGATATAAACCTCCACCAAAATTTTGCCAGGATAGGATCAAAACCCACGGAGCTATGCTCGGGACAGACAGACAGACAGACGACAGAACAGAGACAGACAGAGACAGACAGAGACAGAAACAGACACACAACAATAACAAATATAGTGGTCACTTATTTTTTTCGTGAACCAATATGAATAAGTTATATTAACAGAGAGAATCAGATAATTCTCAGTTGATTAAAGTATTCAAATGACTTCAGGAGTAAAATATTTGTTTGAAAGCTTAGAAAATAAGTGTAATAAGTTTCACCTGTATGGTAATCAGTGGTTTAACTTGAAAATTGCTCCCCACTGATCTGAGGAGTTTTAAGTCGCAACTCACTTGGTCAGCCAACAAGGTAAACATCAAGACCCAGGAGCTTTCCAAAAGAAGTCAGACATGAAGTGGTGGAGAATATGTTCAGGGAGAGGGTTATAAGAAGATTTCAAAGTTCCTCATTAACCCTTTGAGTACGGTGAAATCCATCATTAAGAGGTGGAAGACGTATCATACCACCCAGACTCTACCCAGATCAGGTCACCCATCCCAACTCAGCAGTTGGGAAAACAGGAAACTGGTTTGGGATGTCACTGTAAATCCAACAATGACTTTGAAATGTCTGCAAGGCTCTAAGTACAAGATGGAGGTTAGTGTTCATCAATCAACAATATCCTGTTCCCTTTACAAAGCTGGCCTCTATGTAGAGGTGGCAAGAAAGAAGCCATTACTGAATCGTGAAGCTCTGAATCGTTACACACTCGTGAAGCTCAAATGGAGTTTGTGAAAAAGCATCTTAATGATACCGCAGGCATGTGGAGAAAAGGTTTTGTTGTCAAACGAGATAAAAATTGAACTTTTTGGTCTAAATTCAAAGTGTTATATCTGGTGAAAGCCCAACACGACACACCACCCAGTCAACACCATCCTACTGTGAAGCATGGTGGTGGCGGCATCATGTGTTGAGGGTGTATTTAATCAGCAGGGACTGGCAAGCTTGTCAGGATAGAAGGAAATAGAAGGTGTAAAGTACAGGAGAATCCTTGATGTAAACCTGCTTGAGTCAGCCATGAATCTGAAACTGTGTAGGAGATTCACATTTTCATAAGGACACTGATCCAAAGCACAAAGCTAAAGCCACACTGGAGTGGCTGAATAAGAAGAAAATGAATGTTCTTGAGTGGCCCAGCCAAAGTCCTGACTTGAATCCAATTGAGATATTTATGGCGAGACTTGAAGATTGCGATTCATCATGAAGATCCCATCAAACTTGGCAGAACTGAGGCAATTTTCACATGAAGAATGGGTAAAGATTTCACCATCTCACTGTGTTAAAGCCGGTAGAGATCTACCACAACAACTCGTAGCAGCCATGTGCTGTAAAGGTGCTTCCACCAAGTACTGACCTAAGGGGTTGAATACTTTTACAACCAGTGAATTTTGATTTGTACCTGTTTTTACAGGTATTCTCTGACATATAACTTCCTTCAACAATAACAACGTTTAGTTTGATCTCTTCAGTTATTAATTTAAAAAAGTTCATTTGGAAAATTATTTCTCCATAACTCGTAATTCATCTAAATGTGGTGTTATTGGGAGGGGGTGAATACTTTTGCAGGCCACTGCACAATGTGTTTATCCATTGTCCACTAATGCCTTGTGCAATTTGTGCAAGAGGACACTGATGCCTACTATTATGTCTGTCCTGCATGCAACTTGTGTACAACCTTCTCCATAATCCTTAAATCACTGTTAAAAATAAGACCACTGGACTTGCAGCTTATCTCGGCCCTAGCCCGAATGTTGTAATCCAAATTGAGTAGAATTCTGACTGGTGGGTCTGGAGAGGAAGATTTTTGAATGAATTTACGCGATTTTAGAAAAATTTTACGAAGACCGCCATTTTGACACACTTCCGGTCATGTGAACGGCATGGCCTCCACAATTTAACATCAGGACCATATCCTAATATTGTAACCCAAATTTTGTAGCATTCTCACTGGTTGGTGTGGAGAAGAAGATTTTTGAAATAATTTACGTGATTTTCCCAAAACTTTACCAAGTCGGCCATTTTGACCCACTTAGTGTCTTGTGACCGGAAAGCTTTGCAATTCCGGTTACCAGTTGAGAGAGGAACGTTGCTGCAAAATTTCAGCCAGATCGGCCCAGACGTTTCACCAGAGAAGTCAAAAAAGGAGACGGATGGACTGATGGACGGATGGTGCACGATGACGAATTTACATTCCAGATAAGCTAAATATATAGATATGAAAAGCACGGTCAGTCCATGAAGCCATGAAACCATAAGAGAAACAGTGAAGCCGTCCGTCAGTCAGTCCGTGAAGATTATATGCCTATTGATCACGTCCTGTTTGACATTGGTTGCAGACAACACAAACATCTATAAATTACGTACTATTGGAATGTTCCTTTCACAGCGAAGCTGTGTGACTATATGTCTTATTTAATTACACACTGTTTGAATGTCAGTTGCACCTGACTTCACACACGTCAATTAATTACATACTATTGGAATGTACGTTTCGACACTTAAGACTGCTGAAGACACTTTAAGACCCCCCAGGACCTTTAAGACCCCAATAACCCAAAGACCCCGAAGATCAAAAAGACCAAACAGACCCCGAAGACACAAAAAGACCCCGAAGACACAAAAGTCCCCAAGGACCAAAAAAGACCTCAAAGACCCTCAAGATCCAAAAGTCCCCAAGGATCCAAAAGACCACGAAAACCAAATGACGGAAAAGACCCCAAGGACCCTTCAGACCCCTTAGACCTGAACACCATTTAGATCCTTACACTTTCAGACAGATTAGACAGCTTTGACCATCCATCATCCATTGGGACCATACTCTGTGCAGAGCGTTGGTGCTGCCGAAGCAGTGTCCTTGGACATTGGACACAATCCTGGACGGGATGCCACTCCGACACAGGAATACCAGCAAGCTGGGACTCATTTTGCTGACCTCGGAGGATGACAGGCAGAGTCAACCCCACCTGGTAATAATTCAACAGCTGAGCAGGATTTGAACTCAGGGCACTAGGATCCCAAGCCCACTACCCTAAATAATAAATATGATATCACAATATGATAAATAAATTTGTAGAAAAGAAATGTTTGTAATATGATTGGTGTAACTCATGCCAACACAGCAAATCTGATGTCAATCTCTGCAACGTGTGGAGACGTGAGCGTGTGAGACGTGAGCGTAGTGAGCCGATCCACGCTGGTGTGAAATAAAATACAATGAATACGTGACTTTCAAAATGAGGTATGAATGTTAATGAGGCATTTCACGCATGCACTCTTTGTGCGTTTCAGTGACTTGGTTCGGCTCACCAGAAACTTTTAACCTGCCATTGCTAGCTCGAAATCTGTAATTCAAATAGTCTTCAAAACATAATTCCAGCATTTAAACGAAAGAGTGGCAATTTCAAAATGGTTGACCATAATTGTGTTCCTGGATGCAAATCGGACTCACAGAAATATAGGAAATATGAGACACATCCCGTGGACGAGAGGAATCGAGTTCCTATCATTTCCTGTTTGTACACGTGAGAGGCGGCAGAATATGACTCATGAAACACACACACACACACACACACACACAACACACAACACACACACACACACACCTCTCCTTTTACCAATAGATGCAAAAATCTATTATAATGTCTCTTGCGGCCCTGGAACAAACAAAAATATCCACCTCTTACAGCCCTCATAGCCCATATAACCCACCCCCACTACCACCCCCAACTACTGCCCAACATTTTTCACATAGCAGAAAAAAAATCGGCCTTGACCCTTGACTCTCACTTCTGAAATAAATAAAATTCTGAAAGCTTACCACCATTGGTGCAGCATCTTTACGCCACCTTATTTAACAAGTGACATTCGTTTTCGAGCCTGTTTGTTTGTTGTCCTTTATGACATCCCCCCAAAACAGGAAGTTTCCTGTTTGGAATAATTTTTAAATTTTGTTTCACTGCCAGACAGGCAGACAGAAAGACAGTAAATAAATTATCCGACTCTTCTGCGCATGCGCACTCGAGATGAGATTCCATACAATTTGCCAAATTTAGAACCAAAGGAGTGCAAAACTGCAGTTTCGTTTTCTGATTCGGTGTTCAAAATATAACATCCACTGAAATCAAGTTTCTCCTTGATCATAAACTGACGTTTGATGACAGACAGACAGATTTGTCTGCCCAATTGCTCACCCGGCTTTTCGCTTGGTGCGTGCGGGGTTATCAGAGAATGGAGGAAGTGATTATGAACTTACAGAGTACATGGATTTCTCCTCCTCCAAAGCTTTAGCATATTTGATGGCTTCATCTCTTCCTTATCCTTCCGAAGCAACCTGCAGGCATAAAATTGCAAGGAGCATGCACAATTAATCCACAAGTTTATGAACAAATTTCAACTTCAAAAGTCCGGTGCCCTGTGACGTGTTCATCCTTTGCATTGGAGCACATTTTAGGAGCCGGAATTGCATTTGAACAGCTCAAGAATCAGCACTAACATTGACAGAATGAGTTACCCTAAAGTGAATGAGAAGTTTCAGTTACCTACAAAGTCCCCATTCACCATGCCATAGCTCGTGGCACACTTTTTGAGCTCAGTAATTTGCTCTGTACCGAGGACATCGACATCCACTTCAACATCTGCATTGGGTCAGGACAAGAGAGAAACTAATGCTCTCACACCACAGATTTGTATGGTTGAGAATATCACAAATAGCTTTCACAAAGAACATGAGACTTTCCTGAATTTTTAAATAAAAAGCATAATTTAATAATCATTGCAAAAATTGAATACGAGGCAATCTCTGTGGTGTTGTTGCAACGAACATCTGCAGAAAGTTTCATTTTATATGAACAGAAGTTTGTGATCTTGACTCAACAAAAAATAAAATAAAATAAAAATAAAATAAAAAACTCGACAGATAATTCACACTTCCAGCCTCTACATTGTCAATGTTTTAACAAGAACTTCTAGGCTTCATCAACCAGGACCATTCCTGGAACGACCACATAGCAAAGGTGGCTTCAAAACCGAGCAGCAAATGGATGGACTGGGCATCCGAGGTAGATCCAAGTCTTCCTTGGAAAATCAGAGCTACCCACAGTCTACAAGGCCTTTTTTTCATAGCTCAAATTAGCGCTGCTTTCTGCTATGGGCTGGCACACCAGTATCACATCTGTCTCTCATGGATTCTGTGCAATTCAAAGGTTTCCAAATTGGGATTCTCACATGAGGCCAAGGCATGAGGTCTGTTGCTCTCACATCGCAGGTAGGTCGGTCAGTGGTCTGTTTTTTACTGCCTCTTCTCCAACATTGCTCTCACTGCTCCGAGTCCTCTGACCTTCCCCAACTTCCCCAGGATGCACACTTTCTCCAAGTAACCACCTCCTGGTCCAGTCTATGCACCCTCCTTCCAAAGGCTGTTCGTGTCTCACCCTTCCCTCCAAAGCCTCAAAGCAAGAAATGCACCACCATCTCTCATCATCCTCAATCCAGTAACCCCATTAACCTTTCCCAAACCAACCATCTTACTTGTTACTTTGAGTTTTCATCACCTCCTCCTTTCCTCTTATCATGTTCATTTGTTCCCTTGGTGTTTACCAAAAAAAAGTGGTTTGTGATTTGCCCAAGTTCGTCCTACAATCAAAAGTAAATTGATAGATCAGAGAGAGAGGCCATGCACATGTCTCTCTGGACAACAAAGACAGAGGTGGGGTAGGAATCGGAGAGGAGAACACATCTCACACAACATGACAATGATGATCAGAATGACCCTTATGCAAAAGGGATTGTGCATCACTCGTGCCATTGATCTCGTTTTCAACTCTCATTATATTTAACTCGATTATTGTGCTATTTTATATTAACAGCTCTATTATTAATTGCAAAATCGAAGATTTTTCAAGCATATTGGTTGGTTGCTTGCGTTTTTCTGGTTGTTACTTGCAAATCGAAGATTTTTCATCGTTTATTTGGTCAGTCATTTTGTATATTCTTGTCTGTCTGTCAATCGCAGACAGGTCCACAATAAAACTATCGTCATGAAACTTATACCAAGTTGTAGAGGTAGTCTCAACTGAGAGCCTTTTTTGAGGTCAAAGGTCAAAAGTCATCTTTTGAGTTCAAATTTCTAAAATCATCATTTTTGCATCTAATTGACTTGACGAAGTTGAAACAAATTTGCATATTGGTGTCAATTGAATTGGGAAACCAACTATTTTAAGTCAAACTCAAAAGTCCAAATTATAAAATCATCAATATTTATCAGAAAAATCATCATTTTACATCCGATTGACTTGAAAATTAAAACAGCAATTGCATAGTCCACCACTGAATTTGGAAAAACAACTATTTTTGAGGTCAAAATGTCAAGGTAAACTCAAGTCACACTTCTAAAATCATCAAATTTCCATCTGAAAATCGCATTTTCAAGCAAGATTTAGCTGCAAAATAAAGCAGGCAATTTGCGATAGTCCATCACTGAATCTGGAAAACCAACGATTTGAGGTCAAAAGGCAACGGTCAACTCAAGGTCAAACTTCTAAGATCTGTCATTTTAAATCTTAAAAGAATCAATTTTCATCTCAATTGACCTGAGTTTGGATTAAGATTGTCAAATTATAATTTTCATGAAATGGACAATTTGATGTATTCCAATGGGCAACCTTTTGGGAGGGGGGAAGTGGATTTTTGCAAGTATCGTGCGCTGCATGACGTCTTTTTCTTGTTAATTGCAAAATCGAAGATTTTTCAGTATATTTGGTTCAGTCGATTTCGATATTTTTTGTTTGTCTGTTTGTTTGTTCTGTTGCTTGTTGGGTAGTCGATGTAGTCGAAATTTTTTTTTTTTTGAGATTTTTTCTACCCTTTATTTCAGTATTTCCGTCGATATGTTTGTCTGTCTGTCCTCTGTTCGGTCCAGTTGCTCCGTTAATACAATGGCCGATTTCGATGAAAACTTGGTTGGTAGGTGTTCATACCATGACCTAGTTGTGTGCAAATGGAGAACCTCGTTGCTATGGACCACCACCGTTGCCTAGCAAACGGGACTTTGAATTTTTAGACAAATCATAAAAAAAATTATTTTTCGAAAATCATAAAATCCGGGCCACGAGCGACTGTGGGCATAATTCAGCCATATTGTGCAAAAATTTCCAAAGCCGGATCCTATTGAAAACTGTTCGGAGAAGACTAGACTTTGAAGAACCCTGGTCAAAAACACATATAATATAACTTGAAGTTCGTTAATATCTAGAGACTAGTCAGATATACTGAAACTGGTATCGGTAGGTCATGGTATGTTCCTTAGTTATGTGTGGAGAAAGAACCGTTGCTATGGACCCCTCCGGTGCCTAGGCAACGGCCAAAAACCTCTAAATGTGGAGGTATCTTTAACAGAAAAAACATTGCAGCATTAACCCTTGAAGCTAGAATCAATGAATTTTCTTGTGCTTAACCTCAGGTCATTCCCCAAGAACGGGCCCCATGAGTTCAGGTTCTATTGGGTAGTCGACACCCATGTCCCGAACCTACCGGCTTGTCTGTCTGTCTGTCTGTCAATCGCCTGCAGGTCAAATTCCAAAACGATTGTCATGAAACTTTATCAAGTGGTAGAGGTAGACTCAACTGAGAGCATATTATTAGGTCAAAGGTTCATCTTGAGATCAAATTTTATAACATCGTCATTTTTCATTTGATTGATTTGAATTTTTAACAGCAATTGCATAGTGGCATGACTAAAAAAATTAAAATAGAATATTTTTTTATAATTAATAAAAAAAATTAAAAAATAATATAATTAAAATATTAATAGAATATAATTATAAAAATTAAAAAAATTTAAAATATTAATTTATTTATATTTAAAAAAAAAAAATTTAAATAAAAATAAATATAAGATAATAAAAAATAATAATTTTATAAAAATAATAATAAAAAATATATTGTTAAAAAATTTTAATATTAAATTAAAATATAAGAAATTGGAAACCACTGGATTTGAGACAAAAGGTCAAAGGTGATACTGAAGGGGCAAACTTCTAAAATCATCAAATTTCATCGAAAAAAAATCAATTTTCATCTGATTAGACCTGAAAATTCAACAGCAATTGCCATAGTTGCAATCACCGATTTGGAACCAACTAATTTTTGATTGTCAAAAGGTCGAAGGCAACTCAAAGTCAAACTTCTAAAAAATATTTACATTCAATCTAAAAACAATCAATTTTCATCAATTGACCTCAGCTTTGATTAAGATTGTCAATTTAAATCTAAATGAAATGGACAATTTGATGTAGTCCATGGCAACCTTTGGAGAGGGGCGGTTTTGCAAGTATCGTGCTAAGCACGACAATCTTTTTCTTGTTTTCAGGGGCCACCATTGACATATTTTTGACAAATCTCACACTCTCACTATGTCCTTCGAAGGACCGTTTGGAACTCCCCCCCCCCTTCCCCTCCATTCTACTTCTCAAAATCCTCTTGAAGAAATCCTTTCATTTCAAGCTTCTGGGTCTCACTATCTTTCCTGGGGAAAGCCACATTTCCAACCTGGCCTCCAAAGCCACAGTCAGGCCAACTGGGCATCCCTCCGTCGTGCAAGAGGCTTTCCTCAGGCCCACACCTGAGCTTCCTTGACCACATACAAAACTTTCGTCCGCAGCCTGATGGAGTTTACTGCTCTCCTCTCTGGGCTTGGAGCTCCCTGCCTCCACCTTTCTTTCCTGGCTTCATGTGGGAACCAAGGCATTTTAGGAATCATTGGATTAAGAATTGTCAATTAAGATTGTCCTGCTTTCCTTCCTGGAAAGTCCATCTTGTATACCCCATGTTCCCCACCCCATCAACCTCCTCCCTTCCAAAAATCTCCTAATTGTTCTCTGTTCCCCTCCTTTGTCCTTCCTCTCCCATCCCTCTGGTTATGCCCCCTTGCTGTGTGTTTGTGGGGTTTCATATGAGGCCTTGACATGGATCAAAAAAATTAAAAGCAGAATGTCCACTTTTTGCTCTGTAAACAATTGGTTGGATCTACCTTACACGTGTGAACAGGCATACTCCCACTTGCAATCACATTGAAACACACATATGCGTTCAAAGATTACAGAAAGAAAGCCTGTATGAAGGCTTAACTGACCACTATAAACCAGAACTTAAAAAATGAATCAGTAAATCAATGCAGCAGCAGAAAAACCCCATTAGAAAACGGTAAAACATACTTCTCTAAGCCTGTTGTGCTTTTCAGCACACGGGTCGCAACAACTTCCTCTAGCCTGCCTCGTTTGAGCATCTCTCTGCATACTCTAATGCAATTCTCACTTTTTGATCTTGTGTCTTTAACCACTTTCTCCACAATGCATTTTCTTTGGCTCCCCTCTTCTCGTCCCCCAATGGTTCAAAAGCAATTAGCTTCTTTAGTCAGATGTCCATCTTGTTTTCTCATTAAGTTGTCCTTACCCATCACCATCTTCGTTCTTTGAAAATCTTTTGGAATCCTTCTTTTAAAAATGTATGATTAAGAAGCCACAAGTTTGCGTTCCATTTTCCTGCTCATTTTTCCTGTCTCTGCAGCAATATACAACACCGATTTGGACATGTGGAATTGAAGTTTCAAATTCCCCTGAAGTTTCTGAAATTTTACAAATCTTAATAAAGAGTTGAACATTTCTTGACCTTTACTTGGACAGACAAAGCAACGGAAGTACAATATAAACTTAAAATTTTTACTATTTCATTGTTACACTTCCGCATATTGGGTTGTTTAAATTGTACGATTGGCCTCTTTGTGCACCCAATGTCAAGGTTTTCATTTTGTTTTGGTGCTTCTGCAAAAAAGGTTGCAACCCTGGCCTAGAGGTATGCGCATCACACTAAAACTGAACGAGTTCAAATCTCGATTAGAATCTCAGCTCTGGCTCATACTGTCGTCTTGGTATTTCACGAGCAGGCAAAAAAAAATCATCAATGAGTGCCACATTCCTTAGATGTACATTATTAAGCTTGCACCTCTGCCACATTAGTTGGTGGGATGTCCAAACATCCACAGTGCCCTTTGTGAAAAACTAGGTGAGCTATCACTGCACCCCTGGCCAAATTCCTATTATTGCTCTCTTAACCCTAATCAGGGGGCACTGCATTAACGACATAGTCTGCGCCCTCAGCAAATGATGCCAACCACAAGCAATGTGCTGTCATATCAAGAATAAGACGATCCATCACCTGACCCATAATCCCCACCCCCATCTCCAAAAAAATTGTTAAAAAACTAGTTTGATGGCCTTGTTATTACTTGAGGCTTCTGATGGCAAAAAGTAAATTTGAGGTCGGAAGAGGATGTAATAGGCTGTTATTTGGCAATAATCTCTTACCAATATCTGGGATGGCCTGCATCGAGTACTGTCTCACTATCGTGTTCTCTCTCTTTCTTCATCTCCATCTTCCAGTCCCGCTGCTTCCTTCCTCCCCTTGTTCTTCCTCCGTAAGTCCACTTTCCTCCCTCACTCTTCTTCCCGGGTTCCTTGGAAGTAGCTGTTGTTCCTCATAAATGTAGGCCAATGAAAGCTTTCTTTTCCAGCCAATCTGTGCAAAGAGGAAACAGTAAATGAAGGATTTACAAAACCAGACGAAGAGCAATAAGGAGGGTTTGAAAAACAATGGGGTATGCCCACTCATTTTTTTTCTCTTCCTCAACGAATCTTGGGATTGAGAGACGGCCCGTACAACTCAATCCAGATATATTTGCGCTACAGGCACTGCTCCTCCGTAATAAAGAATCGTAAAATGAAAGTAAATTTAAGTGTGGCGTTTTAACCATTTGTCAAAGAAGTTCATCGATTGTGATGGGAAACTTTTGCACTTACTTCTGGGTAAATTCGTTACTGTACAAGCATGCGATAGCGCTCATATTTGCATTTTCTTTCTTCTGCTCATCAAAACTCCTGGTTAGAAAGAAGGAAAATGAAAGGATGCATTGAACATTACAGCCTTCTCAATTCCTTCTCGGAGCCTCCATACAGTCTTAGAATCCGTGTGCAATTTTCAAACGGAAGCACCTTTCCTGATGGGTAAATTTTAATAGCATAGCAAGCCAAAACACGGCGCTTTCACTGTTTGCCTGAGTGAGGCGTGATTGGTGAGGATACCACTGAGTAATTTGATTGCTGACTTTTTAAAGTCTATGTTGATATGCACCGTGTGACACGACTAATTGGGGTAACGCCCAACCAAGGAGAAAAAATTAATAATGACGAGGAATTCGTAGACACCTTAACCCGCACCAGTCTTGAGAAACAAGAATATCGTGGGGTCTGCGAGCAGCAAATTTGAATTGTCGAGAGGCATGTAAAAATGGCGAGAATATTTTTTTTCGGACAACTGCAAACGGAAGGACTTTTTTTGAAAGTGCCAAAAAGGCGATTAATGTTCTAACAGTGTTCAAGTATATACTTCAATTGAAAAAAATACAGATTCTAAAGGTTGTTAACAAAAAACAATAATTTGGAAGTTTACCCTGTTGATGTAGCGTACTAACACACACACACACACACACACACACACAACACACCACACAACACACACCACACACACACACACACACACCACACCACTTATCGAACATGTTACATTAGTTTCGTGACTGTTGTTTGTGTCCTTTATGACATCGTCAAAAGAGTAGAATTTCTGTTTTCAAATTGATTTTTCCATTTATTTGACTGGGTACTGCCA
>CM068961.1:128007636-128020270 GCA_035128595.1 Eptatretus atami
CAAGGGGGGGGCATGACAAGAGGGGCGGGAGTGGGAAGGACAAAACAGAGGGGAACAGAGACATTCGGAGATCTGTGGAAGGGAAAGGGATGGGGTGGGGAACACGGGGTATACAAGATGGGAATTACATCTTGGAACATTACGGAGCACGGGCTCCATTACAGCGCACAGAGCATTCCATGGAACATCATGGAACACGGGCATTACAGAGACTTTCAGGAAGGAAAGCAGGGAATTTGAAGAAGGTGGGTTTGGGGAGGATTAACGGGGGTAGAAAAGATTGAGGATTTGGATGGGGGATGATAAAAGGTGGTGGTGAACAGCTGCTTTGAAGGCTTGGGGGGAAGAATGGGATTGAACAGAGTGAGGGAGTTTATTCCAAAGTGGGGACAAAGAGGAATGAAAGAGTGAAGGTGAGCAGTGATTCGTGATTTTGGTAGTTTTACAGAAGGGGGTTGTTGGGGACCGTGAGCGCCCTGCGGAAATATGGTGGGGACAAATCGCAGACACAGCAGGGTGGCGAGATGAGAGAGGAGAAGTAGAAGACAGAAAGAACCACCGACATGCCTGCGTGAGAGTGAAAGGCCCAAAGATTCAGCCTCATCGCGAGAGATGCAATGATCCGAAATGCCTTGGTTTCCACAGCGTGAAGCGAGAAAGGTGGGAGGCAGGAGCACCACCCGATGGGGAGCGCATTACTCCATCGGGCTGTGGGACGAAAAGCTTTGTATGTGGTCAGGAGCTCAGGTGGGCCGAAGAAGGACTTTGCACGACGGAGGATTCCCAGTTGGCGACTGGCTTTGGAGGCCAGGTTTGAAATGTGGCTTTCCGAGGAAAGATCATGGTAGATCGTGAGACCCAGAAGCTTGAAAGAAAGGACTTCTTCCAGAGGATTGTTGAGAAAGTGGATTGGGGGGGGGGGGTTCAAAATGGTCCTTTCGGAGAGACATCATGAGAGAATGAGATTTGTCTGGATTGAAAGACATGTTCACGTGTTGGACCAGTTTGTGATTTTACCCAGATCTGCAGTGAGCGAAGAAGCTGCTGCTTGCCGGTCTGAGGGATGACAGATGGTACGGCAGAGGGTGTTGTCATCAGCAAAAAGATAAAGAGGATTTTCCAGAGAGTCGGAGAGATCACTGATGAAAACCAGAAAAGAACAGGGCCAGAACGCTGCCTTGAGGAACTCGAACCTGGACAGAAGAGGGATGAAAGAACTCCATTTAGGGCCACACGTTGACTGCGACAGGAAGAGGACGTCAGCGAGCCGAGAGTGAGATGGCCTTGGATACCATAGGAAGAGAGTTGGTGAGCAGGTCAGGGTGCCAGACCGTATCAAAAGCACGCGATATGTCTCGGGATATGGCTCTGATTTCATATCTGGCATTGAGGACCTCTATCCATTGTTGGGAGAGCAGAAGCAGCATATCCAGGGTAGAGTGACCTGGTCTGAAACCAAATTGATGATCGGAAATCAAGCCATTGGAGAAGAGGAAAGATTAATGTCTGAAGCGATGATGGATTCCATAACCTTGCTGATGATTGGAGAAGACTGATTGGTCTGTAGTTGCAGGGTTCTGTTTTGCACCTTTTATGCAGGGCAGTAATGTTTGCTGATTTCCAAGCAGATGGCAGATTACCTTGAGCAAATGAGAGGGTGAATAGAACAGAGAGAGGGTGAGCAAGAGCAGAGGAGCAGGTTTTTTATACATGTGGGCTGATGCCGTCTGAACTGGTTGAGGAATCTGAGTCGAGGTTTCACAGCAAGCTGTCCATTTATCAAAGAAAAGAACACAGAGTCCAGGGACAGTTTGGTGTGACGGGTAAGGTGGTACAGAAAGCGATGGGTTTGGGATGCAACATTTCGATGCAACACCGAGTTTAGGCATTCAGCCTTTCATGTGTGGTATCAGCAGTGTGGCCACTTGAGGTGAGGGAGGGGATGGAGGGGAACATACACCAGAAACAGATTTGATTTGATGCCACCAGGATTTGGAGGAGGGAGAGAGGTTTGAGAGTTCACACTTGAGCAGAGAAAGATGTTGTTTTCTGCTCTCCTGAGGGTAGATACACACTCGTTCCGAGCTTTATGGAAGGAACTGAGATAACCCTCAGATGGGTTTGCTTTCCATGAGGCAAAGGCAAGTTGTTTCAGGACAACTGCCTCACCACAAGCTTCAGTGAACCATGGGCGGGAGAAGGGTAGGACAACTGAAAACGAGAGGGGATAAATATGATGTGCATGAGGGAGAGCAAGTTTCTTTAAAGCATTCCCAGGATGAGTTGATGTTGGAGAAAGTAGCGGTGGGAGACCAGTCTCGAAGTTTGATGGCTGCTTGGAGACCCTGCCAGTCAGCTTGAGTGAAATGCCAGACTCGACGGCACTGAGCAGATTCTCTGAAATAGTCAGAGATGTCCACTTTGACAAGGACGTGGTCAGAAGAACCGATTGGAGTGGAGGAGGAGCAGCAGATATTTTCAGGGAAATTTGTCAAAATCAGATGCAGAAGAGATAGAGTGCCATTGGTTGTGATCCGGGTCGGGAAGTTGACCGATTGAGTCAGTCCCAATGAGTCGCAGAATGCTTTTGCTGAAGTGCCATGACGTGAGAGAGGTACCCACACCTAGCCAACTGGCATGATGACAATTGAAAGTCACCACAATTGAGGAAGAGAGAGTTCGGATGAGAGACAGAAGTTGTTCCATGTTTTGGATAGTGAGGTGTAAATGGACGTCATCACTGTTTGGTGGACGTTCAGTACACATGTAAACATGAGGTGGGAGTGGAGGGAAGCCGTAGCTAGAGGTATTTCTGGGGGTGTGGGAAGTGAGGGCAGTGCATGGAGAGTGAGGAATAGAGTCTTTGAATGAAGAGAGCAACTCCTCCACCAGGAAGAGGCTCAGGTCTGTCATACCGGAGGAGGGAGTAACCATGAGAGATACTTGGGAGTCAGAGACGTCTTGAGGGAGGAAAGTTTCTGTTAGGCAGATTATGCCTGATTTGTCAGTGGCAACCTGTATGGAAGATCTGTAAGGTTTGAGCGAAGGCCGGATATTTGAGTCCACACTGTTAATGAAGAGGAGGGAGGAGGCTTTGGGTGCAGGGGCCAGGAGGGAGGGGGGGTAGGACAAGGAGGAGCGGGGGAGGTAAGGAGAGTTGTTGAGTGTGGGGGATTGCAGAATAGCTAGGGGAGGGGCCGGATGAGGAGGAGAAAAGACTCTGTGGTGCTGGGGAACAGGGTGGGCAGGAGAGGGGGCAGAAGGCAGTTGAGGATTTGAGGAGGTGGAGTGATGAGATGGAGGTGAGAGGGCAGGGGAAGGAGGCAGCTTTGGTGAGGAGAGGGGGGGCAATTTTGAGAAGGGTGAATGGTGGGAGAAGGGTGAATGAGGAGAGTTGAGGGAGAAAGGTGAGGGGGAGTTTTTGAGAAGGTGAAGGAAGCTTGGAGGGAGAAGAGTGTGATTGTTGCTTTGAGAGGGAGGGGTGAGTTGGCACTAAGTTGTAAAAAGAATGGTTGATGGAAAGCGAACACTCATAGCAAATGTTTTTTTTTAATTTTCAGGTCAGAGTTTTGATTAAAGACATTTCTTGTGGATGTAATAAAGGCGAATTAAGAGACTAGTACGTGCCCGTAAAAAAAAAACAATAATAAAAAAAAAAATAATAATAATAAATAATAAACCACACAGGCCGTTTCTTCGCTCTCACGGTGCCCATACGTGCGTGACCCGGAAGTTCGATATTATTCGCAGTTACGATTATTCGCAATTTATTTTAATACCCAATATTCAATTAGCGCCAAGGTATTTTACCTTTTCGCAATGTCGTGGCAAGGAAAAAACAAAAAGAGAAGAGAAGAGAGAGAAAATTTACTTCCTGGTTTGAGCATACCAGCACTCTGATGTTACCGAAATTTATACACCGTCTAATATGAAAACGATCATAACTTGGCCATTGTGTTTATCTATAAATGCGCATAAGAATCGAGAATTATAAGAATACACGAAGTCATCACTCTCCGGAAGCCGTACGTTGTAACCCGTAATGGGGAACGCGGCTGAGGTTCCCTTCCCCATCGCCACGCCCACGCAACAACGTGTCTTGCCATTGTTTTGGTAATAAATGGCCATAACTTGGAAGCACTTGTCGATTAATATCAAACCTTGAAAAGGCACATCCTCAGGTCGCCAGCAACATACCTGGCAAGTTTAAAATTAGATCGGACCAGAGGTTGTCGAGAAACAGCGGTCACACACACACACACACACACACACACACACACACTCACACACACACACACACACACACACACACACAGAGACACAGACACACAGACACACAGACACACAGACACACAGAGATTGCTGAATTAGAAGAAACGTTGTAACAGTTGGATTTTTTGACAAGGAAGTAACAGTAGGATAGTGAAAGTCGAATTGAGAGCAGTCTGTTTGAAATAAGAAGAGTAGTGGCATTATGATGCAGTAAAGAGAACCACACGTGTGAAAGAGGAAGATGAAGCATTATAAGAGATCGTTCTTAATTAAGCTCGCACTGTTCGAAGAACAGAAGCTATAGCGATACCCCCGGCGTGAGCGATGAGCGTGAGCCGTCAACAAGTGAGCCAGTGAAAAGTAAATTTTTGGTGCAAACTTCGCTTCCGCGGTTCTGGGTTTGGATCATATGGCAGCGTCTCCTTGGGGGCTCCCTGCTGACGATCCTCAAAGTTACGATCTTTCCGGTCCGTTAGCTCTGTCGCGTTTTAACTGTTTATTTCTCACCTACATGTTACTGTTGTTTCCTAGATCGGTTTGTTTACAAAAAAATCGTGCTCATTTTGTGAATTTTCGTCGAACTTTGTCTTACTGGGTGCTTGAGGCCTATCCTTGAGGCTTTTGGACCTACCCTTTGTTCCCCTCGGTGTAACGATCGTGTTTTATTTTTTTTTCTCGCCCATTAATCTTCAATTTATCTTTCCCACTTTCTTAACGTCCCCCATCCCAACTAATCAAGTTTCCTTATCTAAAAAAAAATTTTTTTAAAAACAAAAAACGCTACTTTCTCCGTTCTTCTTCTTCTTCTTCCTCCTCTTCTTCCTTCCTCGATTTTTCTAAGCAACACTTCCATGATCATAATTTGTTGAAACCTCCCTCAAACATCGTGCTATTTAATACCACAGCTTGCACACTAAAAACTCGGCTCGCCGTACGACGATCACATAATGAAACTGCTTGCACTTAGCGACATGCCCGACAATGTTGGAAGCTCTTGGTGTTCCATAGTACCCACTTGCATTTTCAGCATGCGTATTTTGTCATTCCCCGTGTACGCGTCTGTCGGTCTGCTAGCGCAGCTATGTTGTTACTGCTATCCCGTGCATGGCACGGATAATCGCTAGTTAATCATAATAACAAAAACGATCTCTTATAATGCTCATCTTTCCTCTTTCACACCGTGTGGTCTCTTTACTGTTTCATAATGCACTACTCATTTCTGCTCTTTAAAAACTGCTACTCAATTCGACCTTTCCTTCATACCTTGCCTAAAAAAATCCAACGTTACAGTGTTTTCTCTCCATTCTCTGAATCGCCTTTATTGCATCACCTCAAGAAACGTGTTTAATCGCATAACTGACCTAAAACTTTAAAAACCCAGTTTGCTATGAATGTTTCGCTTTTCCATCAACCATGTCTTTTTTTCACCAGCTTCAGTGCGCAACTCACTCCTGCTCACCCTCAACTCTTCAAAGCAACCACCCACTCTTCTCCCTCCAAGACTCCTCTCAACCTCTCACAAAACTCCCCTCACCTTTACAATATAATATATTCATGTTATTAATTAATACTATTATTCTTATTTTCAATAATCTTATTGTCCCCATCCATGCTCCCTCATCATCTCCCAAAAGTTTCCCCCCCATCCACAAAAGCTGACTTCCTTCCATGCCCAACTCACTCCATACTCTTCACATCCAACTCCTCATAATCCTCAACTGCCTTCCTTCCCCCTCTCTTATCCCCCCTCTCCCCCAGCACCACAGAGCCTTTTCTCCTCCTCATTCGGCCCTCCCTAGCTATTCTGAACTCCCCACACTTCTTTCCAACAACATTCGCTTACCTCCCCCCCTCGTCCCTTGTCCCTACCTACTCCCCCCCACCCCCTGCACCCAAAGCCTCCCCCCCTACCTCTCATTAAAAGTATGACCTCAAATATCCGGGCCTTCGCTCAAACCTCTTCAGATTTTCCATACAGGTTGCACGCAACACAAACATTAACTGCCTAAAGAGAAACTTTGGCCTCCTTCAACTGACATCTCTGATCCCAAGGATCTCTCCCTGGTACTCCCTCCTCGCGGTTTGAACAACCTTGAGCCTCAGCCCCTGTGCGAGGAGTTCGCTCTATTCATCAAACTCTATTCCCAATCTCCATGCAATGCCTCACTCCCCCACACACCCAGGAATACTCTGGCTACGGCTCTCCCCCTCAACTCCCAACCTTCATTTTCATATGATGTACTGTAACGTGCACCGCTAACATGTGATGACTCCATCTACACCTCACTATCCTGAAACATGGACCAACTTCTAGTCTTCTCATCCAAACTCTCTCTCTCTCCCCATACTGTGCGACTTCAATGTCATCATGCCAGTTGCTAGTGTGGGTACCTCTCTCACCTGTCATGGCACCTCAGCAAAGCTTTCTGCGATCTCATTGGATGACTTCAATGGGTCAACTTCCCTACCCGGATCTCAACCAAATGGTACTCCATTCTCTTGCTGGATCTGTTTTGACAAATTTTCCCTGACAATATTCTGCTGCTCTTTCCTCCGCTCGCAATCGGTTCTTTGAGCACGTCCTTGTCAAAGTGGACATCTCTTCTGGCTATTCAGAGAACCACCCAACCGCACGTCGAGTCCTGCATTTCACTCAAGCCGATGGCAGGGTCTCCAAAGCAGCCCTCAAAACTTATAGACTGGTCCCTATCTCTACTTCTCACAACATCAACTATCCTGGGAATTCTTCAAAGAAACTCTTGCTCTCCCTCATGCACAGATTTATCCCCTCTCGTCTGTCAGTTGTCCTACCTCTTCTCCCGCCCTTGTTCACTGAAGCTTTGTGGTGAGGCAGTTGTCCTGAACACTTGCCTATTGCCTCATGGAAAGCAAACCCAACTGAGGGCAATCTCAGTTCCTTCCATAAAGCTCAGAACAGTGTGTATCTACCCTCAGAACGGCCAGAAAACAACATCTTTCTCTGCTCAAGTTCTGACTCTCAAACTCTCTCCCTCCTCCAAATCTGTGGCATATAATCAAATCTGGTTCTGGTGTATGTTTCCCCTCCATCCCTCCCTTACCTTCACATGACAGCACTGACTGACTCTCACGCTGAAAACAAGCCTGATAGCCTAAACTCGTGTTTTGCAGCTAACATCTGTGTCCAAAACCCATCACTGACTTCTCTGCGCCACCTTACCCCAGTATTCTGCGACCAACTAGCATCGGATCCCACTGGCCTGGACTCTGTGTTCCTTTTCTCTACAAGGTGGAAGAGCTTCGCTGTCAAACGATAGACTCCAGATTCCTGCAAACCGGTCCAGACGCATCAGCCACGAATCCTCAAAGCCTACCTCTTCTCTCTTGCTCCAGCCTCGACGGATCTCTGTTCTCTCACCCTCTCATTTGCTCAGTCATCTGCCATCTGCTTGGAAAAGCAAAATCACTGCCCTGCAAAATAAGGTGCAAAACAGATCCTGCAACCTACAGACCAATCAGGCCTTTGCCCAATCATCAGCACAGTGTATGGATCCACTCAAATCACTTTCAGACATCAAATCCTTCCTCTTCTGCAATTAGGCTGGATTTCTTGACATCAATATTGAGTTTCAGACCAGGTCCACTACTTACCCTGGCATATGCTGCTTCGCTCTCTCACCCAACAATGGATGAAGCCTCATGCAGACAAGGAAATCCGAAAATATCCTGGATATATCACGTGTTTTGACACAGTCTGGCACCGTTCTGCCCTGAATCACCAAACTCTCTTCCTATCGGGTACTGATCAAGGGCCATCTCCACTCATTGGCTCTGCGGGAACTATCCTCTCCTGATCGCAGGTACATAGTCGTGTGGCACTAGAATGGAGTTCCGTTCAGTCCACTCCCGTTTCCTCTCCAGGCTGATGAGTTCTCAAGATCGGTAGCGGTTCTGGGCCCTGTTCTATTTCTGTTTCATCAATGAGATCTCTCCGACTCTCTGAAATCGCTCTATACTCATTTGCTGATTTACTCCACCCCTGGCCCTGTCCATCGGTCATAGAGTAACTCGTGGCCTCGACGGCAAGCAGCCAGCTTCTATCGCTCACTCTGATCTGATAAAAAGTCACAAACTGGTGCACACCGTGTGAACTAGGTCTTGTCATCTGGACAAATTCACACTCTCACTATGTCTCTTGAAAGGACCGTTAGAAAACGAACCCCCATCCACTTTCTCAACAATCCTCTGGAAGAAAGTCTTTCTTTCAAGCTTCTGGGTCCACTATCTGCCTGATTTCCTGGGAAACAGCATTTCAAACCTCCCCTAAAGCCAAGTCGCCACTGGGCACTCTTCCGTGCCAAGGTCCTTCTCGGCTCACCTGAGCCCTGACACGTGATACAAAGCTTTTTCCGCAGCCTGATGAGTACTGCTCATCCCCTCTGGCTGGTGCTCCCTGCCTCCCCCTTTCTCGGTTTCACGCTGTAGAAAACCGAAGCATTCTTCGATCATTGGCATCTCACGCGCAATGATGGCTGAGTCTTTGGGCTCTCATATCGATCACTCGCCAGAGTTGGTCAGTGGTCTCTTCTGTTTCCTACAGTCTCCTCACGCCTCACCCCCCCCCCCGCTCTCTCTGCGATTTGTCCCCCACCACATTTCCGCAGGCCGCTCAAGGTCCGCCAACAACCCCCTCTGCTGTAAAACTTACCAAAACACCGAATCCACTGCCTCACCTTCACCTCTTTCATATCCTCTGTTATTCCCACCTTGGCAAATAAACTCCCTCACTCTATTCATTCCCATTCTTCCCCCCAGCCTTCAAACAGCTGTTCACCACCACCTTTATCATCCCCCATCCAAATCCTCGATCTTTTCTACCCCCTATAATCCTACCCAAGCCCCCTCCTTCAAATTCCCTGCTTTCCTTCCTGAAAGTCCCTGTGTCATGAATGCTTCTCCGCAATGGCCCGTTCCTAATTCCAGACCAATTGTTAACCCCTCCAGCCCATCCCTTTCCCTTCCACAATCTTCCCAAATGTCTCTCGTTCCCCCTGTTATTTGCCTTCCCACTCCGCTCCCTCCTGTCTGCCTTCCCGTGCTGTGCTCGTGCGTTTACTCTCATACGAGCCTCACATAGTATACAAAAAATATATATCTATATTTTTTCCTTTCTAATGATTTTATCTACCACACGCTATTTTTTTATACAACTCGATATACTTTTTATATATACTGTATATATATATATATCGGGCGTATTATGTGTTGTCCGTCGCGTCCCGTCTGTCTATGTCTTGAGTCTGTACGTCCGTTCCTGTCGGCACTCTACACTCCCAAAGTTTTCAACTTTCACGGTTTGCATATTTGGTACATAGGTACAGACTGTGGAGACGGTGTGTCGTGATATACGTTCGTCTACTAAGTGGTTCGCCATGGGCAACCAGGATGCCGTTGTTTTCCACGTAGTAGCACAATTCTGTATATCTTCTTGTTCGGTTGCGTATATTGTGCTCCTTGCGCTCTTGTTACTGATTATAATATAAAATATCATATATTGGCTTTAAAATTATTTGGATGCAAACTTTCACTGCAATGCTTTATAAAAAAATATTAATTTTTTTGAACTCGTCTTTTAAAAACGATAAAATGCATAAACTAGGCGAGCATTGGGTTGGCTTTGACACCAACTCTGGTTATTATATTGTTTTTCAGAGAGTTTTCATCAGATAGGTTAATGGAAAGGTTGTAGAAAAATCGTGAGGTTTGAATGGTGAATTCTGGATCGGTAAACACAGGGAGTGGAACGAAATCACGTGGTTTACGGGAGAAGCACGTGGCTATGGGAGGTGTAGTCAAAAGTTAATTCATTTATTTTGAATAAGGCTTGCGTAACATTCGGAAAGGAAGTTGAAGTAAAATTGTGGAGGTGTATGGTGAAATTTCGGGAACTGTAAACGCGAGTGAAGCTTGCTGGTCGATGAAACCGTATCAGGAAGAGGATGGAAGAGAGACAACGTGGTTTACAGGAGGTGTATATACGAAAAGTACAAGGAGATTATTATTTTTTTGATGTATTTTTGAAGAAATACGGTAAGATTCGGGAATGGAGGGTTGCAGCAGAAATTGTGAAGGTAATGGCGACGTGGGCCAGCTCAAGTAGAATAAAGATGGTGTGCCTAGAAGGAGGAGGGAGAAGAAGAAGAAGAAGAGGGAACGAAGAAGAAGGAATCAGGACTCGTGGGTATTGGACTGTGGCAGGGGAGGATATAGGTACGATGTTGTGTTATTGTGCTTTTGTGATCTTGGATTTAAGACAAAAAGTCAAGTTGTTTAGGTTTGGGAGAGATGGGGGGCATTGGGAAAGTGGGGAAAATAGGAATTGAAGGTAAGTATTGAGAGAGAAGAATACAAATAAACGATCGTACACCTAGAGGGGAAGATGGGTAAGGCCTCAGGAACCGGTAAGACAAAGGTACGAGCGAATAACTCACAAAAGAGCACGATTTTTTGAAACAAAACCGAACTAGGAACGCCAGTAACATACATGTAGGTGAGAAAATTAAAACAGTTAAAACGGGAACAGATAACGGACCGGAAACTTAACTTGAGAAAGTCAGCAGAGAGCCCTGAGAGACCTGCCGGTGCGGCTAGCTCGTCAGATGTGATGCGACTCACCACTAGAGATGACGTCTCATGGAGTCACGTTGTTGTGAGGTAGCTTTAGGCGAATCCCTTTGTGTTCATAGAATTCCAAGGGGGCCGGGATTTGTTTCGCTTCTCTGCCACATAGTGCCACTATCAATTGACGATGATTAACTGATGGCCTGATATGGTGAATATGTCGGCCTTCATACAAAATAAGGTTTGATAAAAAATAAATGTTCGTAGCCAATTCTTTCGCATTAAATTAATTTATTTGACAAACATTTACTCTCGTTTCATAAGTCCTGCTTCTAAAAAGATTTTATAACATTTAAACGTCAATTCAACATGAAAGATATCATGAAACAAGAGATTTTGCGGAAAGTTTAACTCAAGTGATGCTCTTCCAAAATTGACTTTTAGGGTTGTTGTATGTTCTCCATAACAGCATCACTCCTTTCGTTCGACTTTCTTGCTTCCAAACAGTTTCCCTCCCTTCAGGAGACAGATTCCTGTAGGCCTCAAACTGATCCACCCATCTTCCTAATGGGAGTGAGTGTCTTTCAGGCGCTGATTTGTTCATGTCACGCTGAAAACACCTTCGGGTTTGAAATTGATTGACACATTAATGTATAGGTCAAGCATGTGGCGACACAATTCTTTTCGTACTTTCTCGTTGAGTGAGTTGTCGGACTTATTCAGAAAATGGAGTTTTCCTCTTAAAACGAAAGAAAAAAAACATGATCAATATTCACAACAAACTAAAGCTTCAGTCCTAAGCGTATGTATTTCAATCAAATTTATGACAGCAACTCGAGTAACAATAAACGATTCAATGTTCTTTTTGGTATATTTCATCTTGTTGGACACCCTGTTATTTTGCCTGCATGCAATTCTGTCGATTTGTCCAATAGTGTTTGATAATTTTTGGAATGGGGTTAAATAATGTGCTGTACAGTACACAATCGATTAAGACCAAAAATGTTAGCAACTTTTTCAAAAAAACCTTTGTTTGTAAAAGCAGTCCAGTAGTGTACTCCAATTCTTGCCTAAAATGAGCTTGGTGAAATTTGAAGAAAATAAATGGATTATCGATATCAATTTCAAGCAAGTACAAGTACCATTATTCACAATAAAATGTGATGATTTACCGTCCAACCACCGAAGGTGATAGAGTGTTTATGTTTTTACCCCTTGTTTGTCTGTCTTGAGCAGGATATCTCACAAAGGTTATGGAGGATTCGGAAACTTGTTGGACTAGCCCAAGAGCCCACAGGTTTATTTGTGTTTCTGTCTTGCCAAAGGTCTGAGAGTTGTTTCTGGAGTGAAAATGTCTGTAGAATTCGAATAATGCTGTCTGATAAAAATCCACTTGGACATGTGTTTCATCCACAAATCGCGTTTTATAGGGTACTATAATTTCCCGTGAACGATTTTGTTTCGTAAACGTTCCAAACGAACTTTATAAGTAATTAATTTTGATCAAGCCCTAATGAGCTTACATCCAAAAATGAGATATCATGCTAAAGCTTAATCGTTGGCCGGATCTATGAACGTATTCTGTTTCTTCAATTTGACTTCAAAAAGTTGGATTTACGCCTGATTTCAATGGATTAACCCCAATTTTAGCTTACCGCAAACGTTTTTATTCATCCTATATTTTTTTGTGTCTTTTTCCATCCTGAAGTTTTGCAAGAGGAAATTATTTACAAAACAAATGTAGCTATTTTGGAAAGACTAT
>CM068961.1:128038127-128048740 GCA_035128595.1 Eptatretus atami
AAGAGGCTCAGGTCTGTCATACCGGAGGAGGGAGTAACCATGAGAGATACTTGGGAGTCAGAGACGTCTTGAGGGAGGAAAGTTTCTGTTAGGCAGATTATGCCTGATTTGTCAGTGGCAACCTGTATGGAAAGATCTGTAAGGTTTGAGCGAAGGCCCCGGATATTTGAGGTGAAAAGAGAGAAGATTATTCTGCTTTGTCTTTTCAGTTTCATACTTGTTCCATTAACGTTCGAGTTCGACATGCATTCCAGTCTTTGACATCAATTGGGACAGTTTTTTAGCTCTCTGTCTAGCTGTGCAGTCACGCACAGCGAGGACAGAATAATGACCTTTTACCTTCAAAAATAAATAGGATTCTGCCGAACCTCCAACTTCATCATTTGGTGAAGTTTTGTGAAGATCGGTTTAAAATTGTGAACCTGTTGGCGACTGAAGGTGAGCGACAGATAAACAAACGAACAAAACAAAACTGAAACGATCAACAAATTGTCAAAAATAATCTTTTTGCCAGAAAACAGACAGACAGACATATAGACAGACAGACAGACAGACAGACAAACGGATCCAAATGCAGTACCCACTCCTTCGCGAGGGTAAAAATGGAAAAGTTTTAATGATAGAGGCTGGCATTTCAATCAAGCAGATTGCATGGACTGCCCCTGATGTTAACTCAGCCTGGGAATTCCTCTGTCTCTCTCTCTCTGTCTCTCTGTGTCTCTCTTTATCTGTTCTGTCTCTCTCTCTGCTCCTCCCACTTTGCACAGCTGTTGCGTGCTTGGCACGCAACGTGCAATCGCAGAGTGCTGTTGCCCAGTCTCTGGCGGTATGCGTGGAGCCTGTGTTGCTTCTCTTTTTCTCTTCTTCTTATTGTCTAAATTTTGGTTTTCGTTTCTCTTTACCCCTTTCTCCTTGGTTTGTCTATCTATTGAGCGAGAGAGAAAAAGAGACGCACACGGTCGGTGGTGTTCGGGGTGTTTTCAGACCCTCGCGGTTTTGAGGCCTGTGTTCCATCTGACATGTTTACTAGTTTTAGCCAACGCTTTTTGGCTGCCTTAAACGATTCTTGGACCTCGTCCATATTATTATTATTATTATTATTTTATTTTTTCCTCCACTTGCTAGCGCACTTGTGGTAGGTTTCTTTTGTTGATTTAAACTCTTTTCTTCTGTTAAAATTACTTTTAGCGATGGTAAACGTTCGTTTGAATCATACCATGTACGAGTCACTTACTCTAAGAATGGCTCGTGTGCGATCCCCGAGGGAAGGTAAGATCGAGGACGTGCTACTGGTAATCGGTAAAATCATTGGTTTACATAACATCCGTGCAGGGCTCCTCATTGAAAAGAAGGTTGTTGTGTTCGTTTCGAGGTGCACATGTGTAACCTCCGTTGTGGAGCAAGGCCTTGTCGTACACCCCCGACCTGTTTTTCCTTGTTTCCCCATTTAGACACACCTGCGGTTAAGGTGAACGTGTTATCGCTCCGCCTTTTCATTCGGAATGATGATTTGTGTAATCAATTGAGTAAGTTCGGTTACGATCGTATCAAAAATCCACAATGGTGCCGATACAATCAGGAAGTGGAGAATTTAAAACACGTGATGACTTTTAAAAAGGGTACTTACTGTACATGAAATTACCTGAAAATGAGCAAAAGTTAAACGTAGTTTTACATGCAAAAATTAATGGCCATGTGTATAGAATGTATGCCTCCATGGATGTCATGGCGTGCTATCATTGTGGAGCATACGGTCATATGAAGAACTCCTGTCCCGGTTTGATGAGATCATCAGAAAATCAAGGACAGGGATTGTAGATTCCTCCGCCCCATGTCATGGAGTGGGTGAAAGGGGAGAATCCTCTTCACCACCTGTTCATGAGCAGGAAGCAGCAGCCCCCCCCCCCACTTATGGGGGGGTGTGAAATGGTAGAACCCTCCCCACCACATATTGGTGAGCGGCAAAACAAGCCCCTCTCTCTAACCTTCTCATGTACCAGAAGTGGTTGGTCCTTCGACTGCCACTGGACAGGACTGTACTGATGACGACATGGAGGGGTTCGTGACGGTGGTCTCGTAAAAAAGGGGAAAAACGTTCATGTCCAGACGTCAATGAGACAAAGACACACAAAGTAAGATTACTCGTGTCAGATGTGCTGAGCTTGCAGATGCATCTCACAAAGAGAATCCCTCTTCGGGACTGGAAATTGAACCAGAACCAATTATAACTCTGACAATTCATTGCACCCACTCGCTGAATTGCCTGAGTTGTATCGAGTGCGATGTAGACATGAGAATACGCGTGCCTCTCAGGAGGCTATGAGTGGGGATTCTGATATTTATGGTCTCTGCAGTGATAAAAAGGAATTTGTCACTGAGGTGTGCACAAAGGTGTGTGTTTGTGATGACAAGGCAGATAAGCCGGAAAGCCCCTCAGAGGAAATCTGTATCCTACCCTTGTGGAACAAAATGCAAGGGATGGTAAGAAGGAAGCTGCTTGTGATAGTGGGCAGCTAAATGGGAATGGAAAGATCGATGGTTAAATTCTATGGAGATTTGTGCCTTGGAAATAAGTTTGGATCAGGAAGAGAATGACAGAGATGATGAGGCTGTACTTCGATGATACCTCTTCCACCCTGTCAGTTAGTTGGGTGTTGTGCCCAAGAGGATGATGATCGAGACACCATGGTTCCAGAATATGAAATTATTAAATGAAACCTTAAGGAAAAGGCATGTGAGAATTCAGGATTTTTTCCCGAATCTCCATGCCTTTCTAAAATACTGCGAAAAATATGATTCACGAACCTCAGCGAAGTCGGATCTCAGAACCTCAATTCCCAGCGGTTGAGGAAGTGTGCCACTAAGGCTGGAAAAGAACTCCAAGAGTAGTAATAGAAGTGTTTAAACAAAAAAAGAGTAAATTAAGGTAGCATCCCTCAACATAAATGGAGGCCGCAGTTGTGTGCGTCGCCTCGAGGTTGTTGCAGATGTTTAAGAAAGAAAAAAAATGATATTCTAATGTACAAGAGACACACACCAACCAACCTTGTGAGGACGAGTGGCACAGGATTTTTAAAGGTTGCCTTTTTTTCTTCCAGTGCCTTTGAGGATGCTAAGGCGGGTGTGGCAATTATTGTGCACCCTGGAATCCAACCCTCGGAGATTTGCTTGTAGGGTGGTTTGTAAAGGATTCCTAATTGCTGTAGAATTGATTAGAAGTAATCAAAAAATTTGTATTATTAATGTGTATTGCCCAGCGACAGTGCTGAAAGGATTCTATCCTTCAAAGTTAGCAGGTTTTTTAAACACGTTGACTTGACTAGTTTAATTTGTATGGGGGAGATTATAAGTGCACACTCAACCCCCAACTGGACAGGAATACTCCTGAGCCATCCACCCAGTGCAAGGTATTTGGCAAAACTTGTACAAAAATTTAAATTTCGGGATGTTTGGCGTCTGCAAAATCCAACACCCATTAATATACACAGGTGTGCTGTTCAAAGAACAGATAACCATGGCCCACTGGACAGATTGTATGTAAACCAGGGAATGGTGAATCTGGTTCAGAGAACATGCATAAGTCCATCTGGCTTTTCTGATCACCATATGATGATAATGGAATGTATGTTACCCTTTCATTGCTGTAATAGTGCACAATGGACTTTCAATGTTAAATTATTAAAAGATGTACAGTTTAAAAACGCCTTCAGACTGGTATGGAAGAAGTTAGAAAAACAAGTGTTCCTTTCCTAATACTCGACAGCGGTGGGACTGTACAAAATCCCAAATTCGGATTTTCTGTCAACAATATTGCTTACATGTCACCAGTAATGCATCTGGGTTGATAAGTGCTCTCAAAGCAGATGTACTTAAATATGAGCAAGAAGCTGGAACATCCAGTGGAAGTGATCACTATCAGCAGTTGGTGGAAAAAAAGACCCCATTGGCTGAACTAGTCAAGGAGCGTTGTGCTGGAGCAATGGTTCATCTTCGGATGAGCAGAATTCATCTGGAGACTCCAAATAAGGATTCTTCAACCTTGAGAAGGCCGTCAAGACCTCTGCGCAGATTCACTGTTACACTCTTCTAACGGTGTTCTGACTTGCCAGAGTGACATTAAACATTCGATGCAGGATTTCTACTCAAATCTGTTTACACCGAGAACTGTGGACAAAATGATTATAAATGAGGTGATTGAACTTCTCCCATCCCTTTCTCAAGAACAGCAATAGCAACTCAAATGTGACATTTATTTTGAGGAACTCACTGCGGCATCAAAACTGCTTGAGGACGGCAAAGCCCCCGGCTTGATGACTTCCTGCTGAACTTTACAGAGCTTTTTGGAATATTCTGGTCCTGCTCTAATAGAGACCCTGCTTGAAAGCCTAGATCAGGGTGAATTGCCCCTGAGCTGCGGGAGAGCGGTTTTGTGTCTCCTCCCAAAGAAAGGAGATTTGCAGCAGATTACGAACTGGCGGCCCGTTTCATTGCTAAACACCGATTATAAGATTGTGCCAAAAGTGTTTGCAATGCGTCTTAAAAATGTCATCTCTCTCCTGATTGGAAATGACCAAACGTATTGCATACCTGAACGGTCCATTTATGACGGTATTTTTTTGGATAGAGACTTATTGCCATCAGCCAAACCGTGCCTCATGTTTTTGGGGTTGTTACTCCTGGATCAGGAAAAAGCTTTTGACAGTGTGGATCATTCGTTTTTATTTGTGGTCCTTACTTGAGCAGGTTTTGGGGAAAAATTCATATCTTGCATAAAACTTTTTGTACAGAAATGCATCATGCCTGATAAAAGTAAATAATAGTTTGTGTCATCCCTTTCCTTTTTCAGCGTGGTATCCGTCAGGGTTGTCCACTGTCAGGCATGTTGTACACACTTTCCGTTGAACCCCTACTGGCTCTCCTTCGCACCTCATTGTCTGGGTTATCCTTGTAAACAGTCCGAACATGTTACTTCAGCTTATGCAGATGACCTGTGTGCTGTGGTCAAAAACCCAAAAGATGTACTAAACCCTGAAAAAAAACCTGAGATCCGCTCAGTGTACTAGCTCTTCCGTGAGCCTCAACTATATATATACAAAACAAACAAAACAAACAAAGAAACCCCGCTCTTTGCCATTGTTTGCGGTCTTGATATCTGCATCTGTCGAACAGCACTTCCAGGTTCAGAGACGATGGCTTTGGATTAACTGATGATGGCATTCCCAATATTGGTTTATCAACACAGCTCTATTAGACTACCCTCAAACTATAAAAAAACATTTTCAAATGTGCTCCTATGGAACATTGATACCAGCAGTGCTGCAGACTACCTTGGCAAGAACCGTCTTTAGACTGGTTTTCATTTGAAAGAAGAAGTGAACTCGTTACTACACGGCACACGCATTCTGCAGTGTGTCCAAAAATGGATATACCAAAAAGAAAGTTGAATAATTTTATGGTTATTCGAGTTACTGACATAAATTTGAAACGAATACATGCTTTAGGCTTGGACGTTTTCGTTCTTTAATTTCTCTCAAATTATTAATAAACTTATACACGTCATCCATCGTTCACTATAATCAATCTAAATCAGCGTTCAAATCCTGAGAAAACATTTTCCAACACTGTCGGGATGGATGACACAGCATTAACAATATGATGTTTAAGTTCTTCAAGATCTCGTTGGTTTACTCGTCTCGACTTTACTTTTTGAAATACCCCAAAGATAAATAAATAAATTATAAAGGTGTTGAGTCGGTGAATGAGCGGGCCATTCCGTAGGTCCTCTCGACCAATCCAAAGGCCAAGCAAAGTTTCATTCAAATACACTGACAATTCGAGAAAAGTGAGGTGGTGCTCCATCCTGCTGAAGACAAGGTAGCTCTTTGTAACAATCGGGGTTTTCTTGGAGTTGTGGAATAATAACTCAATGGCATGTTGAGGTACAAAATACTGGAGACAGGGCGTTCATCAAAGAAATGGGGTCCATAGATGTGAGAACGTGATATAAACACGAGACGTTTACTTTTTTTGTATACCTTGTCGAGGCTCGTATGAGAGCGAACACACAACACACGGCAAGGGGGGGGCATGACAAGAGGGGCGGAGTGGGAAGGACAAAACAGAGGGGAACAGAGACATTCGGAGATCTGTGAAGGGAAAGGGATGGGGTGGGGAACACGGGGTATACAAGATGGGAATTACATCTTGGAACATTACGGAGCACGGGCTCCATTACAGCGCACAGAGCATTCCATGGAACATCATGGAACACGGGCATTACAGAGACTTTCAGGAAGGAAAGCAGGGAATTTGAAGAAGGTGGGTTTGGGGAGGATTAACGGGGTAGAAAAGATTGAGGATTTGGATGGGGATGATAAAAGGTGGTGGTGAACAGCTGCTTTTGAAGGCTTGGGGAGAAGAATGGGATAACAGAGTGAGGAGTTTATTCCAAAGGTGGGGACAAAGAGGAATGAAAGAGTGAAGGTGAGCAGTGATTCGTGATTTTGGTAGTTTTACCAGAAGGGGGTTGTTGGGGACCGTGAGCGCCCTGCGGAAATATGGTGGGGACAAATCGCAGACACAGCAGGGTGGCGAGATGAGAGAGGAGAAGTAGAAGACAGAAAGACCACCGACATGCCTGCGGTGAGAGTGAAAGGCCCAAAGATTCAGCCTCATCGCGAGAGATGCAATGATCCGAAATGCCTTGGTTTCCACAGCGTGAAGCCGAGAAAGGTGGGAGCAGGAGCACCACCCGATGGGGAGCGCATTACTCCATCGGGCTGTGGACGAAAGCTTTGTATGTGGTCAGGAGCTCAGGTGGGCCGAAGAAGGACTTTGCACGACGGAGGATTCCCAGTTGGCGACTGGCTTTGGAGGCCAGGTTTGAAATGTGGCTTTCGAGGAAAGATCATGGTAGATCGTGAGACCCAGAAGCTTGAAAGAAAGGACTTCTTCCAGAGGATTGTTGAGAAAGTGGATTGGGGGGGGGGGGTTCAAAATGGTCCTTTCGGAGAGACATCATGAGAGAATGAGATTTGTCTGGATTGAAAGACAATGTTCACGTGTTGGACCAGTTTGTGATTTTACCCAGATCTGCAGTGAGCGAAGAAGCTGCTGCTTGCCGGTCTGAGGGATGACAGATGGTTACGGCAGAGGGTGTTGTCATCAGCAAAAGATAAAGAGGATTTTCCAGAGAGTCGGAGAGATCACTGATGAAAACCAGAAAAGAACAGGGCCCAGAACGCTGCCTTGAGGAACTCGAACCTGGACAGGAAGAGGGATGAAAGAACTCCATTTAGGGCCACACGTTGACTGCGACAGGAGAGGACGTCAGCGAGCCGAGAGTGAGATGGCTTGGATACCATAGGAAGAGAGTTTGGTGAGCAGGTCAGGGTGCCAGACCGTATCAAAAGCACGCGATATGTCTCGGGATATGGCTCTGATTTCATATCTGGCATTGAGGACCTCTATCCATTGTTGGGAGAGCAGAAGCAGCATATCCAGGGTAGAGTGACCTGGTCTGAAACCAAATTGATGATCGGAAATCAAGCCATTGGAGAAGAGGAAAGATTAATGTCTGAAGCGATGATGGATTCCATAACCTTGCTTGATGATTGGAGAAGACTGATTGGTCTGTAGTTGCAGGGTTCTGTTTTGCACCTTTTATGCAGGGCAGTAATGTTTGCTGATTTCCAAGCAGATGGCAGATTACCTTGAGCAAATGAGAGGGGAATAGAACAGAGAGAGGGTGAGCAAGAGCAGAGGAGCAGGTTTTTTATACATGTGGGCTGATGCCGTCTGAACTGGTTGAGGAATCTGAGTCGAGGTTTCACAGCAAGCTGTCCATTTATCAAAGAAAAGAACACAGAGTCCAGGGACAGTTTGGTGTGACGGGTAAGGTGGTACAGAAAGCGATGGGTTTGGGATGCAACATTTCGATGCAACACCGAGTTTAGGCATTCAGCCTTTTCATGTGTGGTATCAGCAGTGTGGCCACTTGAGGTGAGGGAGGGGATGGAGGGGGAACATACACCAGAAACAGATTTGATTTGATGCCACCAGGATTTGGAGGAGGGAGAGAGGTTTGAGAGTTCACACTTGAGCAGAGAAAGATGTTGTTTTCTGCTCTCCTGAGGTAGATACACACTCGTTCCGAGCTTTATGGAAGGAACTGAGATAACCCTCAGATGGGTTTGCTTTCCATGAGCAAAGGCAGTTGTTTCAGGACAACTGCCTCACCACAAGCTTCAGTGAACCATGGGCGGGAGAAGGGTAGGACAACTGAAAACGAGAGGGGATAAATATGATGTGCATGAGGGAGAGCAAGTTTCTTTAAAGCATTCCCAGGATGAGTTGATGTTGGAGAAAGTAGCGGTGGGAGACCAGTCTCGAAGTTTGATGGCTGCTTGGAGACCCTGCCAGTCAGCTTGAGTGAAATGCCAGACTCGACGGCACTGAGCAGATTCTCTGAATATAGTCAGAGATGTCCACTTTGACAAGGACGTGGTCAGAAGAACCGATTGGAGTGGAGGAGGAGCAGCAGATATTTTCAGGGAATTTGTCAAAATCAGATGCAGAAGAGATAGAGTGCCATTGGTTGTGATCCGGGTCGGGAAGTTGACCGATTGAGTCAGTCCCAATGAGTCGCAGAATGCTTTTGCTGAAGTGCCATGACGTGAGAGAGGTACCCACACCTAGCCAACTGCATGATGACAATTGAAGTCACCACAATTGAGGAAGAGAGAGTTCGGATGAGAGACAGAAGTTGTTCCATGTTTTGGATAGTGAGGTGTAAATGGGTCATCACTGTTTGGTGGACGGTTCAGTCACATGTAAACATGAGGTGGGAGTGGAGGGAAGCCGTAGCTAGAGGTATTTCTGGGGGTGGTGGGAAGTGAGGGCAGTGCATGGAGAGTGAGGAATAGAGTCTTTGAATGAAGAGAGCAACTCCTCCACCAGGAAGAGGCTCAGGTCTGTCATACCGGAGGAGGGAGTAACCATGAGAGATACTTGGGAGTCAGAGACGTCTTGAGGGAGGAAAGTTTCTGTTAGGCAGATTATGCCTGATTTGTCAGTGGCAACCTGTATGGAAGATCTGTAAGGTTTGAGCGAAGGCCGGATATTTGAGTCCACACTGTTAATGAAGAGGGAGGGAGGAGGCTTTGGGTGCAGGGGCCAGGAGGGAGGGGAGGGTAGGACAAGGGAGGAGCGGGGGAGGTAAGGAGAGTTGTGAGTGTGGGGGATTGCAGAAATAGCTAGGGGAGGGGCCGGATGAGGAGGAGAAAAGACTCTGTGGTGCTGGGGACAGGGTGGGCAGGAGAGGGGCAGAAGGATTGAGGATTTGAGGAGGTGGAGTGATGAGATGGAGGTGAGAGGGCAGGGGAAGGAGGCAGCTTTGGTGATGGAGAGGGGGGGCAATTTTGAGAAGGGTGAATGGTGGGAGAAGGGTGAATGAGGAGAGTTGAGGGAGAAAGGTGAGGGGGAGTTTTTGAGAAGGTGAGAGGAAGCTTGGAGGAGAAGAGTGTGATTGTTGCTTTGAGAGGGAGGGGTGAGTTGGCACTAAGTTGTAAAAAGAATGGTTGATGGAAAGCGAACACTCATAGCAAATGTTTTTTTTTTAATTTTCAGGTCAGAGTTTTGATTAAAGACATTTCTTGTGGATGTAATAAAGGCGAATTAAGAGAACTAGTACGTGCCCGTAAAAAAAAAACAATATATAAAAAAAAATAATAATAATAAATAATAAACCACACAGGCCTTTCTTCGCTCTCCAGGTGCCCATACGTGCGTGACCCGGAAGTTCGATATTATTCGCAGTTACGATTATTCGCAATTTATTTTTAATACCCAATATTCAATTAGCGCCAAGGTATTTTACCTTTTCGCAATGTCGTGGCAAGGAAAAAACAAAAAGAGAAGAGAAGAGAGAGAAAATTTTACTTCCTGGTTTGAGCATACCAGCACTCTGATGTTACCGAAATTTATACACCGTCTAATATGAAAACGATCATAACTTGGCCATTGTGTTTATCTATAAATGCGCATAAGAATCGAGAATTATAAGAATACACGAAGTCATCACTCTCCGGAAGCCCGTACGTTGTAACCCGTAATGGGGAACGCGGCTGAGGTTCCCTTCCCCATCGCCACGCCCACGCAACAACGTGTCTTGCCATTGTTTTGGTAATAAATGGCCATAACTTGGGAAGCACTTGTCGATTAATATCAAACCTTGAAAAGGCACATCCTCAGGTCGCCAGCAACATACCTGGCAAGTTTAAAATTAGATCGGACCAGAGGTTGTCGAGAAACAGCGGTCACACACACACACACACACACACACACACACACACACACACACACACACACACACACACACACACAGAGACACAGACACACAGACACACAGACACACAGACACACAGAGATTGCTGAAATTAGAAGAAACGTTGTAACAGTTGGATTTTTTGACAAGGAAGTAACAGTAGGATGAGTGAAAGGTCGAATTGAGAGCAGTCTGTTTGAAATAAAGAAGAGTAGTGCATTATGATGCAGTAAAGAGAACCACACGTGTGAAAGAGGAAGATGAATGCATTATAGAGATCGTTCTTATA
>CM068961.1:128088062-128098666 GCA_035128595.1 Eptatretus atami
ATCACTTAAAAAAATTCTAGTAGTCGGATCCGGATCCGGATCTTCACCAAAATGTAATCAATTCGTCCTTGTCACACACTGAACCTGTCCACCAAGTTTAATCCAAATCCGTCCACACCCTTTTGAGATATCCTGTACACAGACAGACAGACAAACAGACAGAAAGGTAGAAAAGATAACCTTCTTCACCTTCAGTGGTGGAGGAAACCAGCAATTGTCTTCCTCTGAAGACACAAACATGAGGCTGGGAAGTCCTTTGTGTAAGAAGGGATTCCTGCGATGCACATGTGGATAGCATCAACGACCATGAAGAGGTTCTCATGGTAAATGCACGTGTACACATTTGAGGGTGTCTGCGAACTCAGGACGACATTAGGTGGTCATACTTCAGCAAACTTGCGCAGTCCAATCTTCACACTGGGATTTTCATTTTTGAAAACAGCAAATGTTTCTCTGATACATATTACAAGAGGACACTTTTAGAGTTTTGTTTATCCATTGCCATCTCTCGCAGTGACGTCTCTTTTTCCGTAGAAATCCTGCACCAGGTCCACTTTTTATTTTGCTGTGCTGTCTACTCCAGTCTTCTTTTTCTTTGTTGGTGTCTTCACCTCAAATTCAGTAGACAGCTTCCTCAACACAGAAAAGAGTTTTCTAGGAATATGTGGACGTACACTCTTCAAACGATGTGCAGCTCTGTTGAGTGGATGATCAGCATAATAAGCCCAGGTACTGTGGGTACCAGCTGATGATGTGGAAGGCAGAGCCATCTGATCGATGCTTCTTTGTCCTGCATTGTCTTTGCCTCATTCTGTCACTGTCCCTTCCCCGTTTCAGGATAATTGACTGATGATTGTCTTGCGTTAACTTGCTGAAACCGTTATTGTTCTCCCGATGCTTTCCACCGCACTCCACATTATTTGCCCTTTATCGCTCAAACCGTCCTTGCATTTTTAGATTCTCTCTCCGTCTTCTCTGTCTATCTGCAGGTGTCCACAGCATTCTTTGAGAAATCTGCAAATAAACATTCCCATTAATGTTGTATCAATTAATGTTCAAATGAACTTTAATTGAGACAACATTTCATGTTTAGAAAACGCAAGTCAACTCCATTTCAGCAGAGTTGGCAAGGCATCATTTGCGTCATATTTTGATATTGATTCTTCCTCTAAGATATACTGTCGTCCTTTGGTTATCAACTCAATTATATTCTTTCATTTTCCTAATAGAACAATTACAAATCTAATGGGAAAGTCCTTGCACTGCGTATTTTCTGTAAAATCTAGACTAAAAATGTCAGTGTGTCAGTCAGTCAGTCCGTCCGTCAGTCAGTCCATCCATCTGTCTGTCAGTGTGTGTCCTCCATAACTCCAAAACCATGAAACCGAACAACGTGAAACTTTGCATTCACACTAAGGGAACTCCAAGGAGGAGCACGAGTGAAAATTAGATGTTTGGGTTAATTAAAACACCCCGTTTGAAGATAATTAACGGCCTTATTTAATTATATCCTTTATCAAGACTCATCATTGATCACCTTGCTGTCCCTCACTGGGGTCTTAATTCAACTTTTTTTTTTTTGGCCTGCTCAACAATGCCTCAACTTGGAACAGGCCGCAACGGTTTCTTAAGGATAAAGTGTTGTTGTTTTTTTCTCCACTTTCCTCACTCATATCATCGAATGGCTCATCATGCTGACGCATCAACGGATACATTGCAATGTTTATAAACGCCTGGAGACACCAGCGTTTGTGGCTTTATTTCATGACCTCAAGAATCTCTTAAACGAAGCCAAATTACAAAATTTAAACTTCTTTATTGACTTCAGGAGTTGCTTAAAAAAAAAGGAAAGAAGTGTTCATTTGTCCAGTTCGGACATGGCTCGACATTCCTGGCGTCTCCGGGTGCATGGTGTTTATATGACCGATCGACGATCGCTAATCGCTTGCCAGGCCGACTGTTCCTTATCAACCATTTCGTTGGAGTGCTTGCTTGAGTGATTAAGCCACTTGGTGAGCGCTCTGCAAGCTGCTTGGCTGTTCACTCCTATGCCATGGCCATACAAGGCAAAAGTATTCATGCTGTCACTGAATATATCGATTAACTTGAACAAAGGTCAGGCTCCATTAGCCTGCGTTTGGCCCCGCGTTGTCGTGCAGTCCCTCAGGCGGTGGCCTGCTCGCTGAAAATGTGAAATTGTATTTTGACGTTTCCCCTTTTTGTTTGATCTTCTTTCATTATCCGACCCGGCACTTAGACATAGATACATATAAGAAATAAATTAAACGTTTCATTTTAAAATGTTTCTTCAAGCTTCGATTTCTACAAGCTTCCATGGCGATACCGTGGTGCGGTTTTTGGTGGAGACATCTCCGGAGTTCGGAAGGCAACATAAATTAGAAAATTACAATGAGTAAAAAATGTATTTCGTTGTTATAAAACAATGAATCACCACATCACGGCAGGATAGCCAAGAGGCACGCATGCTCGCTCCAAGCTGTCTAGCCCGGGTTTCAATCATGACCCAGCTATAAACTGTCATCCCGGTATTTTACAGGTGGGGTGATTCATCAGTGTGTCTGCTGTCTCTCAGATGGACGTTAAACTGGACGTCACATCCGCAGGAATTGCCCCACTCCCCTCCCTTCTCCACTCCGTCCTCTCTGCCCCCTTCCTCTCTCTCCCTCCCGACCTCCTCTCCCACCCCCCTCTCCCTCCGCTGCCACCTCTCTCTCACGACCCTCCCTCCCTCTCTCTACCTCTTTCTTCCTCCCCCTTAATATTCCTGTCAGCGAAGCGACGGTTGTATTTGCTTCAATAAAACAATAATACCACTGACATTTGTGACTCACATGAGTTGAAATATGAGGTAGATTTTGCTCAAAGCTGGCACCACACTGGATGCATTCAGCAGACTGTCTCCCGGTTGTATGAACAGTGCACGGTGTATGATATTTATGGTCCTGGTTGTATGAACAGTGCACGGTGTGTGTGATATTTATTGGTCCCTGGTTGTATGAACAGTGCAGGTGTGTGTGATATTTATGGTCCTGGTTGTATGAACAGTGCACGGTGTGTGTATATTTATGGTCCTGGTTGCATGAACAGTGCAAGTGTGTGGATATTTATGGTCCTGGTTGTATGAACAGTGCACGTGTGTGATATTTATGGTCCTGGTGTATGAACAGTGCAGGGTGTGTGTATTTATGGTCCTGGTTGTATGAACAGTGCACGGTGGTGTTGATATTTATGGTCCTGGTTGTATGAACAATGCACGGTGTGTGTGATATTTATGGTCCTGTGCATTGAACAGTGCAGGTGTGTTGATATTTATGGTCCTGGTTGTATGAACAGTGCACGGTTGTGTGATAATTATGGTCCTGGTTGCATGAACAGTGACGGTGTGTGATATTTATGGTCCTGGTTGTATGACAGTGCACGGTGGTGTTGTGATATTTATGGTCCTGGTGTATGAACAGTGCACGGTGTGTGATATTTATGGTCCTGGTTGTATGAACAGTGCACGGTGTGTGATATTTTATGTCCTGGTGTATGAACAGTGCAGGTGTGTGATATTTATGGTCCTGGTTGTATGAACATGCAGGGTGTGTGATATTTATGGTCCTGGTTGCATGAACAGTGCACGGGTGTGTGATATTTATGGTCCTGGTTGTATGAACAGTGCAGGTGGTGTGTGATATTTATGGTCCTGGTTGCATGAACAGTGCAGGTGTGTGATATTTATGGTCCTGGTTGTATGAACAGTGCAGGGTGTGTGATATTTATGGTCCTGGTTGCTATGAACAGTGCACGGTGTGTGATATTTATGGTCCTAGTTGTTATGAACAGTGCACGTGTGTGATATTTATGGTCCTGGTTGTATGAACAGTGCACGGTGTGTGGATATTTATGGTCCTGGTTGCTATGAACAGTGCACGGTGTGTGATATTTATGTCCTGGTTGTATGAACAGTGCACGTGTGTGTATTATGGTCCTGGTTGCATGAACAGTGCACGGTGTGTGATATTTATGGTCCTGGTTGTATGAACAGTGCACGGTGTGTGATATTTATGGTCCTGGTGTATGAACAGTGCAGGTGTGTGCTATTTATGGTCCTGGTTGTATGAACAGTGCAGGTGTGTGATATTTATGGTCCTGTTGTATGAACAGTGCAGGGTGTGTGATATTTATGGTCTGTGTTATGAACAGTGCACGGTGTGTGATATTTATGGTCCTGGTTGTATGAACAGTGCAGGTGTGTGATATTTATGGTCCTGTTTGCATGAACAGTGCACGGTGTTGATATTTATGGTCCTGGTTGCATGAACAGTGCACGGGTGTGTGATATTTATGGTCCTGGTTGCATGAACAGTGCACCGGTGTGTGATATTTATGTCCTGGTTGCATGAATAGTGCAGGGGTGTGTGATATTATGGTCCTGGTTGATGAACAGTGCACGGTGTGTGATATTTATGGTCCTGGTGTATGAACAGTGCAGGGTGTGTGATATTTATGGTCCTGGTTGCATGAAGTGCACGGTGTGTGATATTTATGGTCCTCGTTGTATGAACAGTGCAGGGTGTGTGATATTTATGGTCCTCGTTGTATGAACAGTGCACGGTGTGTGATATTTATGGTCCTCGTTGTATGAACAGTGCAGGTGTGTGATATTTATGGTCCTGGTTGCATGAACAGTGCACGGTGTGTGATATTTTGGTCCTCGTTGTATGAACAGTGCACGGTGTGTGATATTTATGGTCCTCGTTGTATGAACAGTGCACGGTGTGATATTTATGGTCCTGGTTGTATGAACAGTGCACGGTGTGTGATATTTATGGTCCTGGTTGTATGAACAGTGCACGGTTGTGATATTTATGGTCCTGGTTGTATGAACAGTGCACGGTGTGTGATATTTATGGTCCTGGTTGTATGAACAGTGCACGGTGTGTGATATTTATGGTCCTGGTTGTATGAACAGTGCACGGTGTGTGATATTTATGGTCCTGGTTGTATGAACAGTGCACGGTGTGATATTTATGTCCTGTTTATGAACAGTGCACGTGTGTGATATTTATGGTCCTGGTTGTATGAACAGTGCACGGTGTGTGATATTTATGTCCTGGTTGCATGAACAGTGCACAGTGTGTGATATTTATGGTCCTGGTTGTATGAACAGTGCAGGGTGTGTGATATTTATGGTCCTCGTTGTATGAACAGTGCAGGGTGTGTATATTTATGTCCTGGTTGTATTAACAGTGCACGGTGTGTGATATTTATGGTCCTGGTTGCATGAACAGTGCACGGTGTGTGATATTATGGTCCTGGTTGCATGAATAGTGCAGGGTGTGTGATATTTATGGTCCTGGTTGCATGAACAGTGCACGGTGGTGTGATATTTATGGTCCTCGTTGTTATGAACAGTGCAGGGTGTGTGATATTTATGGTCCTGGTTGTATGAACAGTGCACGGTGTGTGATATTTATGGTCCTGGTTGCATGAACAGTCACGGTGTGTGATATTTATGGTCCTGGTTGTATGAACAGTGCACGGTGTGTTGCTATTTTATGGTCCTGGTTGTATGAACAGTGCACGGTGTGTGATATTTTATGGTCCTGGTGTATGAATAGGCAGGGTGTGTTATATTTATGGTCCTGGTTGCATGAACAGTGCACCAGTGTGTGATATTTATGGTCCTGGTGTATGAACAGTGCAGGGTGTGTGTATTTATGGTCCTGGTTGTATGAACAGTGCAGGTGGTGTGATATTTATGGTCCTGGTTGTATGAACAGTGCACGGGTGTGTTATATTATGGTCCTGGTTGCATGAACAGTGCACGGTGTGTGAATTTTAGTCCTGGTTGTATGAACAGTGCACGGTGTGTGATATTTATGGTCCTGGTTGTATGAACAGTGCAGGTGTGTGATATTTATGGTCCTGGTTGTATGAACAGTGCACGTGTGTGATATTTATGGTCCTGGTTGATGAACAGTGCAGGGTGTGATATTATTGTCCTGGTTGTATGAACAGTGCACGTGTGTTATTTATGGTCCTGGTTGTATGAACAGTGCAGGGTGTGTGATATTTATGGTCCTGGTTGCATGAACAGTGCACGGTGTGTGATATTTATGGTCCTGGTTGTATGAACAGTGCAGGGTGTGTGATATTTATGGTCCTGGTTGCATGAATAGTGCAGGTGTGTTGATATTTATGGTCCTGGTTGCATGAACAGTGCACGGTGGTGTATTTATGTCCTGGTTGCATGAACAGTGCACGGTGTGTGATATTTTATGGTCCTGGTTGTATGAACAGTGCAGGGTGTGTGATATTTATGGTCCTGGTTGTGATGAACAGTGCACGGTGTGTGATATTTATGGTCCTGGTTGCATGAACAGTGCACGTGTGATATTTTATGGTCCTGTTGTATGAACAGTGCAGGGTGTGTGATATTTATGGTCCTGGTTGTATGAACAGTGCACGGTGTGTGATATTTATGGTCCTGGTTGCATGAACAGTGCACGGTGTGTGATATTTTATGGTCCTGGTTGCATGAAAGTGCAGGGTGTGTATATTTATGGTCCTGGTTGCTATGAACAGTGCACGGTGTGTGATATTTATGGTCCTGGTTGCATGAACAGTGCACGGTGTGTGATATTTATGGTCCTGGTTGTATGAACAGTGCACGGTGTGTGATATTTATGGTCCTGGTTGCATGAACAGTGCACGGTGTGTGATATTTATGTCCTGGTTGTATGAACAGTGCACGGTGTGTGATATTTATGGTCCTGGTTGCATGAATAGTGCACGGTGTGTGATATTTATGGTCCTGGTTGCATGAACAGTGCACGGTGTGTGATATTTATGGTCCTGTTGTCTGAACAGTGCACGGGTGTGTGATATTTATGGTCCTGGTTGCATGAACAGTGCACGTGTGTGATATTTATGGTCCTGGTTGTATGAACAGTGCACGGTGTTGATATTTATGGTCCTGGTTGCATGAACAGTGCACGGTGTGTGATATTTATGGTCCTGGTTGCATGAACAGTGCACGGTGTGTGATATTTATGGTCCTGGTTGCATGAAACAGTGCACGGTGTTGTGATATTTTATGTCCTGTTGCATGAACAGTGCACGGTGTGTGATATTTATGGTCCTGGTTGTATGAACAGTGCACGGTGTGTGATATTTATGGTCATGGTTGCATGAACAGTGCACGGTGTGTGATATTTATGGTCCTGGTTGCATGAACAGTGCAGGGTGTGTGCTATGCTTGGATGCTGATGTCAGTGGATGATGAGATTTCAGTCGTGGCAGATATGGGACAGCACCAGACAATGGAATTTTTCATGGAAAATTGCAAGAGGACACCTGTCCAACCAAGGATGTGTGCTCGGTATTAGTTGACCAATCTTCAAGTTATTCAAGATTTATGAAGTGACATGAATATATATTTTTTTAAATATAAAAAAATCTTAAGCCCAGGTTTACCTTTGAAAAATTGAGTATGATGTGTGGGTTGGTGTGGAATGGCTGAGCTACAGCAAACACTGCAGCAGATGGCTAGGACAAGGCCAGTTCTAAAGACATCCGAACATACGGGATGTCCTTTGTGGCAATAAGTGTTCAATGACCACGTATGGATTTGCATCATGTTTTTTGAAGAGTCGTGCATGCCTTTGGTTTGAAAAGCAAAAGCAACACAAGAGCTACGATAGCGACATGCATGGGATACGAGTTGGTAACCAACACCTGTATAAGATCTTACAAAATGATCGCGAGGTAATCAAACATTGGAAAACAAACACGCAGGGGCAAATGATAACGGAATGGCATACAGGCTTCTTCAAGCCATAATGCTATCAGAGAGGGAGAGGCAAAAACAAAAAATCTCGATTAACTCACATTAACCGGAACATTATCCTTTGCGTACGCACTCAAAAGCATGACTTGTACACATTAAACGGAAGTACTCATCCACCTCCACCTTTGGTAAGGAGCAACAGCATATAATGCAGAGCTCTTCTGCTTCCGAATTATTGATGCCTTTGCATTGATGCTGTGGTACTGGTAGTGTACTTGTATTTTTGCAACAAGGCCCAAATGGCCTGTTTGCAATCTTTTGATACCCTAGACATGGCAATGTTCACACGTTTAACTTCACCGACAAATTTCAGGATGACAGCAATGAAATGTCTATTGTGTGCCCATCCTCTCATGGTGCGTGTCAGCTTTTCATCGCACTCGCTTTGAACTTCATATCTTCACACAAACACGGAGTGACAGAGATTTCTAAGAAGGGCTACCTTTTTGCCAGCAACCGGATGCTTGGCACTGGAAGTTGCGTTGTCAAAGTCCAACGAATCGTCATTCCTTGCTCCGATTGACTTTAATCCTTTGTTTAGGATCCCACGCAGGTAGTTGTAGTCAGGTTTCTCAGTGTAGTCAAGGCCGTGGACGTACTTAAAGAAGTCGATGATCTCAGCTGCACAACACGAGAACGTACATTTTACATGGATGCAAAAACAACTCGACCACAGCGTGAACGTCCTATGTACAATCTTCTTCTTTCGTGTGCAGCGTAAGGCCGAGGGCATTGCTATTCCGCCGATGCAGTGCCCTCTGTAGGTCAGCGCAAGAATTTGGCCAGGGTGCTGGCGATAGCTCGCCTACCGTTCGCGGAGAAACACCGTGACATATTTAACATTCACCAACAAACGCCGGCAGACGGGACACCCAGTTTAACGTCCATCCGAGGGACGGCACACACATTGACGAATAGCCCTGCCTGTGAAACACCAGGGTCGGGATTCGTACCCATGCTAGACAGCTTCGGGACGAGTGTGCGTACCTCGAGGCCAGGGGTCGCCAACCTTCTTTTTTCAATGCAAGCTACTTTTGATTAATTAAATATTTCCAGAGCTACTAAAACATGAATTGAAAATATATTAATTGATAAGGGTACAAATTTAGTTACTACAGTTCAATTGCAAAAACACATATTTAAAAGTGAAGGAAACGGATCTTTAGCTTTACTTGAGTGTGAAACTTGACACTGCATGATGTCATCGAGTACTGGGTAATGTGGTGTGTATCCTGAGAGGCCAACTGTGATGGAGTCCTTCAGATGCTCGTCTGTCAGTCGGGTTGGGAATTTACATTTGATGCAGTTCACGTCGGACAAAGGCCGATTCGCAAAGATCGGTAGAGCCAAATGGAGAAGCCACCGCCATTGTTACTTTGTGGATGTCACTGAACTTATCAGTATCCACCACGAGACTCCAGAAATTTGTGGCAGATTTCCTTGATTTCGACTGAACGTCAATTTGAAGGTTGATGATCTCCATTTCAAAAGGGATACAATCAAGGTCAGATAGCATCACTAATATGTTCAGAAATGTCACTCACATCAACCTCAATGAAGGGGTTTGAAGTGATCATCACACAGCGCTCCATCTCCTCAAAATCATTCAATCTGTCGTTGAACTCTTGGCAAAGCCTGGTCAGGCAATCCCTGGACTCGTCAATGTCGGCTATTCTGACAGAGACCTCATTCTGTGCTCACGTTCGAAGCACAGAAGGAAAATGTTGCATTCTTCATTTATGGACTTCTTGTATTAGGCCAGCGGTATAGGTCAGATTTTTTGGTACTTAATCAACCGGCTTGACACAAAGCTACAAGAGGTCTCATATGAAAAGATGGGATCCAGTAAACTCATTTCTGCCCTGCTTGTCCTCATTTTTTGGTGTGCGGCCCATGAATATTCACACCTGAAGGATACCCCCATTTGAAAATTTTGACCATTCCGAAAATCGTGAATTAGCCATAACTACAAAGCAATGCGCCTATTTTTACATGATTGGTATTGGAATGTGCAGAATGAACGGGGAATACTACTTTACTTAATGGAATACTTCTAGATAAATATATGACAATTGATGCCTTTTAATAGAAAAAAGACGTAATTTCGGACCAGTAACTCTCGAAAATCATCAAACTACAGAAACAAACATCTGCCAATTGTCATATTTTTTCTTTATTTTAATATGTGTTCAGTTTACCATATCAATATAATGAGATATTTGAAACAAATTTCTACTAGCAATTATACGATGTAGTGACTGAAAGTTTGCACAGTGATGTGATAACTATATGTTACACCAATACACATTGTTCTACGAGAAATGAACTGAAAACATATATTTTGAGCGAGTGGTCGCTCGATATGTTCAACCATCAACTGTCCCGTGTCATTTTGGTCACCATGTGACAGTCGTTGCCACTGCCTGTCACTGGTGGCACACATGCACTCGTTAGGTGCAAGGCAAACTGTCTTGTGAGCAGCTGCAGCTGTTTGGTACAGTGGTTCACTACCCACGGCATGAACACACAAGAAACCATCTAAACATCTCCGCTGATGTGGGTCCTCAAAACAATGGTGGGGGGGAATGGCCCCCAAGGCCAAAACAAACCTTTCCCTCCTCTGTACCATCCACGACCCTCTGGTGTGGGAGTTTCTGGATTTGCCAGGTGGGCATTGCATTCATCCATACTCGGGTTTGGTGAACAGATCTCTTCACATGTTCGAGAAAAGCTGGTTCGGACGGAG
>CM068961.1:128103098-128115711 GCA_035128595.1 Eptatretus atami
CCGGGGCTTTCCAAAAACGTCTCACACTTTAAAACTATCGGTTCTAAAAACCATGATTCCCGTCGCCTGTATTGGTGTCCAATATAAATTTGGGCCTTTCCCTCAAATTTTCATACGTGCCCTCGCACAATTTCCTGGCTGGGCAGCGTGGCTCAACTGGCAGGAACTCTCTCCCCTCTGCCGAACTCTAACCATGGCACCCCAAGGGCTGCGGGGCTGCCTCCTGGCCTAGCTGGCTCCCTACAGGTTTGGAGATAACGCGGGGAGTTGCCCTCTCTCGCGACCTGCCCCCTCAGATGCCGCACCAAGTGGCTTCTGGCCCGGGCAATGGTGCGACCTCGAGGTTCCGTATTTCGGGGTGGGTCGCCGGCATGAGCCCACATCTAGCACATAATCACTAGCCGCCACGCGCCTCTTCGTGACTTGGAGCTACTCTCGTCATGGCCGCCTAGCTCCCTCGCTGTGCATGACCAGTCACGGGTGGCGACCTTAGAATAGCCTCAATTAACTCACCCTTTCCACGCCCCGCTCAGCCGGTCCATGAATCTCTTGCACCCCTCCACAATGGGGTTTCTGTCATGTCTTCTCTCGACCACTATAACTCAAACGACTTGACCTTTTAGTACTTGAATAACACTCCGTAGCTAAGGCAGTGAACTGAGCGAACCGGGAGCTCAACTACCTGGTTGCCATATCACATCCGAGTCCCCCCTTACTCCAACCAGGTTCTATAATTCCGAACTCGATTCGATCCCCGCAAGAACTAGAAGTGTATCTCGTCTGGGGCAGCTGATCAACACTGCCAAGTAACCCACACAGATTCGCGCGTCCACTCGCAGGCACGACTTTGGGACACTAGCTGTCCATCACTCATTCCTTCAACTCTCACACACTTTCCCATTACGGTGGAGATCCACTCGCCTCAGTCGGAGCATCTAACACTACACCAAGAGACGCAGGACACTAAACACTCGCCACTGCATTCAATCGTATTTACTATAATTTAATCTCTATATTACTAGACTCGAATCGCTCGACTGACTCTAATCGGTCGTGCTCTCGTTCGAGATTCCTTAAACTCAATGCACTTCTTCTACTCTACGTACTTTAAGCTACGTCTACACTACCGTTTCCAGTCTGTCCATGTCTCCAAAAATCCAAAAATTTCCTCATTTACCCAGATGTGTAAACTGGAAATCCTCTAACTAGTCTCAGCTTTTACCATAGGAAGGGCTCATAGCAGGAGCTAACCCACATGTCCCATAAGCCGGTCTAACGATCCGAGCCTATACCCTTTCATGGCACCCCTATAACTATGTACTTCGTGTTGGTCCACCCCTAACAGAGGGGTTTCCACCCCCTATGTCCTGTCGGGATACCTGGCTCTCAGAGCAGACCCACGAAGAGCTCGGAGGCTTGCTTTGTTCTCAACATTCTTTATTTTTATTTCCATACAATCCGCACGCCCATTACTCATCATCCCCACGCGCGGCAGTGTCCCAGACCAGTCCGCCTCTTCTTGCTCGTTGGACGTCATGGAGCTCAGGAGGAGATGCTTGCGCGCCCCACAGTGCGACCTGCACGTCCTGTGACAGATACCCCGGGCCTATGGAATTCAGCTTCTCGCCGGACTTCAAGAAATCCCGTGACACGCCACAGTAGGACAATGGCAAGCTGCTCTGCGGCACACATGATCATCTCTTTAGGGATAGGACACTTCAACCAAGCGAACACCCCACCCAGCGTTTCGAGCGCGAGAGGGACTTCCGCCACTCAGGGCTAGAACACATCGCCAGCATCTGGCAGTACGCTCCGAGCTTTACCAAGACCTAGGCGTCTGGGAGCCGACACGTGGAGAAACCCATCCGGTCCACATTCCGAATCCAGCCTAGCTTCTGTCTCCAGGCAGTCCACTTCTGCGGGACTCAGCAAACACATCCACCTCCTCGCGTCCGTATTTCCCGGACCGGGTTTTCACTGCGCAGCCCGCGCACGGCAATCTGACCGCAGGAGGCTGTAGCCTCCGTGCGTAGCACAGCACGGACCCCCGGCGCTCGCTGCTGTGCAAACCGGCACACGGTGCTCAAAATAGCTGGCGGCCGCTAATGGCGCTTGTCTTCATTCTGTTCCGTCGTCGTCGCCGTTCAACTCACACACTGCACTATGGACTCGGACACGGGGATGCTGGTTGCTTCTCGCCACATACAGATGTCGTGTTCCCTTAACACAGCGAACCTCACACACGCTGTCTCTCTCACATACCGTGCTTCCTCACTCATGCCGTTTCAGCTCACACGTCCGTTTCCCTCGCACATGTTGGTTCCACTCACACATGGTACTTCACTCATACACGGACTTCACTCGCAGAGGGGTTTCACGCACACACGTCATTCCCTTCCACCCACGTGGTGCTTTCTTCCACACACGGATGCTGGGAAGCAACGCACCCGCGGCACACTGTGACCACTCCCACTCAACACATCCGTGGTTTCCCTCGCGCGGTTCTTCACCACTATCACACGTGGTGCGACATGGTGGATCTCACACTATCGCCCTGTCTGGAACATTACACCTTTCACCCACCAACCAGGCCAATCACACTGGGGAATCGTGCCACCACAAGGGTTCGGGCCTCATACCCCCCAAGCTCCTCGTGCACCGCCCTCAAGCACTCGCCCCTCTAACCTCGCTCGGCAGACTGCGAGAATGACTGTCACAAAATGGTTCTTGATTGATATTGCGCTCAGGGAGAGAGTAGTGTATCCCTTCCGTTGCGGGTAAGTAAGGGAGTGATCTATCAGATTCTGCCGTTTTACCTGTGGAATGATCAATGGAGACAGCATTCCTGTGACTCTAGCTGCTTTAGTCGCAATACCCCGACTATGAAAGAACTCATCTGTTTATCCTATCTGTGTGTGTGTGTGTGTCGCGTCTTTGACTCCGGGTATCCAATTCACCCTCTTATGGCTCGTTGGTCTCTGCTCAATTTAATTTCTGTAGTACTTCTGCGTGTCTATTAGTTCTGTTTCTTCTCTGCGTCATGCTCCATTTCGTAGAGTCGTTCTTCCCACGTTGTAAGCATTACTGTCTCCGTGGTATCTTTCCTGCGCATATCTCCCACTCTCCGTTGAGGACTCCATCATTTCTTCTCTCCCGACTTTTTCTTCTCCCGCGTCTCTCGAAATTTTTATAGGTCATCACCTCTCGTCACCCGGTAACTCCGGAACCGACGGGTTCCCTTATCGGCCGGAAGTCGATTTTACTTGGTTTCCTCGTCTACTACGTATTTTGCCGTAGCGCGTCTCGCGAGTCACCTGGCTTTTAAGTGGTTCCCTCTGAGTTCACCGGGTCGATTGCCGAGTTCAATTACTCTGCTCTACAATCCTGCTCGACGACGTGCGTCAACGAGCGTCTCCTAACTATTAACTCCGTTGTTCTCCGGACGACTTATTCACATCGCCCTGCGCCCGGACGTGGGTTACACTCCCCTCCCAGCTCGTTCGCCCGGATTCTCCACTGCTCTGTCTCGATCCGACTCTCGCTATTGTTCCTCGTCTTCGTGTTTGTTTCACTTTTTACTTAAGCTTTCCTGCAGGCTGATCGGAACAATGTCTCAGTGCGTCATACTACACCCCACAGGACGTTTGCACATTCTCATCCATTTGTGCGCATAGTTGCTCGTACCATTTTTTTATTCATAGAGCCTGCCCTTCATCTCGTTCTCTCGCCTACTCCCACGAAGCATGTCTATCACTCATTCTTTTTTGTTCGCCATTCTCAATTGTTCCGCCAACACTTTCCACTCCTTGTGGTGTCGTTTTATTTGAGACACTGCAGTAACAACCGAAACCACAAAAACGGCAGCTTGAAAAATTTTCAACTAGGCCAGCTGCTGAGATTCATAAGTCTTTGCTATAATCCCCGACGAAGCGAATCGGCGTCGGAGATACGAGGGAGCATGCAGGAGCAGAGTTTTATCCGATATCTATCTATAATTGCAGTCAGGTCAGTCGCTCAAAGTCACGGATTAGCCGCCGGGGACCGGGTCAGGAGTGCGAGATCCTCGAGAGCTTCGAGAGGGAGGGAGGGGGGGTGTCATTCCCAGCCCTGGCCGCCGCGTCGCCCATTTCTGCTTTCTTGTGCTTCGTGCGAAATTCGTGGGGGGATGCTTCCTGCCAATGATATTTCCTGCTCGGGCCGGTTTCTTCGATCTCATCCTGGACGCATGACTGGCACTCTACATTTCTAGGGACCACTACCATCTTCGATCTAATGAAAATTCGCTCCACGCGACCGATACGCTCTGTGGATGAACATTTTACCGCACTGGGAATGAGAGCTTTGTAACGCTCCGTACACCACGGATTTGACTCTTGGTGTGTCACGACGGGGGGGTTTGTGGCTCGTATTATCCGCATTACCTTGATAATCCGAACTCGGCGTGAATTATTGCTACGGCGGCGAGAGGGAGGCCCGGGAACTCTTGCACCCTCCGACAAGACTTCTACAAATTGTTACTCGGGCAGGGGGTCTTTCAGATTTATCTACACGCACGACAATGCAAGCACACCTGAACGGGAATCGGCTAATTAGAGCATACGTCGAAGTCCGGCCCGACACCTGACGTCAGCAATTATGTTTAGATTCCGCTTATTTATTTAGTTTATTTATTATTATTTTTCTCTGTATTATCACTAGCCGAGTCTGACGGGGCGATAACACTGATCGGAACAGACTCAGGTCCTTTACATAGCGCAGAGCCGAAATTCAGTCGGCAAGTCTGGGGGCAGATCAGTGGGGTAGGGTCGATTGCAATCTTCAATGTACTAAATACCACGCGCACGGAACTGATGCCTTTCAACGGATAGCATTACCTTAATCGGGGTGATTCATAACCAGCTCGTTGCCCCGGACTCGTACGGGTATAATAATGGACCGCGAGGCGAGCTTGTCGCATTATTCTGTCAACCATGACAAGCTGTTTTTTCCCAAGGGTTTAACTGAATTGTTCAAAGATTATTAATTAATCGCAAGTTGAATTGCTGCGCGCTTCACAAGCCGGAGAACAGGTATAGCGCCGACACACCACAGTCGGGGGTTTAAAGCAACTAGTTTTTTCTCGCCCTATATAGGTGGCTAGAACTATAAACGCTTTTGCTAATAGTTGCCTCCACATAGCGGTAAAAGTGATTAGTCAAGTTGAGTGGGAAACGCATTACCGAGACAGTTTAAACTTATCACAAAGCAGAAGATTGATGATGTATAGGAGTGAGAGAGAGAGGAGAACATCGGTATGCACCAAATTAAATAAAAGTGTCACAAGACGACGTATGCAATTATAAAGCACAAAAGCACGACAAAAAACTACAACCGTCTACTTATTATGTACAGATGCATTGACAGTGAGACGGACAGTAGGACGCTCTTATTAGACGGGCCCCGGAGACACATAGCATACACACACACAGCGAGCAACCCAAGAAATGGTGGCTGAAGGCCTTGAGGCAGGAAGATGCGAGCTCGGAGGACAGGTGAGCTGAAATCAGAAGTACATCGAAACGGTTGGCACGCGCCGCGTCGAGTGTGGTCCTTCAGATGTCCGGAGGGGAGGGCTCCAAGCGAGAGACGGAGATGGAGAAGGCAACGTCATCAATCACGCAGATCCTACGCAGTCTGGGAGAGAGGAGCTTCAGGGCGAGTGCCGCAGAGAGGAGGGTGTGAGACACGAGAGATGAGGCGTGAGGTCGAGGAGCTGCGGATGCCTGGCTGCCTGTCGAGTACGTGGAGCTGTCCCCGAGTGGAGAGAGAGAAGCAGCGAAAGTGGCGGCTAGGGAAGCGCAGGAAACAAAATGGAGAACAAAGCTCCACGAACCAAGAGGAAGAGCGTTATAGACCCTGGAGAGGCGGTGGTGCCGAATCTGTAACATTTGCTTCAAGAAGTCGGTGCGGATCCGCCACCGCTGAATTCTCAACAATATATATTGTTACCGAATTTGGAATTTGATTACACACCATTCAGTTGCGTGAGGAGTTGAGTCGAAGATGAAGGTGCTTGTTCCTAGATAGTTTCACGCTTCAGTTGGTGAGGATGGGCAGCAAAATTGATTAAAGTGCGCATGTCTAATTTCAATTAATAGTTTAGTCGTAGACAATCACAACACAAGGAGATGCCCTCCCCCCTTCTGCGAAGAGAAGAGAGCCCTGCTCCTTGTCCGTGAATTCATCTGACGTCAACAACCTCCCTGGTGAGTCAGCCTAATAAGAGTAACGCAGGCAATGCGTGGAAATGCGATCAGACGTGGGTCTCAGACAAGGACGGACAGCGAGTCGCAAAGGGTACTGGCTGTTGTATCTCGTTTCCGAGAACACACGCCGGTTTTAAACGGAACGTCGTTGTAGTCTGGGGCGCACTTGTCAGCACGTAGCTGAACGGAGGCCTCATGCACGCGTTTTATACAGGGAAGCGGGCGCGGGAACGTCCCGTGTATCGAAAAAAGGCCGTCGCGAGACAGTTCAGATGGTGAGTGTTAGCGTGGATTGGAACACGACGGGTCCCCACGTGGAGCGCGTGTTGGAGACATTTTGTGCTGCTTTCGCGGCTGGGAGTCTTTGATTTGCGGAGTCTATCACCGGACAGGGGGTTTTCGGGACGTTACGCCCGCGCCGAAGTTATGGGCCATTCTATGAGCTACGCGCTGCAGGGCTCGGTGCGTGTGGACGTCATAGGCGGGATCTGGGGCGCTCGATGCGAAAAACAGGCACCTCCCACCTGGGGAATTCCTCGCGGCAGACCGAGTGCTCTAATATTGAAAAATCGGAGTCGGGTCGGATGACGTCATTGCCGCACAATCCGAGGCCGTGCCGTGTAGCTGTTTTGGCCGACGTTACGTGCCGGATTGCAAGGGAGGCAGGCGTGCCGGGGTCCGGCTGTGCTTTGCACAGCACGAGGACCCGAGACGCGTGCGCGCCTCTGTGCGCAGGTGAACACACCGGATTTTCACCGGATAAACGTCTGCGGTGGATACAACCGCCCCGCAGACGACAAAAGTTAGGCTGGAATCGTGAATGTCTTGACACTTCGGTACGGGCACACCTAATCGGGTTCTCCGGGCGAGGCTGGGTGTGTAAAGCTCCGCTGTGCGCCTGCGCCGCCGTGCGTCTACTGTTCCGCTAAGTGTGAAAAGAGCCGTTGCAAGCAGTAAGAAGCGCTTCCCCGAGCGTTCGCGTACCCCGGCTTGCCGCGGATGATGAACTACGCAACGCAGAGGAGTCTTTGGAACGTGCAGTGACGTCATCTTGCAGAGATTACTCCGTAACAGCGCAGGTTTGACCGACGGGCGACGACGCCACATTGTGCCAGCCGCGGTAGCGGAAACCATCTCGCACAACGAGCGACGCCTTGCTTGGATCGACGCACAGTGACGTCGCTGAACTCAGCACGACATAGAGTTGGAATCCGGCAGAAGCGAGAATCCCTGCCGGATGTTACTACACAAGTCCGGCGAGAAGGGCAATGCCGAACCGTGAACAGCTGTCATGACGTCACGGAAAGGAGTGGCGGTTTTGAGAGTATTGCCAAGGAATGGACCTTTGCGGCTGGTCCGCACCGTCGTGGCGGGTCGTCTATGGAGGAAAAAAACAAAGAGAGCAAGCAAGCTCGCGAGCCAGACACGCGAACTCAGCTCGAGTAGAGAATCAGGATGTACGGCAGAGGGTAGAAAGACCCCATGGCGAGGCGAGGGAAGGAAGTTTATAGTTAGGAGATCTGGGTTGGTGATAGTTAGAGCGGACACTGCATGGGCAAGGGCAAGGCGTCATGGAGCCCGTGGAATGGATTAGTTAGAGAGGGAACTCTAGAGTGTAGCTGATTTAGGACAATGGGAACTTTGATGGGCTTATTTAGAGACCGCGACAGAATGGAACCTTTGTCACTAGAGAGGACGTAGACGTTAGCTACGTGAGTAAATGGAACGTGCATGAGTTAGGGATACGAGGGATGCAGAGTTAGTCAGGCGATTTAATATTACGGAAGAATGGCAGATGGATGTGCAGCCGATGATAATGTGATGAAAGTCGGATAATGTTCGTGGGAATGAGTGGGGACCAGGCAGACCCAAGGTGTGATGGAGCGAATGTGGTGTACATGGGGAGCGATGACTAGACTTGGGTGGGAAGGAGAGTGATGTGGCCACACGACACAGAGACCCGGGGTCAGTTTCATGTTAGTTAGTGGGTAGTTAAATTTCATAAAAGGACGGTCGTTGTTGCTGTTGTCTGAGGTGCGTCACCAGGAAGGCACGAACCCGTTCTTGAGGAGGAGATGACAGGACTCATGGACCCAGCGGCCTGGGAGCGTGGCTGTGGAAAGGTGAGTTTTGTTTTTAGGTGGAGCATGCAGCACCGCGGACACCGAGGATCTAGTCGGCCAGAGGCTAGGAGCCCGAGGGCCCGGAAGAGCGGGCTGGGATAGTATAGGATGGGAGATACGGCAGAGCCCGTCGGAAAATGGGCCCGTAGCGCCAGATGCCACGGGGGCAGTTGTACGTGGGCACGGGCGACCCTAGGGACAAGGGAACCAAGGGCACCAAACACCACGTGGGACATCGGAGTGAGGCAAATGCCAGAGAGGGCAAACCCCCGCACTCTACTCAGGGAGCGAGTGGTCGGGAGGCTAGCCGCTAGCAGGTTGCTTGCGGGTGCTACATGATAGAGTTCCGTGTCAGAGGGGGGTCCTGCCAGTTGAGCCACGCTGCCCAGCCAGGAAAATTGCGACGGGCAGCTAAATGAAAATTGAGGCAAGGCCCCAAATTTATAATGCCGACACCCTAACACAGGCGAGCCGGAACATGGTTTCTAGAACCGATAGTTCTAAAAGCTTGTCGATAGCGTTTTGGATAAGTCCCCGGGGTTTTCAGTGTTTTAATTGAAATTTAGGCAATAGGAGATGTACCCTTCGCACCATCCAACCTCCTCGTTTGTAGGTCCGCTAGACCTCACTGTAGATCGCTGAACTCTGAGAGGCCATTCTGAGGCTTCGTTGGGCCGAGACCCAGGACGCGTTCCTCCCTAGTCCCCCCAGAGGGACACGAGGGGTTTGGGAGTAGCTAGTACCAGGATATTAAGCCGGACAAAGACGAAAAGGGGTTAGGGAGACAATTATAAAAGGGAAATAAAAAAATAACAAAAGAGGGGGAGGCTAAATTTGTTGTTTGTGTGCAAATGAGCGAGTGCGGTATTTGCTACAAGTACTACGGCCAACAGGCGACTAAGACACGGGGGGGAGACAGTAGCGGTCCGAGCCTGCCTCAGAAGCGGCCGCACCACTCGCACTCACTCCAGACCTATGGAACCATACCAGAGCAGGCCAGCTCACCTGTCGGCCTCGTTGATGCTGGCAGCCACCTTCTGCATTGGGACTCCTTGCCATGCCCTGTATGCGCTGCTCTGCCAATGACCCCTATGCCGCACTCTGGCTTGTGTTGTTTGCCCTGTGTCCTCCATTCAACCATAGTGCCAGGACATCCAGTTTGCAAGACGCCCTCAGGCAGCTGCTGCATCCAGTTCCATTGGTATTTTTGCGACAATCTCACCATTCCCTCGCACCAAGACTTTGCAAATCGACTTTTCTCTTTCCCCTTCACAGATCTACAATCCTGGGCCATGTTAGTAAATGATAGTTAGTAAGGTGAAAATGGATAATCGGTGAACCCCCGCGCAAGTTGTTTAGCAAGCGGCAATTTTTAGTTAAGTTTTGTCCGAATGAGCTGGGAGTTTGTTAGTTTAGTAGAGGTTCGTGACCATGCGTAGGCGATTCCCTGGCCGGCTCCATTGAGTCATGGTGTCCTGTGGTAGGGGCTCCTGGGTCATGCTGCCCTATCTCCTCTGGGCTAGTCCGGCGGGGAGGCGTTGTTGCTCCACCACCCCTCACCTCTGGCCAGTGCCTAATGGCGATGTGCTGAGTTGAGGGGTGGGGTGAGATGAGATGTAGTAATCTCGGAAACGCAAGGAAACGTATTCGGTTCTTGTAGCAAGGACCCGTCGTTTCCCCCCGGAAAACGGGGCGGGTGCGATGCCGCTCCTTCCCGATTGCTTAGACGGATGCCATGCCTATGTTAGGCTACTGCCCACGGCGCGCACTTGCTGGCGAGCATCAAAGAATGCCACGAGCCGTTATGGTGTGCAGGTGGAGGCGAAGGTGTTGTTGTGATACGGGGTGTTAAAAATGTAAAAAAAACCCAACTATCAAAAATAACTCTGCAGCGCCGAACATTTAATTCCCATTGACTAGGACGGGACGCTAACTAGAACACACACTACCGATATAAGTTCTTAAGGGATGAATGTTGAGTTTTTCAATGGCTTCCGATTCGAACAATATCTCCAGATTCTTTGAAAGTTCATTTATAATAGATTGTTGTCAACATGTGAGCCGTTGTTGTGAAGAAAGGACAGGAATAAATTGGGGGCTTGAAATTGATTAACACGGGAATAGCGCGGTCTCTATAAGTTTACCAGAAAGATGTAGTGATCCCTCGAACCTTGACCTCTCCCTCAATTTTCTCCTCACACAATATGACAGATACTGTTCTTTCTAAATTCCTTTTTCTCTCCCTTTGTAATGAACATTGGTTTATTAAGGTTTTAACGCATTATTTATCTTTGTCGTAATACAGTCTTTTTCGCAAATCGTCTTACAAACTCTCTCTGAGCGCATCTCCCTCTTTAAGTTCCTTAACTTGTATTCATCACGCGAACAGATGACTGATATACATAAGCAGCACCACAAGGAGTATGGTTTTTTGATCTTATTTTGTACGATTTATTTGGATTTTGGAGAAACAGTATCGATCTTTTGAAGGATCTTTCCAAAATCGCATAATATCACAACGGATGTTTTATAGCTATTAAAATCTTTGAAGATATTTTTTGAACGCTGCTTTTGGTAAAATGATTATGGTTGAGTTTATCATTCACTACAATATTTTGCGAATGTTGATTTAATCGTTCTTTTGTGTGAAAGGAGTGAGACATCTCTTGCAAGGATACGTTTTACATTTTCTCTTATATAGTTTGATTTGGATATATCCTGAAAATTTTTGATGAAAGCATAATGCCATTTTTCCTTTAAAGTAAAGTAGAGAAGTCATGTGTGTTTCAATCCTTTTTATAGTTGTTTTGAAATTTTTAATTATCTGAATTTTGTTTGTTGATATATGTATATAATGTACAATATGGTATAATATATATATATTATTATATATATACTGTGTATAAATAAATATATATGCGGATGGATTCCGGAGTAAGCGGGATTCTCGCCGATCTTGGCGCAACCGTCTACCCACCTCCGCGCTCACACCGCCGTCTCGGTTTATAACGGCCGGCCAGCTCAGGCAAGGCTCGGGTACGCGTCTTTCAATGCGATAAAAACCAACTAATCCTTGTACCGTACGAGTTGGGGAATATAACCCGGTTAGGCCTAACTCGACATTTGTCTACGGCGAGGATACGGCGGCCGTACGCCTCTGAATTGACAGAACGTAGGCGGGTCGGCTGCAGAGTTTCTTCTTGCGGTGGCTCGAGGGTGGCCCTACCCGTTTGGCTATCTTTTACAAGGCCAGGGCGTGCCGTGGAATTATAATAACGCGGAGTTATAACTTTTTTCATTCTCTTCTCTCTCTTTCTCTCTTCTCTTCTCTTCTTCTCTTCTCTCTTTTCTTCTTCTTCTTTTCTTCTCTCTCTCTCTCTTCTCTTCTGCTCTTTTCTCTTCTCTTCTCTCTTCTCTCTTTCTTCTCTCTCTTCTCTTCTCTCTCTCTATGCTTCATCTCTTCTCTCTCTCTCTTCTCTCTTCTCTTCATTCTTCTCTTTCTTTCTCTCTTATTTCTCTCTCTGCCTACGTCTTCTCTCTCTCTCTTCTCTTTCTCTTCTTGCTCTCTTCTCTTCTTTCTCTAACTTCTCTCTCTCTCTTCTATCTTCTTTCTCTCTCTGCTCTCTCTCTCTCACTCTCTCTTCTCTCTTCTCTCTTCTTCTGCTTTTTCTCTCTCTTACTCTCTCTTCTAATCTTCTCTCTCTCTTCTCTCTCATCTCTCTCTCTTTTCCCTCTTTCTCTACTTCTTCTATCTTCTTCTCTCTCTCTTCTCTTCTTCTTCTCTGCTCTCTTTCTTCTCTCTCTGTTCTTCTTTCTCTTCTCTACTCTCTTCTTCTTCTTCTTCTACTTCTTGCTTCTCTCTTCTTCTCTCTATTTCTCTTCCTTCTCTGCTCTCTTCTCTTCTCTCTTCTCTACTCTGTTCTCTCTCTTCTCTTTCTCTTCTTCTTCTCTCTTCTCTTCTTCTCTACTTCACATACTTTCTTCTCTGCTTTCCTCTTCTTTGCTCTTCTCTACGTTTCTCTCTCTTCTAACTTCTACTCTTCTCTTCTTCCTTCTCTTCTTCTTCTTCTTCCTTCTCTTTCTTCCTTCTTCTTGCTTCTCTCTACTTCTTTCCTTTCTCTATCCTACCTCCTCTTGCTCTTCTCTCTTTTCTCTTCTCTCTCTTCTTCTAAAAAAAGCTCTACTCTATCTCTCTCTGTCTCTCTTCTTTCTTCTTCTCTCTACTGCTCTTCTCTTCTTCTTTTC
>CM068961.1:128126279-128147307 GCA_035128595.1 Eptatretus atami
GCAACTGATCCAGACGGCATCAGCCCACGTGTCCAAAAAACCTGCTCCTCTGCTCTTGCTCACCCTCTCTCTATTCTATTCACCCTCTAATTTGCTCAAGCTCATCTGCCATCTGCTTGGAAATCAGCAAACATTACTGCCCTGCATGTTTGCATTCCTCTTTTTTTCCCACCTTTGAATAAACTCCTCACTCTGTTCAATCCCATTCTTCCCTCCAGGCCTTCAAAACAGCTGTTCACCACCACCTATCGTCCCCCATCCAAATCCTCGATCTTTCTACCCCCGTTAATCTACCCAAAACACACCTCCTTCGAATTCCCTGCTTTCCTTCCTGAAAGTCCTGTAATGTCCATCTTGTATCCTCCGTGTTCCCGCCCCAACCCACTCCCTTCCACAGATCTCCTAATGTTCTGTTCCCCACTGTTTCGTCCTTCCTCTCCTGCCATATGCCCCCTTGCTGTGCGTTGTGTCACTCTCATCCGAGTCTCGACAAGGTTTTCCAAAAAAAAAAAAAGATAATAAAATAAAATGGAATTTGGCCGAGATAAGTGTGCATGTGCACATTTGTGGAAGGTAAACCAAAAAACAAAATAAATGGACAACATAAAAATCGACCAAGATACAATACAGGAGCTAACAACAAAGCATCATAAATACAAATATGCTGGAGTAGAAGAGTGCCGCTAAATGTGTCATTAAAAATGCAAAACAATTACCAAAGAATACTGACACAAAACGAGGCTGATCCTGAAAACACACCTCTCTCTCTCCAAAAGGAACAAAACAAGCCATAAAAAACTCGCAGTATCAGTGTTCCAATACAGCTGCGGAACAGTTAAATATGCCACAAGCGAAAATCACAAAACTAGACATCAGAACGAGAAAACTCCTCACTATCCACAAATGTTCTACAAAAACCAATGGATTCTGAGATGTACCTGCCGAGGAAAGGTGGTGGTGGCGGCCTAATGGAACTCAATCAAGTGCACAGAGCGATGACTGTAGGATTAGCAGAATAAGTGAAAAGTTCAACAGATGACCGAATACAATTTGTACACAAGCATGAACATAACAAACCAGAATAGGTTTGTTATGGGGTAGGAAAATTTATTTTTCCACCTGGTCAATTTACCCCCTCCTGCCAGCTGGTCCGGTGAAGAGGTTTCCTTGTTTCAGGACTAGCTGAAAGTTTTGCCATTTTTTCCTCATTCTTTTTTTTAGCCCCTTACCTCGAGTGCTTTATGCCTTGTTTGGGGTGATTTCCATTAAAAAACAAAAAAGGTATCTCTCACTCACCTTGCAAAAAAAAACTTTCCAAAAACAGGGTTGAATAGAAGATGTCACCACCAAACCGAAACAGCAACAAATACAGCCCAACAATTGGAAAAAAGACAAAAGAAAAATACAACATGAAATATCAACAGATACACACAGACAACTGTGAGAAAGATGAAAGAGCAGGGAAATCTAAAAAAAATAAAGAGTTGGACAGATTGGAGAGGGACAAAGGATCACTGGAATTGCTAAGAAAAGGTCAGCTCAATTGGCGGAGATCAATTGGTGCCCTCTCATGCCGTTCGGCATTCCTCATTTCTCAGTCAGTCTGACCAGGTCTCTCAGCATTCGCCCAACAAACGGCCCAATGACAGACTAAATGAGCTGCCGAACCATCCAGACAGCACAAACCGCCAAACCCCAAGGACCATACCAACCTGACTCTCTGAGGCACCCCGCTTTGATCCAGCCACACAGATTTCATCCATCGAGCATGGGACGGGCCTATTCGCCTCCTTGACACGACAACTGGGATACCGGAATGGCGGTTATTGCAGTGCTGGTATGGTGACATGTTTTGAGAATGCGGTGTGAGCGTGTGTGTATAGGAATGTGCTATTTAAAAAAGGTGTGTGGTACAGACAGATGTAGCTGTTGGAAAGGGAGGTTCAAGTAATGATGATGAATAAGAAAGGATTGAGGTTGGAGTGTGGAATGTTTGGTTTAGGAAGGAATGAGGTTGGAGTTCAGAATGTTTGGGTGAGGAAGAGAACAATGGGGAAGGTTCTCTCTACAATCACAGTGCATTTCCCTTTCCCTGATACGAGGGGATGGGTAATCTAACGAATTATAATTGCTATGGAAATATCTAAACTCCAGGGTTCTTTCATGTGTTGAATGTGTCTTTCCAAATCCACAACAATATTAACCTTTTCGACGAGTTTATCAGGAAGTTTTCCAACTGTTTCGTTGTGCAGAGGCATACACCTTTATTGCAGGTACGCTTGCAAGTACCTTTAGCTTCTTTAAAAGTTGTTTGAGTAGTTTCATTCTGCAGTCCTTATCTGAGAGGCATGAAATACGTCCAGGCCGTCACTTCGTTACTTGAGGTTTCTGCGTATGCCTGGCGAGCAATCTGGGACAGATAAAGTCATTTCGAAAGTCGTGCATGAAAGACGGCCTTGTTTGATTAGGAGCAGACAATTTTGTTTGATCATATCGCATGAAGCACATTAATTTTGAAGCAAATAAGCTAATTCTCTCATCAACAGAAAATTGGCACATCACATTGGTACATGCCTCAACAACACAGGATGGTCACATCCTACATGCCTCAACAGCACAGGATGGTCACATCCTACATGCCTCAACAACACAGGATGGTCACATCCTACATGCTCAACAACAGAAGATGGTCACACCTGATCTTGGCATCCCGTATAAAGTCTGCATCCTCACGACAGTGTTCCCAAGGCAACTTTCCACACAACCACTGCATCAAGCAATATGCGAGGATCTCAAATCTCCGCGCCGTGATGAGCTACAACACACACAAAGAAAAAAAAATTTCAGAAAAACTTCAGGTTCAAGGTGAACATTCGTGGAGAATGGAGGTAGTCCAGCGTAGGTGCATCCAGGCTTATAAGAAATAAAAATACTTTATTTGATTTGTCATACTCATCCAATTACAATTTTGCCAGGGAATGAAAGACACAACTGTGAGTTCTTTGATATTCTCATAAAATTCTGTGGTGGTCGAGCTTCATTCATATAAATTATTTGCATGCACACTCACCCACACCCTTATGTGCATCGATGCTTGTGAACTCGATAGTACCATCGTGGCATCGCTTTGGGTCTTCTTTGTACTCCTTATGGACACCCTCAGGGCAGTAGCGGTAGGCCAGACCAAAGTCGAGTAAAGTCACCTGTCAGGGATGCAGGATAATCCCTCAATGATCATTTTTCAGCTGAAATAACTATCAAGTTTGAAGTCGTAAAGAAAACAAGAAAATAATAATGTGTATTTGGTGGTATGAAAAATTAATCTCTTCTGACGTTGAGATTAATCACATTTGCTGCTCAAACTGATGACGTCAAGTTATATGTGTTTGTAATTTTTGTCAGTTCAGGAAACTGGGTGGTGCTGCAGTTTTGGATATATACGGAAGGGTTACGTTCCTTAAAATCTTTCCGTTAGGTGAATTCCCATACATTAAATTATAATTATCCCATGTACTCCCATTATATAAGTGAGGATAGCTTCCTGCGGAAATAAATCTTAATTCCATGATCTAAAAAAAACACATATTTGCCTTCAATCCATATACTGACTGCACTCAACATGCGTTCCATGTTTTCCATCGCTTCATCACTAAACTTCGTCACGCGATAACTTATTGGCACCCAGAGCTGTTACTTGCCGAGCACTGGTTCTTATTTTGCCTTTTCTGTTTTTTATCTCCCAATGTAGAGGTAGAAGGCCAAGCACTTTCACGATGTAAACCGAAGGAGCATAAATCACACAGCCGCCGACCAAGATGGGAAGTGACACATGGGGGCATCGTATGAAACGCACTGACAAAGGGCCAAGTATGAAATGCGCTTAAAGTAAATAAGACACAGATCATGCATTTATAAATACTTATATTTCTTCTAAAATACATTTATATTTCTTGAGATGCAAAATTTCCGTCATAGCGATTCTTACTTCCATATGTCAACATTTAATCCCCAATTACTCATTCAATTACAACAAAATTTCCGATGTTGAATGTCTGGAAAGACTATCGAGGGATTACTGTATAGTCTTTTATAAAATCGTTCCTAAGTTTGTGCCGAGGGTTCTAAGTGTCAACAATAAGGATATACTGGCACAGCATGCAGACAAAACCAGATGGGATAGACAGATTATCCCCCCTTTAAGGTCACCCGTAAAACATTTGGTGTTTCATCAAAACCCAATAGCGAGATGGGGATTATCCTGAGTTCTTATTGTTATTCTAGAAGCTTAAAATCAAAATTATTAATTTTACCTTCAGCTGTATTTGAAACTCAAGGATGCCAGTCCAGTCACCCGACCGACAAACTTTAGGCTGCATTTGTTTTTACTTTCGACAATGTTGAATCGTCTAATACAATGGTTCCCACCTTTATGGTTGGGCAGACATCTTTCCAAACCTCCAAAGGTTTTGCAGACCATCCTGTACGATTATCATAGTGACATTGTATCACAGTGATAAATGTACGACACAAGCAGGATGAATAATGGACTTACACAAATGGTTGCTACTTACGTGTGCCAAGTACAGTGGGCGACGTCATTTCACCGTTTGGAGAAACTAATATTACTTTTTCTTTTGACCACAGACTGGCACCTATGCCTCCCAACACCTCAGGGTCTGTGGACCACAGGTCAGGAACTACTAGTCTAATCCACTTGTCCAAGACATGAAGGCATTTCTTTTCCAGGCTCTCATATCTAGTGTAAAGTTTCTGTTACAAACCCAGTTTTCTAACCATCCTGCAACATATGCCTGTAGTTTTGGGTTTTTTTTGCCTCCCTTCATTCTTCTTCTTCGTCTTCCCTCTTATGTAGTGTATTTATCCTTCAGACATTTCCAAATTTTACTGATAAACCAGGCTGTCTGATAAATAAACTGTCAAGTAATGATAAACAAATATGCTTTGTACGAATATGGGAAAGAGTTTCCTGGATAAACACACAATGAAAGTAATTTGAATCTTCAGATCTTTCTGCTTTACAAATATTGTTCAAATCCAACTGTATTTCGAAACAATTGGCAAAGCAATATGTACATCATTTCCAACAGGTAGGTGGATGAGTGACAAAACAAAGACATGTTTGAAAGTTTAGCACAACCCACTTGTTTTGGATTGCAATAGCCGAGTGCGAGATTGGAGGCCTTGACATCAGCATGGACATATTCGTTCTCATGGATATACTCGAGGGTGTCAATCTGCCATGAGGACGTGAGATAATGGAGTGGAGGAAAGCAAGGAAAAACAAAACAAAACAACAAATAAAGAACATCATATAATGATAAAGTGGAAAAGAGCATGTGCAAAAACGACGAGGTTGAAGTAACGAGTGAGGATGCAAAATTAAGGGGAAAACTTTTAAAACACAAGATGCAATGAGAGATGGTGAGATGAAGGAAGAAAAAGATAAATGAAGGATTACCTTACCAGCATCAACCCAACTGAAGGACGGTCTTGCGAGGAAATTTTTTCGGATGCCTCAAATATCTTCTGCAGGTCATTGCCCAGCCGGTCATAACCATGAATCTGAATCTGAGACAGTTCAATATCGAGCTCATGTAAAAATAAATACAAATTCACAACTCATGAGGTATGCAAATGCAGTACAAGATGAAATAAAAACAAATAAAAGCAAAAGGCAAATAAACAATTAGCTAGCCACTGATGAAGGTTAAGTGTATTTGATGTAAAAGTATCATCAAAACGTATTCACATGACAAAAAAACCTTTGTTTTTTTGAGGACAGGCGGACCACAACATTCTGGGGGATACGTTCCTGGAAACTGGCACGAATGGAGACTCCGCGAATGTCGGGGCATTGTTTCAGCGGGGGAAAAGGGGATAGTTCCCGGCGGTTCGTGATTCATAAGGGGAATTTTAATATTTTACGAACTGCAAGCATTATCCATACAACAACATCAAAATGGATTTATGGGCAAGTTGTGCTAATTCTTAAATGAAGTGTTTGCTGCAAATTATCCAGCTTTAAACACTTTTGGTCAATCAAAATGAGATCCTCAAGTCACTTGACATTAATGTTGATCATCGCGATAGCCGGTCTTGCAACATGTAGTTCATTTGTACTTTCAAGTCCATCTTTAAATGATTTGCCCTGTTCAGAAAAGGATGCTCTTGACAAGCAATGATCATACTGTGCAGTAAATAGTCTGCAATTTCAACACGCTTAATTACTGCACCACCAAATGTGGACGGAGGATATGTATTCTTCCCTGTTGTTTTGTGAGCAAGATATCTCAAAAAGTTGGACTTATTTGCAAAACTTGGTGTGTGACAGGGACGGATTGATGAGATATTAGTGAAGATCCGGACACTAGAATCTTCAAAGTGATTCTTCACCATTGAGAGATGGGGCTAAACATGATTGTGGCATGATATCTCAAAAAGTTGTGGATGAGTTAAGGGGGAAAAAAAAAAAAAAACCTTCATGGATGAGTTGGTTAAGTGACAAGAACAAGTAGATTCGATTTTGTTCAGGTTCAGATTTAGATCTGGCCTATTGCCGGGATACAAACGGAAATTGTTCAGCCTGGCGGAGGTATACGTTCTACCGAGTGTCGTTATAGTTACTTTTATTTTGGACCAAAGTCATTATCTCACATTTTACCAACTATATTTTCAATTCTCGCATTAAGGCAGCAAACACGATATTTATGGGTAATGGATTCTCACACCATAAAGACAAATTCCCTCAAAATGTATTTATCAACCAAACATCACACTACACTACCTTGGAGAAACAGAAGTGAAGGACAAATGTGAACCATATTATGCAAAAAAAAAGTTAAACAAAGTGATCAGATCAAATAAATATTTAAATATATTTTTGTTTAGATTTAAATAAATGAATTTTAAAAACAAACGAACAAAAATAAAAAGACATAAGCTTACTTTTTCCCTTTTCTCTCAAACAGGCCTGACCCCCAGTAACGAGGGACACCCAAAAACTTCAGCTTCTTTTGCCTTCACCCAAGTTTCAACTGTGGCAAAAGAACGAAATGCATATCTACAAATGGCTTGCATCATAGGACGGAAAAATGATTACAGATGCTCCTTTTTGTGTTAAAAATAAATATGTCAAGATAATTTCCACATAAGGCATTCTCTGGACGGCGTCCACACACTGTGACTATCTCATTCATATAGCATTTTAAAAGCCCCTGGGAGACTAATGAGTTCTCAATTCATCAAAAATTGATAGAATTAACAAACTTGCTTACCCTTCCTCCCACCATGGTACACTGAAGCTTGTGCCGAGGCAGTTGTCCTGAAACAACTTGCCTTCGCCTCATGAAAGGCAAATCTGACTTGAGGGGACCGCTTCAGACATTAAATCCTTCCTCTTTTCCAATGGCTTGATTTCCGATCATCAATTTGGTTTCAGACCAAGTCACTCGAGCCTGGATATGCTGCTCCTGCTCTCCCAACAGTGAATGGAGGTCCTCAATGCTAGACATGAAATCAGAGCCATATCCTGAGACATATTGTTGCGAATCTGGAAGCCGTGAGCACTCAACATACAGGTTCTATAGAACAGTTATATCGGTAAGTATGTGTTGTTTAGTTAGGGTACCCGTCCCTCGTTTAATGGGTGAATAAATGTACCTGCGCTGTGCGTCATTTTAATAGATAGGATTTTTACATCACTCATAACTCCGGCTCCTACATCTCCAACTACAACAACGATAACCCTCTGCTCCCGGCATGCTCCGCGCGCTCGCTGGGAATGCGGGCATCGTTCGGAATTCGATGCGGCGGATGGAATATTCCATTCCCAAATATGGTCATGAACCGATTCGCTTGGCTGCGTGCCAAGTAAGGGAATGCGTCGTGTCCAACCCAATGATGAGCGGACTGAATTCCATTCCCAAATATGGTCACGAATCGGTTCGCTTGGACCGCGCCCGAGAGCGAGCCACGCCTGAGCGAGCCGCGCCCGAGAGCGGGTCACGAGGAGCGAACCGCACCCGAGAGCGATAAAAGGGACGTCGAGCGAGAGAAAAGAGGGAACGAAAGAGCGTCAGAATCTGGTCGAGCGTGAGGATCTGCTGGAGCTCGGAGGGGAAGACGCATCTCTCGAGGCTGGGCGAAAGCACCTCGTCGCTGGCGTGCTCTGGTTCTCGGCTCGTCTTGTGGCTGGCGTGGTCTGCGTCTGCTGTCCTGGTTCCTTCTTGGCCGACTGGTGCTCCGTGAAGGTGCGGACGTCGAGCCACGCGACGCGGCCAGGTAGCCTGCAAATATCTCGTCCCTCAGCTCGACTTCCCTCCGAGCCGAAGGATAATAAAGACCACTTTGGGTCCGTTTCTTTTGGTGTGCATCTGTGTGTGGGCCCGTCTGTAAGTAGGAATTGTATAAGTGCTCTTTGCTGTACATACTTGCATCTCATTAGTCATGATAACTCTGCTTCTTGCGTGCTCCCCCCTTTTCCCCATTATAAATAAATACATTTGTTAAATGTATCAGTTCGTTGCTGCGTTTCCTCCATTGGCTTAACGTGACGCGTGTTGGTGAATTATAAAGGCTGTTGCCGCGGTAAATGTACATTTGGACCGACGGAACTTCGGCAACCATCCGCTCGGGTTGCGCACGGGTTGGACCGCTAATGGCTCGACTCGTACGAGGGTCCCGAGGGTGTGAATACTCGGTAATTAGCCACATGGATTTCTAGGTATTTTGAAGATTGGCAAATAATCCGTACCACGTGGTGTAATTATTGACGATTCCGGTCCGGTAAGGGACCGTACTTGTCGGAGTTTTCCGAAAGGTACGATCTCGATTCTGGTGTTCAGTGGAGTCGACTCTGCAGCTCCATCGAGCAGTCGTGCTCGTCGCCGATACCCGGTCCGCAACAATATCACGTGCTTTTGACACCGTCTGCACCCTGCCCTGCTCACTAAACTCTCTTCCTATGGTATCCAAGCCCATCTCCACTCCAGTCCTTTCTTCAAGCTTCTGGGTCTCACTGTGCCATGATCTTTCCTGGCAAAGCCACATTTCCAACCTGGCCTCCAAATCCAGTCGCCGACTGGGAATCCTCCATCATGCAAAGTCCTTCCTCGGCCACCTGATCCTGACCACATACAAAGCTTTCGTCCGCAGCCTGATGGAGTACTGCTCTCCCCTCTGGGCTGGTGCTCTGCTCCCACCTTTCTCGGCTTCACGCTGTGGAAACCAAGGCATTTCGGATCATTGGCATCTCCCGCGATGAGGCTGAGTCTTTGGGCCTCTCACTCTCACCGCAGGCAGGTCGGTGGTCTTTCTGTCTTCTACCGTCTCCTCTCCGGTCTCACCCCACTGCTCTGTCTGTGATTTGTCCCCACCATATTTCCGCAGGGGCTCGGCTCAAGGTCCGCCTACAACTCTCTTCTGGTAAAACTACCAAAATCACGAATCACTGCTCACCTTCACTCTTTCATTCCTCTTTTTTTCCCACCTTTGAATAAACTCCTCACTCTGTTCAATCCCATTCTTCCCTCCAGGCCTTCAAAACAGCTGTTCACCACCACCTATCGTCCCCCATCCAAATCCTCGATCTTTCTACCCCCGTTAATCTACCCAAAACACACCTCCTTCGAATTCCCTGCTTTCTTCCTGAAAGTCCCTGTAATGTCCATCTTGTATCCTCCGTGTTCCCCGCCCCAACCCACTCCCTTCCACAGATCTCCTAATGTCTCTGTTCCCCACTGTTTCGTCCTTCCCTCTCCTGCCATATGCCCCCTTGCTGTGCGTTGTGTCACTCTCATCCGAGTCTCGACAAGGTTTTCCAAAAAAAAAAAAAGATAATAAAATAAAATGGAATTTGGCCGAGATAAGTGTGCATGTGCACATTTGTGGAAGGTAAACCAAAAAACAAAATAAATGGACAACATAAAAATCGACCAAGATACAATACAGGAGCTAACAACAAAGCATCATAAATACAAATATGCTGGAGTAGAAGAGTGCCGCTAAATGTGTCATTAAAAATTGCAAAACAATTACCAAAGAATACTGACACAAAACGAGGCTGATCCTGAAAACACACCTCTCTCTCTCCAAAAGGAACAAAACAAAGCCATAAAAAACTCGCAGTATCAGTGTTCCAATACAGCTGCGGAACAGTAAATATGCCACAAGCGAAAATCACAAAACTAGACATCAGAACGAGAAAACTCCTCACTATCCACAAATGTTCTACAAAAACCAATGGATTCTGAGATGTACCTGCCGAGGAAAGGTGGTGGTGGCGGCCTAATGGAACTCAATCAAGTGCACAGAGCGATGACTGTAGGATTAGCAGAATAAGTGAAAAGTTCAACAGATGACCGAATACAATTTGTACACAAGCATGAACATAACAAACCAGAATAGGTTTGTTATGGGGTAGGAAAATTTATTTTTCCACCTGGTCAATTTACCCCTCCTGCCAGTGGTCCGGTGAAGAGGTTTCCTTGTTTCAGGACTAGCTGAAAGTTTTGCCAGTTTTTCCTCATTCTTTTTTTTAGCCCCTTACCTCGAGTGCTTTATGCCTTGTTTGGGTGATTTCCATTAAAAAACAAAAAAGGTATCTCTCACTCACCTTGCAAAAAAAAACTTTCCAAAAACAGGGTTGAATAGAAGATGTCACACACCAAACCGAAACAGCAACAAATACAGCCCAACAATTGGAAAAAAGACAAAAGAAAAATACAACATGAAATATCAACAGATACACACAGACAACTGTGAGAAAGATGAAAGAGCAGGGAAATCTAAAAAAAATAAAAGAGTTGGACAGATTGGAGAGGGACAAAGGATCACTGGAATTGCTAAGAAAAGGTCAGCTCAATTGGCGGAGATCAATTGGTGCCCTCTCATGCCGTTCGGCATTCCTCATTTCTCAGTCAGTCTGACCAGGTCTCTCAGCATTCGCCCAACAAACGGCCCAATGACAGACTAAATGAGCTGCCGAACCATCCAGACAGCACAAACCGCCAAACCCCAAGGACCATACCAACCTGACTCTCTGAGGCACCCCGCTTTGATCCAGCCACACAGATTTCATCCATCGAGCATGGGACGGGGCCTATTCGCCTCCTTGACACGACAACTGGGATACCGGAATGGCGGTTATTGCAGTGCTGGTATGGTGACATGTTTTGAGAATGCGGTGTGAGCGTGTGTGTATAGGAATGTGCTATTAAAAAAAGGTGTGTGGTACAGACAGATGTAGCTGTTGGAAAGGGAGGTTCAAGTAATGGATGATGAATAAGAAAAGGATTGAGGTTGGAGTGTGGAATGTTTGGTTTAGGAAGGAATGAGGTTGGAGTTCAGAATGTTTGGGTTGAGGAAGAGAACAATGGGGAAGGTTCTCTCTACAATCACAGTGCATTTCCCTTTCCCTGATACGAGGGGATGGGTAATCTAACGAATTATAATTGCTATGGAAATATCTAAACTCCAGGGTTCTTTCATGTGTTGAATGTGTCTTTCCAAATCCACAACAATATTAACCTTTTCGACGAGTTTATCAGGAAGTTTTCCAACTGTTTCGTTGTGCAGAGGCATACACCTTTATTGCAGGTACGCTTGCAAGTACCTTTAGCTTCTTTAAAAGTTTTTGAGTAGTTTCATTCTGCAGTCCTTATCTGAGAGGCATGAAATACGTCCAGGCCGTCACTTCGTTACTTGAGGTTTCTGCGTATGCCTGGCGAGCAATCTGGGACAGATAAAGTCATTTCGAAAGTCGTGCATGAAAGACGGCCTTGTTTGATTAGGAGCAGACAATTTTGTTTGATCATATCGCATGAAGCACATTAATTTTGAAGCAAATAAGCTATTTCTCATCAACAGAAAATTGGCACATCACATTGGTACATGCCTCAACAACACAGGATGGTCACATCCTACATGCCTCAACAGCACAGGATGGTCACATCCTACATGCCTCAACAACACAGGATGGTCACATCCTACATGCTCAACAACAGAAGATGGTCACACCTGATCTTGGCATCCCGTATAAAGTCTGCATCCTCACGACAGTGTTCCCAAGGCAACTTTCCACACAACCACTGCATCAAGCAATATGCGAGGATCTCAAATCTCCGCGCCGTGATGAGCTACAACACACACAAAGAAAAAAAAATTTCAGAAAACTTCAGGTTCAAGGTGAACATTCGTGGAGAATGGAGGTAGTCCAGCGTAGGTGCATCCAGGCTTATAAGAAATAAAAATACTTTATTTGATTTGTCATACTCATCCAATTACAATTTGCCAGGGAATGAAAGACACAACTGTGAGTTCTTTGATATTCTCATAAAATTCTGTGGTGGTCGAGCTTCATTCATATAAATTATTTGCATGCACACTCACCCACACCCTTATGTGCATCGATGCTTGTGAACTCGATAGTACCATCGTGGCATCGCTTTGGGTCTTCTTTGTACTCCTTATGGACACCCTCAGGGCAGTAGCGGTAGGCCAGACCAAAGTCGAGTAAAGTCACCTGTCAGGGATGCAGGATAACCTCCCTCAATGATCATTTTTCAGCTGAAATAACTATCAAGTTTGAAGTCGTAAAGAAAACAAGAAATAATAATGTGTATTTGGTGGTATGAAAATTAATCTCTTCTGACGTTGAGATTAATCACATTTGCTGCTCAAAACTGATGACGTCAAGTTATATGTGTTTGTAATTTTTGTCAGTTCAGGAAACTGGGTGGTGCTGCAGTTTTGGATATATACGGAAGGGTTACGTTCCTTAAAATCTTTCCGTTAGGTGAATTCCCATACATTAAATTATAATTATCCCATGTACTCCCATTATATAAGTGAGATAGCTTCCTGCGGAAATAAATCTTAATTCCATGATCTAAAAAAAACACATATTTGGCCTTCAATCCATATACTGACTGCACTCAACATGCGTTCCATGTTTTCCATCGTCTTCATCACTAAACTTCGTCACGCGATAACTTATTGGCACCCAGAGCTGTTACTTGCCGAGCACTGGTTCTTATTTTGCCTTTTCTGTTTTTTATCTGCCCAATGTAGAGGTAGAAGGCCAAGCACTTTCACGATGTAAACCGAAGGAGCATAAATCACACAGCCGCCGACCAAGATGGGAAGGACACATGGGGGCATCGTATGAAACGCACTGACAAAGGGCCAAGTATGAAATGCGCTTAAAGTAAATAAGACACAGATCATGCATTTATAAATACTTATATTTCTTCTAAAATACATTTATATTTCTTGAGATGCAAAATTTCCGTCATAGCGATTCTTACTTCCATATGTCAACATTTAATCCCCAATTACTCATTCAATTACAACAAAATTTCCCGATGTTGAATGTCTGGAAAGACTATCGAGGGATTACTGTATAGTCTTTTATAAAATCGTTCCTAAGTTTGTGCCGAGGGTTCTAAGTGTCAACAATGAAGGATATACTGGCACAGCATGCAGACAAAACCAGATGGGATAGACAGATTATCCCCCCTTTAAGGTCACCCGTAAAACATTTGGTGTTTCATCACAAAACCCAATAGCGAGATGGGGATTATCCTGAGTTCTTATTGTTATTCTAGAAGCTTAAAATCAAAATTATTAATTTTACCTTCAGCTGTATTTGAAACTCAAGGATGCCAGTCCAGTCACCCGACCGACAAACTTTAGGTGCATTTGTTTTTACTTTCGACAATGTTGAATCGTCTAATACAATGGTTCCCACCTTTATGGTTGGGCAGACATCTTTCCAAACCTCCAAAGGTTTTGCAGACCATCCTGTACGATTATCATAGTGACATTGTATCACAGTGATAAATGTACGACACAAGCAGGATGAATAATGGACTTACACAAATGGTTGCTACTTACGTGTGCCAAGTACAGTGGGCGACGTCATTTCACCGTTTGGAGAAACTAATATTACTTTTTCTTTTGACCACAGACTGGCACCTATTGCCTCCCAACACCTCAGGGTCTGTGGACCACAGGTCAGGAACTACTAGTCTAATCCACTTGTCCCAAGACATGAAGGCATTTCTTTTCCAGGCTCTCATATCTAGTGTAAAGTTTCTGTTACAAACCCAGTTTTCTAACCATCCTGCAACATATGCCTGTAGTTTTGGGTTTTTTTTGCCTCCCTTCATTCTTCTTCTTCGTCTTCCCTCTTATGTAGTGTATTTATCCTTCAGACATTTCCAAATTTTACTGATAAACCAGGCTGTCTTGATAAATAAACTGTCAAGTAATGATAAACAAATATGCTTTGTACGAATATGGGAAAGAGTTTCCTGGATAAACACACAATGAAAGTAATTTTGAATCTTCAGATCTTTCTGCTTTCACAAATATTGTTCAAATCCAACTGTATTCGAAACAATTGGCAAAGCAATATGTACATCATTTCCAACAGGTAGGTGGATGAGTGACAAAACAAAGACATGTTTGAAGTTTAGCACAACCCACTTGTTTTGGATTGCAATAGCCGAGTGCGAGATTGGAGGCCTTGACATCAGCATGGACATATTCGTTCTCATGGATATACTCGAGGGTGTCAATCTGCCATGAGGACGTGAGATAATGGAGTGGAGGAAAGCAAGGAAAAACAAAACAAAACAACAAATAAAGAACATCATAATGATAAAGTGGAAAAGAGCATTGCAAAAAACGACGAGGTTGAAGTAACGAGTGAGGATGCAAAATTAAGGGGAAAACTTTTAAAACACAAGATGCAATGAGAGATGGTGAGATGAAGGAAGAAAAAGATAAATGAAGGATTACCTTACCAGCATCAACCCCAACTGAAGGACGGTCTTGCGAGGAAATTTTTTCGGATGCCTCAAATATCTTCTGCAGGTCATTGCCCAGCCGGTCATAACCATGAATCTGAATCTGAGACAGTTCAATATCGAGCTCATGTAAAAATAAATACAAATTCACAACTCATGAGGTATGCAAATGCAGTACAAGATGAAATAAAAACAAATAAAAGCAAAAGGCAAATAAACAATTAGCTAGCCACTGATGAAGGTTAAGTGTATTTGATGTAAAAGTATCATCAAAACGTATTCACATGACAAAAAAACCTTTGTTTTTTTGAGGACAGGCGGACCACAACATTCTGGGGGATACGTTCCTGGAAACTGGCACGAATGGAGACTCCGCGAATGTCGGGGCATTGTTTCAGCGGGGGAAAAGGGGATAGTTCCCGGCGGTTCGTGATTCATAAGGGGAAATTTTAATATTTTACGAACTGCAAGCATTATCCATACAACAACATCAAAATGGATTTATGGGCAAGTTGTGCTAATTCTTAAATGAAGTGTTTGCTGCAAATTATCCAGCTTTAAACACTTTTGGTCAATCAAAATGAGATCCTCAAGTCACTTGACATTAATGTTGATCATCGCGATAGCCGGTCTTGCAACATGTAGTTCATTTGTAACTTTCAAGTCCATCTTTAAATGATTTGCCCTGTTCAGAAAAGGATGCTCTTGACAAGCAATGATCATACTGTGCAGTAAATAGTCTGCAATTTCAACACGCTTAATTACTGCCACCACCAAATGTGGACGGAGGATATGTATTCTTCCCTGTTGTTTTGTGAGCAAGATATCTCAAAAAGTTGGACTTATTTGCAAAACTTGGTGTGTGACAGGGACGGATTGATGAGATATTAGTGAAGATCCGGACACTAGAATCTTCAAAGTGATTCTTCACCATTGAGAGATGGGCTAAACATGATATGTGCATGAATATCTCAAAAAGTTGTGGATGAGTTAAGGGGGAAAAAAAAAAAAAAACCTTCATGGATGAGTTGGTTAAGTGACAAGAACAAGTAGATTCGATTTTGTTCAGGTTCAGATTTAGATCTGGCCTATTGCCGGGATACAAACGGAAATTGTTCAGCCTGGCGGAGGTATACGTTCTACCGAGTGTCGTTATAGTTACTTTTATTTTGGACCAAAGTCATTATCTCACATTTTACCAACTATATTTTCAATTCTCGCATTAAGGCAGCAAACACGATATTATGGGTAATGGATTCTCACACCATAAAGACAAATTCCCTCAAAATGTATTTATCAACAAACATCACACTACACTACCTTGGAGAAACAGAAGTGAAGGACAAATGTGAACCATATTATGCAAAAAAAAAGTTAAACAAAGTGATCAGATCAAATAAATATTTAAATATATTTTTGTTTAGATTTAAATAAATGAATTTTAAAAACAAACGAACAAAAATAAAAAGACATAAGCTTACTTTTTCCCTTTTCTCTCAAACAGGCCTGACCCCCAGTAACGAGGGACACCCAAAAACTTCAGCTTCTTTTGCCTTCACCCAAGTTTCAACTGTGGCAAAAGAACGAAATGCATATCTTACAAATGGCTTGCATCATGAGGACGGAAAAATGATTACAGATGCTCCTTTTTGTGTTAAAAATAAATATGTCAAGATAATTTCCACATAAGGCATTCTCTGGACGGCGTCCACACACTGTGACTATCTCATTCATATAGCATTTTAAAAGCCCCTTGGAGGACTAATGAGTTCTCATTCATCAAAAATTGATAGAATTAACAAACTTGTCTTACCCTTCTCCCACCATGGTACACTGAAGCTTGTGCCGAGGCAGTTGTCCTGAAACAACTTGCCTTCGCCTCATGAAAGGCAAATCTGACTGAGGACAATCTCATTTCCTTCCACAAAGCTCGGAACAAGTGTGTATCTATCCTCAGGAGAGCCAGAAAACATCTTTCGAATCTCAAGTCTGACCTCTCAAACCTGTCTCTCTCCTCCAAATCCTGGTGGCATCTAGTTAAGTCCATTCTTGTGCATGTTCCGCCTCCATCCCCTCCCTTACCTCAAATGGCTGCACTGCTGACACCGAACGTGAAAAGGCTGAATGCCTAAACTTGGTGTTTGCTTCTAAATCTTGTGTCCGAAACCCATCGATTACTGCACCCACCTTACCAGTAGCACCCAACTGTCCCCGGACTCTGTGTCCTTTTCTTCTGACAAGGCGGAGAGTTTTTTGCCAAACCTCAACTCAGATTCTGCAACCGGTCCAGACGGCATCAGCCCACGTGTCCTAAAAACCTGCTCCTCTGCTCTTGCTCACCCTCTCTCTGTTCTATTCACCCTCTCATTTTGCTCAAGGTCATCTGCCATCTGCTTGAAATCAGCAAACATTACCGCCCTGCATAAAAAAGGTGCAAAAACAGATCCCTGTAACTACAGACCAATCAGCCTTCTCTCAATCATCAGCAAAGTTATGGAATCCATCATCGCTTCAGACATTAAATCTTCCTCTTCTGCAATGGCTGATTTCTGTTCATCAATTTGGTTTCAGACCAGGTCACTCTACCCTGCATATGCAGCTTCTGCCCTCCCAACAATGGATGGAGATCCTAAATGCCGGACATGAAATCAGTCATCTCCCTTGACATATCGCGTACTTTCGATACAGTCTGGCATCCTGCCCTGCTCACTAAACTCTTTTTCCTATGGTATCCAAGGCCATCTCAACTCATGGCTCACAGACTTCCTCTCCTGTTGCAATCAACACGTGGCTCTTAATGGCTCTCTATCATTTCCTCTTCCTGTCCAGGTTGGAGTTCCTCAAGGCAGTGTTCTCGGCCTTTCTGTTTTTCATCAATGATCTCAGATCCCTGGAAAATCCTCCATCACTTTGCTGATGATTCCACCCTCTGCCATACCATGTCTCAATCCTCTGATCGGCAGCAGCAGCCTTTTCACTCTCTGCAACTTACCCTAACAGCTTGTTATATATTTCTGTGTATTCCCTCTTACACGAGCCTCAATTTTGAAAAGAAAAAAAAAATTAATATTTTTTAAAACGACCAATTTTTTTGCAGTTTTACTTCATATACATCAATGCCCTTTAAAACTTTGGTGATAACTCAATATCAGTACAGTAGGGATTGTTTTCCATTAAGTTTTCACCAAATGAATATGTACTGGTAATATGAATCCAATATATTGTTGCGGGTCTGGTGGTTAGGTTAATCCCCCCGACCCAATTGTGGTGGATGGGCAGTTAACACCGACCAGGCCGGATCGCCGAGCGGTTTCCTTGGGAGGTAGACACGTGATCCTCAGAGATTATGGCGTGCGCGGGAGGGGCAGGGGTGGCACGTGCACGTACACAAACGGAACACAGCACAATGGGTTTATGCTCGAACCCACGACAGATACATGGACACCAGCAACTTGAAATAAACACGGGGATTTAATGAAATAGACAAATATTTACAAGGGTAATTAATAATTTCAAAATGTAATAATAGATCACGAGGTAAATAAAGTCAAAAGTCGAGGCGCCTCTACACACGGACTTTTATCCAGACAAGGGGAAAACAAAACAAAACTAGAGGGGGAGCACTCGGTAGAGTGCAAAACCTCCGCCGCCAATACTGCTGGGTCACTCAAGTGAACCTGGTATCCTATTCGTTCAATTTGACGTCAACAGTGCTCACAGAGTTATAGTTTGCAACTTCCCCTTTTACTTTTAACTTTACATACTCAATTCATTCGTCATAACTAGATTCCTTGAGACAGAAATTGATTTTACGTGGTATATCCACCTGAAGTTCCAAATCAGCCGCCAATTATATTTTGGCATGTTTTTTTTGGAAACACTTATAACATGTAGAAATGCAAAAAAAAAAATCGCAATTTTGTTTGAAAAAAAAGTTGCAAAAAAATTTTTTTTCTCTAAAAATTTTTTTTTTGGGGGGGGGGGGGGGGTTGGAAATCACTTAAAACATGTAGAAATTCAAAAAAAAAAAATTCAATATTTTTTCAAAATGGCCGCCATAGCGGCCATATTGGACCAAGTCCAAAATCTAATGGCATGATCCTTGGACCATACTAATCCCCCCACCAAGTTTCGTCGATCCGTCGAGGAGTTTTCCGTAATACTGTTCACAAACAAACAAACAAACAAACAGAAAGGGGTGAAAACAGTAACCTCCGATCTTCGATGCGGAGGTTATATAAAATCCTCACTTTATTTTGGCATTTAGCTTTGTCCAGAAAACGTCTTTATTGAACTTTGGGATCGAGCTGCTTCATCCTGCACGGAAGACACGCATAAAATGGCACCGAGCCGCTCTCTGGGCGGGAAACGTACGAGGTAATTTGTGAGGCGGTATTCAACGCCAGGCTCACCAACGGCGTGCGACTTCTCGTCATGAATGAATATGTCGAATGTTCCTCTCTAACACGAGGTCTGCTCACAATGATTGCCCATCTTCTTCTTGAACACACAACGGGATAACGACGAGTTACCGAGAGTGCACTCCTTTCTCCTCCTCTCTCTTTCTCATCAATCGTACAACTTCATGACTCAGCGAACAGGAACGGCTAGCGTCTTGCCCAGCATGCTGCAATTCACCAGCACGAACACGAGAATCTCGCAGCCATTTTGTCGTGCCGAGAGGAGAGCAAAACCGAGATCCTCTTTCGATCATTGTCCTCCACAACTCAACCTAACAAAACCAACTGCTCTTCCTCTTCGCTTCTCACGTCTGACGTCATGCCCAATCATCCACCTCCAGGCGTGCTTGTTGGCACGAAAACTGGAAGGCGGGCTTCTCGCCCGCTCGGCAAGCTTGGCTCGCTTGTTGTTATAAAAACGTAATTGCTGGTATTGTGACTTGTAAATTCAAAAAACGTAGGAAAAGGTCACAGGTGCAATTAACTACTGGGGGAAGTTGGCCTTAATCCCTATCGAACACAGCACCACCCCCGTGTGGTGAAAGTAACACTTAAACTCACAGTTTCCCTACTTAATTACTATCAAGATGTCTCCTACACGTCACGAACAAACAACTCTATACAATTCCTAACTTTGCGATGAAATTCCTCCATCGACCCCCACAACCGTAACATATAAAGCTCATTCTAACCACTGACTCGTATTGAAGATGGGACCTTCCAGGTGATGTAGAAAGCTGAAATTTTGCGTGCTGATGGAAATCAAGCTGATACACCAGGAAACATCACAGAACCATTGGAAAGCGTCCGTAAATGAATGTATAAATAAATTAAAATAATTGGATGGGAAAAAAAAAGAAAAGAATATCAGATGCAGGTGAGCAACCCGAGACAATGGGTAAACACGGTTCGTTATGCTTAGAATGGTAAGCATATCCCGCTAGTAAACTTTACGATAAGCTTTGCGGCATAAGGTTCGTAGGTTTGAGTCGAATCGTAAAATTAGATTGCAGTCTCCACAGTGAAGAATACCAGGGATTGCATGTGTGTTCGGGTGATCTCATGGTATGGACACGAGACCAACATCCCAGAGGCTGTAGAATGAAATTTGGCACAATGCAGCAGGATTATGAATTTGGAATCCAAGCTTCGAGAAATAAAGCTATTCTCAGGACAATAATGAGATCAAATTAGCAAAAACCCAGCTAGTTCACCAATGGCCGAGCTATGTAATTTGCTTGGCCTGCTAGTCTGGTATACATGCGATGGCAGTCACATTTCGTAGTTGTCACTGATTTTTTTTTCACCTCCAGCACCGAAGATGGATGGAAGTTACTTTTTCACCGTTGTGTCTGTCTGTTTGTATGGTTGCGAGCAGGAATCTCGAAATGTTATGGACGGATTCGGACTAAACTTGGACAGTTGGGTGTGTGACAAGGACGGAGTGATTTGTTTGGTGAACATCGGGATACAAGAATTTATTATTTTTAAGTGATTCTTCACCATTGAGAAATGGGGCAAAAACGATATGTAGGTGTTGCAAAAAGACCTGGACAACTTTGGTTGTTGATATATTTAGTACCACAAATTATACAATGACACCCTTTGTTTTATATTGATATAGAAATTCATAAAGTTTTCTTTATTTTCATGGTCTGGTGGTTTGATGTAAATAAAATGGCGACTCCTACAGAGAAAGCTCAGTGCGTCGAATGTTCATCGACACGAATCCTCTCT
>CM068961.1:128147547-128160369 GCA_035128595.1 Eptatretus atami
GGGTGTGCATCTGTGTGTGGGCCCGTCTGTAAGTAGGAATTGTATAAGTGCTCTTTGCTGTACATACTTGCATCTCATTAGTCATGATAACTCTGCTTCTTGCGTGCTCCCCCCTTTTCCCCATTATAAATAAATACATTTGTTAAATGTATCAGTTCGTTGCTGCGTTTCCTCCATTGGCTTAACGTGACGCGTGTTGGTGAATTATAAAGGCTGTTGCCGCGGTAAATGTACATTTGGACCGACGGAACTTCGGCAACCATCCGCTCGGGTTGCGCACGGGTTGGACCGCTAATGGCTCGACTCGTACGAGGGTCCCGAGGGTGTGAATACTCGGTAATTAGCCACATGGATTTCTAGGTATTTTGAAGATTGGCAAATAATCCGTACCACGTGGTGTAATTATTGACGATTCCGGTCCGGTAAGGGACCGTACTTGTCGGAGTTTTCCGAAAGGTACGATCTCGATTCTGGTGTTCAGTGGAGTCGACTCTGCAGCTCCATCGAGCAGTCGTGCTCGTCGCCGATACCCGTCCGCAACAATATCACGTGCTTTTGACACCGTCTGCACCCTGCCCTGCTCACTAAACTCTCTTCCTATGGTATCCAAGCCCATCTCCACTCCAGTCCTTTCTTTCAAGCTTCTGGGTCTCACTGTGCCATGATCTTTCCTGGCAAAGCCACATTTCCAACCTGGCCTCCAAATCCAGTCGCCGACTGGGAATCCTCCATCATGCAAAGTCCTTCCTCGGCCACCTAGTCCTGACCACATACAAAGCTTTCGTCCGCAGCCTGATGGAGTACTGCTCTCCCCTCTGGGCTGGTGCCCTGCCTCCCACCTTTCTCGGCTTCACGCTGTGGAAACCAAGGCATTTCGGATCATTGGCATCTCCCGCGATGAGGCTGAGTCTTTGGGCCTCTCACTCTCACCGCAGGCAGGTCGGTGGTCTTTCTGTCTTCTACCGTCTCCTCTCCGGTCTCCACCCCACTGCTCTGTCTGTGATTTGTCCCCACCATATTTCCGCAGCGGGCTCGGCTCAAGGTCCGCCTACAACTCTCTTCTGGTAAAACTACCAAAATCACGAATCACTGCTCACCTTCACTCTTTCATTCCTCTTTTTTTCCCACCTTTGGAATAAACTCCTCACTCTGTTCAATCCCATTCTTCCCTCCAGGCCTTCAAAACAGCTGTTCACCACCACCTATCGTCCCCCATCCAAATCCTCGATCTTTCTACCCCCGTTAATCTACCCAAAACACACCTCCTTCGAATTCCCTGCTTTCCTTCCTGAAAGTCCTGTAATGTCCATCTTGTATCCTCCGTGTTCCCCGCCCCAACCCACTCCCTTCCACAGATCTCCTAATGTCTCTGTTCCCCACTGTTTCGTCCTTCCCTCTCCTGCCATATGCCCCCTTGCTGTGCGTTGTGTCCTCTCATCCGAGTCTCGACAAGGTTTTCCAAAAAAAAAAAAAGATAATAAAATAAAATGGAATTTGCCGAGATAAGTGTGCATGTGCACATTTGTGGAAGGTAAACCAAAAAACAAAATAAATGGACAACATAAAAATCGACCAAGATACAATACAGGAGCTAACAACAAAGCATCATAAATACAAATATGCTGGAGTAGAAGAGTGCCGCTAAATGTGTCATTAAAAATTGCAAAACAATTACCAAAGAATACTGACACAAAACGAGGCTGATCCTGAAAACACACCTCTCTCTCTCCAAAAGGAACAAAACAAAGCCATAAAAAACTCGCAGTATCAGTGTTCCAATACAGCTGCGGAACAGTAAATATGCCACAAGCGAAAATCACAAAACTAGACATCAGAACGAGAAAACTCCTCACTATCCACAAATGTTCTACAAAAACCAATGGATTCTGAGATGTACCTGCCGAGGAAAGGTGGTGGTGGCGGCCTAATGGAACTCAATCAAGTGCACAGAGCGATGACTGTAGGATTAGCAGAATAAGTGAAAAGTTCAACAGATGACCGAATACAATTTGTACACAAGCATGAACATAACAAACCAGAATAGGTTTGTTATGGGGTAGGAAAATTTATTTTTCCACCTGGTCAATTTACCCCTCCTGCCAGTGGTCCGGTGAAGAGGTTTCCTTGTTTCAGGACTAGCTGAAAGTTTTGCCAGTTTTTCCTCATTCTTTTTTTTAGCCCCTTACCTCGAGTGCTTTATGCCTTGTTTGGGGTGATTTCCATTAAAAAACAAAAAAGGTATCTCTCACTCACCTTGCAAAAAAAAACTTTCCAAAAACAGGGTTGAATAGAAGATGTCACACACCAAACCGAAACAGCAACAATACAGCCCCAACAATTGGAAAAAAGACAAAAGAAAAATACAACATGAAATATCAACAGATACACACAGACAACTGTGAGAAAGATGAAAGAGCAGGGAAATCTAAAAAAAATAAAAGAGTTGGACAGATTGGAGAGGGACAAAGGATCACTGGAATTGCTAAGAAAAGGTCAGCTCAATTGGCGGAGATCAATTGGTGCCCTCTCATGCCGTTCGGCATTCCTCATTTCTCAGTCAGTCTGACCAGGTCTCTCAGCATTCGCCCAACAAACGGCCCAATGACAGACTAAATGAGCTGCCGAACCATCCAGACAGCACAAACCGCCAAACCCCAAGGACCATACCAACCTGACTCTCTGAGGCACCCCGCTTTGATCCAGCCACACAGATTTCATCCATCGAGCATGGGACGGGCCTATTCGCCTCCTTGACACGACAACTGGGATACCGGAATGGCGGTTATTGCAGTGCTGGTATGGTGACATGTTTTGAGAATGCGGTGTGAGCGTGTGTGTATAGGAATGTGCTATTAAAAAAAGGTGTGTGGTACAGACAGATGTAGCTGTTGGAAAGGGAGGTTCAAGTAATGGATGATGAATAAGAAAAGGATTGAGGTTGGAGTGTGGAATGTTTGGTTTAGGAAGGAATGAGGTTGGAGTTCAGAATGTTTGGGTGAGGAAGAGAACAATGGGGAAGGTTCTCTCTACAATCACAGTGCATTTCCCTTTCCCTGATACGAGGGGATGGGTAATCTAACGAATTATAATTGCTATGGAAATATCTAAACTCCAGGGTTCTTTCATGTGTTGAATGTGTCTTTCCAAATCCACAACAATATTAACCTTTTCGACGAGTTTATCAGGAAGTTTTCCAACTGTTTCGTTGTGCAGAGGCATACACCTTTATTGCAGGTACGCTTGCAAGTACCTTTAGCTTCTTTAAAAGTTTTTGAGTAGTTTCATTCTGCAGTCCTTATCTGAGAGGCATGAAATACGTCCAGGCCGTCACTTCGTTACTTGAGGTTTCTGCGTATGCCTGGCGAGCAATCTGGGACAGATAAAGTCATTTCGAAAGTCGTGCATGAAAGACGGCCTTGTTTGATTAGGAGCAGACAATTTTGTTGATCATATCGCATGAAGCACATTAATTTTGAAGCAAATAAGCTAATTCTCTCATCAACAGAAAATTGGCACATCACATTGGTACATGCCTCAACAACACAGGATGGTCACATCCTACATGCCTCAACAGCACAGGATGGTCACATCCTACATGCCTCAACAACACAGGATGGTCACATCCTACATGCTCAACAACAGAAGATGGTCACACCTGATCTTGGCATCCCTATAAAGTCTGCATCCTCACGACAGTGTTCCCAAGGCAACTTTCCACACAACCACTGCATCAAGCAATATGCGAGGATCTCAAATCTCCGCGCCGTGATGAGCTACAACACACACAAAGAAAAAAAAAATTTCAGAAAACTTCAGGTTCAAGGTGAACATTCGTGGAGAATGGAGGTAGTCCAGCGTAGGTGCATCCAGGCTTATAAGAAATAAAAATACTTTATTTGATTTGTCATACTCATCCAATTACAATTTGCCAGGGAATGAAAGACACAACTGTGAGTTCTTTGATATTCTCATAAAATTCTGTGGTGGTCGAGCTTCATTCATATAAATTATTTGCATGCACACTCACCCACACCCTTATGTGCATCGATGCTTGTGAACTCGATAGTACCATCGTGGCATCGCTTTGGGTCTTCTTTGTACTCCTTATGGACACCCTCAGGGCAGTAGCGGTAGGCCAGACCAAAGTCGAGTAAAGTCACCTGTCAGGGATGCAGGATAACCTCCCTCAATGATCATTTTTCAGCTGAAATAACTATCAAGTTTGAAGTCGTAAAGAAAACAAGAAATAATAATGTGTATTTGGTGGTATGAAAATTAATCTCTTCTGACGTTGAGATTAATCACATTTGCTGCTCAAAACTAGTGACGTCAAGTTATATGTGTTTGTAATTTTTGTCAGTTCAGGAAACTGGGTGGTGCTGCAGTTTTGGATATATACGGAAGGGTTACGTTCCTTAAAATCTTTCCGTTAGGTGAATTCCCATACATTAAATTATAATTATCCCATGTACTCCCATTATATAAGTGAGATAGCTTCCTGCGGAATAAAATCTTAATTCCATGATCTAAAAAAAACACATATTTGGCCTTCAATCCATATACTGACTGCACTCAACATGCGTTCCATGTTTTCCATCGTCTCATCACTAAACTTCGTCACGCGATAACTTATTGGCACCCAGAGCTGTTACTTGCCGAGCACTGGTTCTTATTTTGCCTTTTCTGTTTTTTATCTGCCCAATTGTAGAGGTAGAAGGCCAAGCACTTTCACGATGTAAACCGAAGGAGCATAAATCACACAGCCGCCGACCAAGATGGGAAGGACACATGGGGGCATCGTATGAAACGCACTGACAAAGGGCCAAGTATGAAATGCGCTTAAAGTAAATAAGACACAGATCATGCATTTATAAATACTTATATTTCTTCTAAAATACATTTATATTTCTTGAGATGCAAAATTTCCGTCATAGCGATTCTTACTTCCATATGTCAACATTTAATCCCCAATTACTCATTCAATTACAACAAATTTCCCGATGTTGAATGTCTGGAAAGACTATCGAGGGATTACTGTATAGTCTTTTATAAAATCGTTCCTAAGTTTTGCCGAGGGTTCTAAGTGTCAACAATGAAGGATATACTGGCACAGCATGCAGACAAAACCAGATGGGATAGACAGATTATCCCCACCTTTAAGGTCACCCGTAAAACATTTGGTGTTTCATCAAAAACCCAATAGCGAGATGGGGATTATCCTGAGTTCTTATTGTTATTCTAGAAGCTTAAAATCAAAATTATTAATTTTACCTTCAGCTGTATTTGAAACTCAAGGATGCCAGTCCAGTCACCCGACCGACAAACTTTAGGTGCATTTGTTTTTACTTTCGACAATGTTGAATCGTCTAATACAATGGTTCCCACCTTTATGGTTGGGCAGACATCTTTCCAAACCTCCAAAGGTTTTGCAGACCATCCTGTACGATTATCATAGTGACATTGTATCACAGTGATAAATGTACGACACAAGCGGATGAATAATGGACTTACACAAATGGTTGCTACTTACGTGTGCCAAGTAGCAGTGGGCGACGTCATTTCACCGTTTGGAGAAACTAATATTACTTTTTCTTTTGACCACAGACTGGCACCTATTGCCTCCCAACACCTCAGGGTCTGTGGACCACAGGTCAGGAACTACTAGTCTAATCCACTTGTCCCAAGACATGAAGGCATTTCTTTTCCAGGCTCTCATATCTAGTGTAAAGTTTCTGTTACAAACCCAGTTTTCTAACCATCCTGCAACATATGCCTGTAGTTTTGGGGTTTTTTTTGCCTCCCTTCATTCTTCTTCTTCGTCTTCCCTCTTATGTAGTGTATTTATCCTTCAGACATTTCCAAATTTTACTGATAAACCAGGCTGTCTGATAAATAAACTGTCAAGTAATGATAAACAAATATGCTTTGTACGAATATGGGAAAGAGTTTCCTGGATAAACACACAATGAAAGTAATTTTGAATCTTCAGATCTTTCTGCTTTCACAAATATTGTTCAAATCCAACTGTATTACGAAACAATTGGCAAAGCAATATGTACATCATTTCCAACAGGTAGGTGGATGAGTGACAAAACAAAGACATGTTTGAAGTTTAGCACAACCCACTTGTTTTGGATTGCAATAGCCGAGTGCGAGATTGGAGGCCTTGACATCAGCATGGACATATTCGTTCTCATGGATATACTCGAGGGTGTCAATCTGCCATGAGGACGTGAGATAATGGAGTGGAGGAAAGCAAGGAAAAACAAAACAAAACAACAAATAAAGAACATCCAATAATGATAAAGTGGAAAAGAGCATTGCAAAAAACGACGAGGTTGAAGTAACGAGTGAGGATGCAAAATTAAGGGGAAAACTTTTAAAACACAAGATGCAATGAGAGATGGTGAGATGAAGGAAGAAAAAGATAAATGAAGGATTACCTTACCAGCATCAACCCCAACTGAAGGACGGTCTTGCGAGGAAATTTTTTCGGATGCCTCAAATATCTTCTGCAGGTCATTGCCCAGCCGGTCATAACCATGAATCTGAATCTGAGACAGTTCAATATCGAGCTCATGTAAAAATAAATACAAATTCACAACTCATGAGGTATGCAAATGCAGTACAAGATGAAATAAAAACAAATAAAAGCAAAAGGCAAATAAACAATTAGCTAGCCACTGATGAAGGTTAAGTGTATTTGATGTAAAAGTATCATCAAAACGTATTCACATGACAAAAAAACCTTTGTTTTTTTGAGGACAGGCGGACCACAACATTCTGGGGGATACGTTCCTGGAAACTGGCACGAATGGAGACTCCGCGAATGTCGGGGCATTGTTTCAGCGGGGGAAAAGGGGATAGTTCCCGGCGGTTCGTGATTCATAAGGGAAATTTAATATTTTACGAACTGCAAGCATTATCCATACAACAACATCAAAATGGATTTATGGGCAAGTTGTGCTAATTCTTAAATGAAGTGTTTGCTGCAAATTATCCAGCTTTAAACACTTTTGGTCAATCAAAATGAGATCCTCAAGTCACTTGACATTAATGTTGATCATCGCGATAGCCGGTCTTGCAACATGTAGTTCATTTGTACTTTCAAGTCCATCTTTAAATGATTTGCCCTGTTCAGAAAAGGATGCTCTTGACAAGCAATGATCATACTGTGCAGTAAATAGTCTGCAATTTCAACACGCTTAATTACTGCCACCACCAAATGTGGACGGAGGATATGTATTCTTCCCTGTTGTTTTTGTGAGCAAGATATCTCAAAAAGTTGGACTTATTTGCAAAACTTGGTGTGTGACAGGGACGGATTGATGAGATATTAGTGAAGATCCGGACACTAGAATCTTCAAAGTGATTCTTCACCATTGAGAGATGGGCTAAACATGATATGTGCATGAATATCTCAAAAAGTTGTGGATGAGTTAAGGGGGAAAAAAAAAAAAAAACCTTCATGGATGAGTTGGTTAAGTGACAAGAACAAGTAGATTCGATTTTGTTCAGGTTCAGATTTAGATCTGGCCTATTGCCGGGATACAAACGGAAATTGTTCAGCCTGGCGGAGGTATACGTTCTACCGAGTGTCGTTATAGTTACTTTTATTTTGGACCAAAGTCATTATCTCACATTTTACCAACTATATTTTCAATTCTCGCATTAAGGCAGCAAACACGATATTATGGGTAATGGATTCTCACACCATAAAGACAAATTCCCTCAAAATGTATTTATCAACAAACATCACACTACACTACCTTGGAGAAACAGAAGTGAAGGACAAATGTGAACCATATTATGCAAAAAAAAAGTTAAACAAAGTGATCAGATCAAATAAATATTTAAATATATTTTTGTTTAGATTTAAATAAATGAATTTTAAAAACAAACGAACAAAAATAAAAAGACATAAGCTTACTTTTTCCCTTTTCTCTCAAACAGGCCTGACCCCCAGTAACGAGGGACACCCAAAAACTTCAGCTTCTTTTGCCTTCACCCAAGTTTCAACTGTGGCAAAAGAACGAAATGCATATCTTACAAATGGCTTGCATCATGAGGACGGAAAAATGATTACAGATGCTCCTTTTTGTGTTAAAAATAAATATGTCAAGATAATTTCCACATAAGGCATTCTCTGGACGGCGTCCACACACTGTGACTATCTCATTCATATAGCATTTTAAAAGCCCCTTGGAGGACTAATGAGTTCTCATTCATCAAAAATTGATAGAATTAACAAACTTGTCTTACCCTTCTCCCACCATGGTACACTGAAGCTTGTGCCGAGGCAGTTGTCCTGAAACAACTTGCCTTCGCCTCATGAAAGGCAAATCTGACTGAGGACAATCTCATTTCCTTCCACAAAGCTCGGAACAAGTGTGTATCTATCCTCAGGAGAGCCAGAAAACATCTTTCGAATCTCAAGTCTGACCTCTCAAACCTGTCTCTCTCCTCCAAATCCTGGTGGCATCTAGTTAAGTCCATTCTTGTGCATGTTCCGCCTCCATCCCCTCCCTTACCTCAAATGGCTGCACTGCTGACACCGAACGTGAAAAGGCTGAATGCCTAAACTTGGTGTTTGCTTCTAAATCTTGTGTCCGAAACCCATCGATTACTGCACCCACCTTACCAGTAGCACCCAACTGTCCCCGGACTCTGTGTCCTTTTCTTCTGACAAGGCGGAGAGTTTTTTGCCAAACCTCAACTCAGATTCTGCAACCGGTCCAGACGGCATCAGCCCACGTGTCCTAAAAACCTGCTCCTCTGCTCTTGCTCACCCTCTCTCTGTTCTATTCACCCTCTCATTTTGCTCAAGGTCATCTGCCATCTGCTTGAAATCAGCAAACATTACCGCCCTGCATAAAAAAGGTGCAAAAACAGATCCCTGTAACTACAGACCAATCAGCCTTCTCTCAATCATCAGCAAAGTTATGGAATCCATCATCGCTTCAGACATTAAATCTTCCTCTTCTGCAATGGCTTGATTTCTGTTCATCAATTTGGTTTCAGACCAGGTCACTCTACCCTGCATATGCAGCTTCTGCCCTCCCAACAATGGATGGAGATCCTAAATGCCGGACATGAAATCAGTCATCTCCCTTGACATATCGCGTACTTTCGATACAGTCTGGCATCCTGCCCTGCTCACTAAACTCTTTTTCCTATGGTATCCAAGGCCATCTCAACTCATGGCTCACAGACTTCCTCTCCTGTTGCAATCAACACGTGGCTCTTAATGGCTCTCTATCATTTCCTCTTCCTGTCCAGGTTGGAGTTCCTCAAGGCAGTGTTCTCGGCCTTTCTGTTTTTCATCAATGATCTCAGATCCCTGGAAAATCCTCCATCACTTTGCTGATGATTCCACCCTCTGCCATACCATGTCTCAATCCTCTGATCGGCAGCAGCAGCCTTTTCACTCTCTGCAACTTACCCTAACAGCTTGTTATATATTTCTGTGTATTCCCTCTTACACGAGCCTCAATTTTGAAAAGAAAAAAAAAATTAATATTTTTTAAAACGACCAATTTTTTTGCAGTTTTACTTCATATACATCAATGCCCTTTAAAACTTTGGTGATAACTCAATATCAGTACAGTAGGGATTGTTTTCCATTAAGTTTTCACCAAATGAATATGTACTGGTAATATGAATCCAATATATTGTTGCGGGTCTGGTGGTTAGGTTAATCCCCCCGACCCAATTGTGGTGGATGGGCAGTTAACACCGACCAGGCCGGATCGCCGAGCGGTTTCCTTGGGAGGTAGACACGTGATCCTCAGAGATTATGGCGTGCGCGGGAGGGGCAGGGGTGGCACGTGCACGTACACAAACGGAACACAGCACAATGGGTTTATGCTCGAACCCACGACAGATACATGGACACCAGCAACTTGAAATAAACACGGGGATTTAATGAAATAGACAAATATTTACAAGGGTAATTAATAATTTCAAAATGTAATAATAGATCACGAGGTAAATAAAGTCAAAAGTCGAGGCGCCTCTACACACGGACTTTTATCCAGACAAGGGGAAAACAAAACAAAACTAGAGGGGGAGCACTCGGTAGAGTGCAAAACCTCCGCCGCCAATACTGCTGGGTCACTCAAGTGAACCTGGTATCCTATTCGTTCAATTTGACGTCAACAGTGCTCACAGAGTTATAGTTTGCAACTTCCCCTTTTACTTTTAACTTTACATACTCAATTCATTCGTCATAACTAATTCCTTGAGACAGAAATTGATTTTACGTGGGTATATCCACCTGAAGTTCCAAATCAGCCGCCAATTATATTTTGGCATGTTTTTTTTTGGAAACACTTATAACATGTAGAAATGCAAAAAAAAAAATCGCAATTTTGTTTGAAAAAAAAGTTGCAAAAAAATTTTTTTCTCTAAAATTTTTTTTTTGGGGGGGGGGGGGGGGGGTTGGAAATCACTTAAAACATGTAGAAATTCAAAAAAAAAAAATTCAATATTTTTTCAAAATGGCCGCCATAGCGGCCATATTGGACCAAGTCCAAAATCTAATGGCATGATCCTTGGACCATACTAATCCCCCCACCAAGTTTCGTCGAATCCGTCGAGGAGTTTTCCGTAATACTGTTCACAAACAAACAAACAAACAAACAGAAAGGGGTGAAAACAGTAACCTCCGATCTTCGATGCGGAGGTTATATAAAATCCTCACTTTATTTTGGCATTTAGCTTTGTCCAGAAAACGTCTTTATTGAACTTTGGGATCGAGCTGCTTCATCCTGCACGGGAAGACACGCATAAAATGGCACCGAGCCGCTCTCTGGGCGGGAAACGTACGAGGTAATTTGTGAGGCGGTATTCAACGCCAGGCTCACCAACCGGCGTGCGACTTCTCGTCATGAATGAATATGTCGAATGTTTCCTCTCTAACACGAGGTCTGCTCACAATGATTGCCCATCTTCTCTTGAACACACAACGGGATAACGACGAGTTACCGAGAGTGCACTCCTTTCTCCTCCTCTCTCTTTCTCATCATCGTACAACTTCATGACTCAGCGAACAGGAACGGCTAGCGTCTTGCCCAGCATGCTGCAATTCACCAGCACGAACACGAGAATCTCGCAGCCATTTTGTCGTGCCGAGAGGAGAGCAAAACCGAGATCCTCTTTCGATCATTGTCCTCCACAACTCAACCTAACAAAACCAACTGCTCTTCCTCTTCGCTTCTCACGTCTGACGTCATGCCCAATCATCCACCTCCAGGCGTGCTTGTTGGCACGAAAACTGGAAGGCGGGCTTCTCGCCCGCTCGGCAAGCTTGGCTCGCTTGTTGTTATAAAAACGTAATTGCTGTATTGTGACTTGTAAATTCAAAAACGTAGGAAAAGGTCACAGGGTGCAATTAACATACTGGGGGAAGTTGGCCTTAATCCCTTCGAACACAGCACCACCCCCTGTGGTGAACAGTAACACTTAAACTCACAGTTTCCCTACTAATTTACTATCAAGATGTCTCCTACACGTCCACGGAACAAACAACTCTTATACAATCCTAACTTTGCGATGAAATTCCTCCATCGACCCCCACAACCGTAACATATAGAAGCTCATTCTAACCACTGACTCGTATTGAAATGGGACCTTCCAGGTGATGTAGAAAGCTGAAATTTTGCGTGCTGATGGAAATCAAGCTGATACACCAGGAAACATCACAGAACCATTGGAAAGCGTCCGTAAATGAATGTATAAATAAATTAAAATAATTGGATGGGAAAAAAAAAGAAAGAATATCAGATGCAGGTGAGCAACCCGAGACAATGGTAAACACGGTTCGTTATGCTTAGAATGTTAAGCATATCCCGCTAGTAAACTTTACGATAAGCTTTGCGGCATAAGGTTCGTAGGTTTGAGTCGAATCGTAAAATTAGATTGCAGTCTCCACAGTGAAGAATACCAGGGATTGGCATGTGTGTTCGGGTGATCTCATGGTATGGACACGAGACCAACATCCCAGAGGCTGTAGAATGAAATTTGGCACAATGCAGCAGGATTATGAATTTGGAATCCAAGCTTCGAGAAATAAAGCTATTCTCAGGACAATAATGAGATCAAATTAGCAAAAACCCAGCTAGTTCACCAATGGCCGAGCTATGTAATTTGCTTGGCCTGCTCAGTCTGGTATACATGCGATGGCAGTCACATTTCGTAGTTGTCACTGATTTTTTTTTCACCTCCAGCACCGAAGATGGATGGAAGTTACTTTTTCACCGTTGTGTCTGTCTGTTTGTATGGTTGCGAGCAGGAATCTCGAAATGTTATGGACGGATTCGGACTAAACTTGGACAGTTGGGTGTGTGACAAGGACGGAGTGATTTGTTTGGTGAACATCGGGATACAAGAATTTATTATTTTTAAGTGATTCTTCACCATTGAGAAATGGGGCAAAAACGATATGTAGGTGTTGCAAAAAGACCTGGACAACTTTGGTTGTTGATATATTTAGTACCACAAATTATACAATGACACCCTTTGTTTTATATTGATATAGAAATTCATAAAGTTTTCTTTATTTTCAGGGTCTGGTGGTTTGATGTAAATAAAATGGCGACTCCACAGAGAAAGCTCAGTGCGTCGAATGTTCATCGACACGAATCCTCTCTGTGCTCTTTGCTGTACATACTTGCATCTCATTAGTCATGATAACTCTGCTTCTTGCGTGCTCCCCCCTTTTCCCCCATTATAAATAAATACATTTGTTAAATGTATCAGTTCGTTGCTGCGTTTCCTCCATTGGCTTAACGTGACGCGTGTTGGTGAATTATAAAGGCTGTT
>CM068961.1:128183956-128195453 GCA_035128595.1 Eptatretus atami
AGCTAATTTCCAAGCTGCTATTTGGAGGAGGTCTCTGATAGGCAATATGGAATTTCCTTCACCTGCTGCTGCTCATGGCTGGAAGATTGAAGATGACAATCTCGTCATAGACTGGATGGACCTGGCTCCAGCTCCAGAGGAGATCCTCGAGCTCACACATTGCAAGAAAGCAAAGTGTGAGAACAGGCAGTGTTCTTGCATAGCACACGGTATGTCTTGCACTGACCTGTACATGGCCGCAAACACTCTTTCCATGGAAGAAATTGAAGATCCACGCCAACATGTCAAGTGACTCCCGCATGGGAATAAAGTTGTTAATCATGACATCATCGTGCCTTGCATTATAGCATCATAATTGCAATACACGTGAAATACTTATCCACGAATCCGGAAATACCGAATTTTGAGACGTAGTGGGTGTTATCCTGGACACAATGTTGCGAGAGAATGAGAGAACTGAGAATGACGTCTCGGGGGTACCTTCCGGTTCGGCACACAGCCATGTTGATAATAAGAATAGATAAACAGCTGAGATGCGCTCGTAGGAAAACCCGGCAATCGAACAGATTGGAAGGTAGGCCAATTTTACAGGTAGCACCCATTACGACATCCAGATGGCCGTCCGATGATACACTGCCAATTCCAGTTTGGTTGTGCCCTTTCTCCATGACTGGGCTTGGTGGGTCCGTTTTTCTTTGTGGAGGATCGGTGACCTCAACAATTTACATGAACATTTTGGAAGATTTCCCTCCCAACAGGATTGAGGACCTGCAACCTTGATATCATTTTCTACAAGGAACCCAAACAGCTCGGCGCTCCCCCTCATTGGTGCCCTTTATCTTTGAGCCATCCTAATTGATAAATTTCCAGGTTGCTGGATTTGGCCAAGACAGACAAATCGCCTGTGTCCTGCCCCCCAAAGATCACCAGATATACCCCCCTGACTTTCTTTCTGTGGGCTTGTCAAAGATGTCTTACACACCAAGGTGGCAAACGTGCAGGATCATCATTCTCGATCACAGCTGATGGTGGACACACAACATGGCCGATCCGAACAATGCAAGAACTCATGACCTACACCTGATGTGTAATGCGCGTTGAAAACCAAGCTCCCATGAAATGTATCGATGAATGTGTCAAAACTTTATGAGTTTCTGTATCATATAACAAAAGGGTAATCATTTGTGGTTCTAAATATAATATGAACAATCCAAAGTTGCCCCGGGTCTTTTTTAGAACAACTTGTACAGCATGATATTTGTAAAGTTGTGGACGGAGTCTATAACAAACTTGGTGGACGGGTGTTAGATGACAAGAACAAGCCAATTTGATTTTTGGGTTCAGGTGCGGAATCAAAGATCCGGCCCATCAGTGGGATAACAGAACGTAAAATGTCAGCCTGTCGAGGATGCGCCTCGCATCCGAGTGCCTTCTTAGTTTTTGACACAAAATCTCTCAGGTAAACGTGGGATTCATATTACATTGCTGCCCTATAATTCTGAAACCAAATAAATGTAAAAAAGAATAACTTCTCAAAAAATCACGGTGATTGTAAAGAAATAATGCAAAAATCAAACACCATAACCTAATATTGGGCTAACAAAGACCTTCAGCAATTACTAGGCTTTTGTGCAATCAAAAGCCTGGCATTGTAATGGCTTATTATTATTAAGAGACTTACTACACTTTGGCTTTGGCTGCACGCTGGGTAGAACTTCCAGCTCTGTAAATTAGGGGGTCCGTTATCATGTGGCTCTCTTGAAAATAAATAAGATGGAAGATGGGGAAAAACATCAAAACAGATAACTTCAGTGGGAGATCCCAAGGATGTTGTGTTCTTTGCACCTCAACTCTTATCTTGAATTATCCCTTCATAACAAACGTAATATAAAACGTACTTCATTTAATTTTGTGTCAGCCTGGGGCTGCTGGTTGCTACCATTGCCGGGGGCAGGCTATGCCGCGGGAGTGCCCCAGCTTAGATTAAGGCAGGAATTTTGTAATTATGTCATGGTGCCAGCGAGAGCACGATCTCTGCGAAGGACACCATGGGATCTTTAATGTCCATTGACTAATGCTGGTAGGAGATATTAGAGACCCCAGTTTAACGTCCATCAGGGACTGCACACACATTGATAAGGCTAGTCACATTTTGCCGGCGGCCGTAGGGTCCTACAAAATCTAGGCCACTAGCATTATAGGGCGCCGCAGTATTCCACGGTCAAACTAATATGTAAGCAGTCACATATGTTTTATTTTTCGGGGAGCCGCATGGCCATTTAGAAAATTGTGGAGACCGAAAAGCGGGGTTGCCGTACGTCCTTGAGTTGATGTCGCACGGTGACCTTAGGAGGCGTTCCTGCGGCGCGCAATAGAATTTTAAAGGCAGACCGAAGGTGCCGCAAAGCGACCGCAAGGGACCGCAGGGGGGCCATAAGGCGAACGGCGGCCAGACGGACGGTACGAGTGGGTTCTTTTTTTTTCTTTCTTTTTTTTTAAACCAGTTCTTTTGTTTCGGCTTGGTCGAATTCTACGGCGGAACGTAGAAATTGAAAAAAAGTTATAACTCCGCGTTTATATTCCACGGCGACCCTACGGGCCTTGTAAAATATAGCCAAACATGCGGTAGGGGGCCACCCTGAGGCAACCGCAGAATCTGCGGCTGCCGCACGTTTTTGTCAATTAGAGGGCTTACGGCGCCCGTTATAGAAATGTGACTTAGCCTTGAATCACCCTGCATGCGAGTACACCAGAATGGCAGTATATGCTGGGTCCAGGATTTCAAACCCAGGCTAGACGCTGCAGTAGGCGAAGTGTGCATACTTTAAGGCTATTCTGCCAGCCTAAAAAAACTATTGCAAAATGGTTGAACTATGTCCGCAAATGGAACGCCAAGAATGCTAAAGCTGTGAAAGTTTAGAGTGCTTTGAAAATGTAATCAAACGGAAGACCAAACATGCATTGGAGTCATCAGAAGGAACACGATGAAGTAAAGAGTACTTACCCAAGGACTCCACTAACTTGCATTGAAAACTTGTAACGCTTGTACGGATGAGTATAACATGTATTTGTGCTGGGTGAAAGTTCATTGGAATGTGGGTGAAAGTTAATTATAATGTGGGTACTGAGTAAAATAATTACCATATTTCCGGTGTATCAACCGGCTTTGTTATTGGCAGGAAAAAGTTAAAAGTCAGGGTGTGGTTAATATACAGGTACGGAAAATGAATTCAGTCTATGTTCAATTTCAAAAAGCTGTGATCTGCGCTATAATGGTAAATGTTCTTCGGAAGGCTGCATCGACATCAGTTTTTACGTCATTGCAATTTTAATTGTCCGTACCTCGGAACAAATACTAAATACATTCCAGTCCTCGAGCACGTATCTGTTTTAAACTCCGCAACAAGTTCGTTTTCCATGTCCGGTGAAAGCCCGTCTTCCACTCCCATCTTCTCCGAGCACTTCTCACTGAATTTCTCACATGTCTGATATGCGGTTCTTACAAGAGTTGTAAAACACAATAATCTTAATCTTCATTTAACGGGTGTGGTGATCGGCTTCACAGGCGTGTCATTTTGATTGATGAAAGACCTTAACGACCCTTGATGACGACGTTATTTTGAATGTACAACTCTTATAAGTTCCAGTGCAGAGGCCTGTTCAAAGCAAGAGAAAGTCCACGATCTTCAAGTATCATCCGTTCTCCCTATCAAGATGTCAAGGCGTTAATTCACCGCAGCCTCAACTCTTCCGTCTGCCGATCTGCAGAAGAGTTTGGGAACCGGGAAACTGGGGAGGCGCGATCGGCATTTATAAGTCCATCCATCTGACGCTGGAGAACAAGCAGGCAATGATAGAGAAAGAAGACTATTTTTAAGGTGAAAAACAGGGGTGGAGTTAATATGCGGTTCGTGGTTTATACACCAGAAAATATGCTGTTAATATCCTGTGGAATGTCACAATGAACCTTACCAAGGCTTTGACAAGGGTTTGGAATGAGAACAAAACAAGATAAGAAGAGCACTGAAGGCTGCAGTGGCGGCAATGACCAACCAAAGCTGCAGTAAGGCATCTGGAAGAGCTTTGAAAATATAAACACGAGAAAAGAAAATCAGACAACAGCTGCATGGACCTTTGGTAAAGCAGACAAAGGCTGCTCTCAGTTTGAGGAAGACATAAAATACTGAAAGTTGCATTCAGGAGACAGGAAACATTGTAGCAGGAGAAGGAACAGTTTGTTGTACTGGATTTCATGTTGGAAAATTAATTTTACAACGGGCTCAACCAGAAAGGTGGAATCGGGAGTCTTCAGTATGTTGAAACTGAATGCTTCAGTGATTGCATTCCCCAATCAAAGAACCAAACTCACCCTGCTGTACGTTTGTCACTCTAATCTACTGGTCGGTCTACTTGTCGAATCTGCTGCCCTACTGTTGTCTCGGAGACGACTTCAAAGCAGGCATCGCCTCGCTGGCTCATCAAGACGGCAGCCGCCTGTTCCATCATCTCTCTTCTCCTGTTGCCAGGATGCATTGTCCTTCACAGCGTGTGCAGTCCCCATTGTTCAATGTCTCACATAGCTTGATCTGTGGACTTGGGTTCTCCTGCACACTTCGGTGATGCAAGGCTTCACCCTCTGAAGACTTTTGCAACGTGATTGACTGTTGAATTCATCCTGTAAGCACCCACTGGACAAGATCCTTTCAAACATGTTCAACAGCCGATCTTCAACTATTTATAACCTGCTGGGGTTATACACTGTTACTAATATTCATGAAGTCTACTGCTGGAATTGTTTACTGTTACACAAACATCTGGTTAAAGTCTCGTAGGATATAGTATTATATGTCCATCAGCTGTCATTGTGAAATAGTCTGTGATGTTGTACTTTGTTAATAATTCGAGTGAGCTGATTCTGATGAGGTTCATTAATTTTTATTTTGGGGTCTGGACAGCATTAAGGGATTCTTTAATCATAGGTTGACCTGTTTGGTCCTATAAACGCTAACTCTCATAGATTAAGACCCTATCTAGGTTTTTCCTTTTGTCGATGAAATAAACAAGTTCTTTAAATTCTGGTAATAGTAAACATTTGTGCATCTCTTGCAGTAATTCTGCTCTCACTCCTCGTGAATTATAATCTCAATTGCTCCTTAACGCGACAGGACCGAGTCCATATCTGCCTTGACATGGTATACGATTCTCATCGCTGTACGTGCTCATGAAGATATGAGTGACAAAACCGGACCGGAATCCCAATAAACAATGTTCTCAACCATGTGAAAAGTACATTGTCATCTCCTACACAAGCCCATCATGCCCATGAAGTTGACCAACTTGAATGATAGACTTCATCACACGAACTCTCCCCAGTCTGACAATATATCAAAGATAGTCTCGATAGGCAGTCGAAGATTGAGCATCCTCCGTCATTATGAAAAAAAATAAAATATACACAGTCCACGTATTTCAACGCTCTCACCTATTGGCCGGCACACCAGCATCATAACTCTCTTTCTTCTAGATTCTGTGAAATCTAAAGCTTCGCAATTATTGGCATCTTTCCACAATGAGCTGAGCACAACACTGTTACTCTCACATCACAAACACATTGATAGGCTTCACGTTTATTTTTTTAATGAGTCTCCTTCAATCTAGCTCTCCGATCTCCAGCTCTTCTTGGATGTGCGCATTCCTCATTTAACTTCCGACCCTCCTGGTTAAATGGCCAAATACAGACTTGCCACACACAGCAACTCTTTTGTTCTGCTCTTCTCCTCTTTGTGGAACTGCCTCTGCAATTTTAGTGGTTGAGGCACAGCAAAACTAGGAAGTGTTTTGCAAAAGGGGCGGAGGGAGGCTTAAGCCTCGAAAACAAAAAGAATGAGTGTTGGGGAAAGGGGAAGGGAGAGGTTAAGTGTTCAAAATATTTCTACTTGAATCCCTGTTTCAGTTAAAAATGTGATTTTTTAATAAAAAATGATCAGGAAAATCATCACCACGATAAAAATGAAATAAATAATAAAATAAATAATTAAATACAAACATACATACATACATAAATCACAACCCATGCCCGAAGAAAGCGATGGGTTTGGCATTTCCTTCTCATGATCGCGAGGCACCTAGAGCTACCCGTTGTGTCAATTCAACGTCTGCACCGCTTTAAAAAACAATATTTCTGACGGATGGACGGATGGACATACCAAATATTGAAGTGGCTTACATCGCTTAAAAATGTCTTGATGTTGGCTGGAAATTGCATGGAGAAAGACAACCACCTGAGCCAAGTTGAAAGAGAAACAAACTTATCGATTGCCTCTCATAAAGCTAAACTTTTAAAAAAAATGTAAGAAAAACAACAAGGACAAATCTTTTGGGACTTTTCAGTTTTTGGGACTGCACTGGTAACATGTAACCCAGTGCTACCTGCCGGCGCGAAACACACACCCCTCACTAGCTTTGCTAGGGGAGGATGACCGTGAGAACATGCCAGGACTAAAAACAACACCTGACAAAGGCAGATGAGCAACTTTCGGGAGCCAACAGCCATCTAGTACAGAGATGGTATCTCTAAAAAACACCCAATGGTGGGAGGAAAATCTATTTTTCTGCCTGGCCTAGTTACCACCAACTGCACAGTGGTCCTGTGAAGAGGTTTCCTTGTTCAGGAATCGGTGAGGTTTTGCCGATTTTTCTCCTCATCTTCTTTTTCTCTGTATCCCTACACATTTAGTTAGCTATCAGTCTTGTTTAGGGTGAATTTCAATAAAACAAATTTAAAATAGAAAAAAAAAAAATAGATGGCACTTGCGTATAGTCTCTCGCCTTGCACGTTCATTCCCAACAAAATACCATCATCTTCTTTTCTCTGTATCCCTACACATTTTGTAGCTATCAGTCTTGTTTAGGTGAATTTCAATAACCAAATTTAAAAATAGAAGAAAAAAATAGATATGGCACTCGCGTATAGTCTCGCCTCGCACGTTTCATTCCCAACAAAATACCATCATTAACTGAACATGCCACTATTATGGCTCACTGCTATTATGGGCATGTATCCGTTTCATGTTACAGTTTCTTGGCATGGGCTACAATGTCATAAATATAATTCTTCACTCCATCGGTCATATATCAGATATGTGAAGTTTCAGATTTTTTGCACAAGTTTCAATCAACCATTATAGCTGGAATACCACTTCACGATAACATCATCATTATCACTCAAGATACCCCATGGGGATTTTCATGACATATGCCAAGTTTCATTTTTTTCAGTTCAGCGGTTTTGAGAGAACAAATTCCTTTATCCAACATGGCTGCCATACCATTGTGCCCGATGACGTCAGAGTTCGCAATAAAATATCTTCATTAGTTCTTTCGTGCCCTTATGATGGTCCTTAAAAACAGCTCGGTCTCCCGTTTGAATGATTTTCATTCTCTGTTTGACTGCCAAGCAGACAGAGTAAAAATATTATCTTGCTCCTCTCTGCTTTGTTTGAATGGGACAAATTCAGAGCCATTAATGTGTGGTCAAACAGCAACTTGTCTTCCTTTTCATCTTCAAAATAAAACATTTGATTTAAATAGGTCGCCTTCGGTCATTAACGACGATTATCCTATTATATACAATGTAAAGTGTGGTGTGTGTCCGTGTGTATGGTCGTCTCCCATTTCCGCACTGTTTTTCAAAAGCTCCACACGCCGACAGGCAGAAGAAAGGCATGACAACCAACGAGATGCATGTTTAAATGTATAAATACAACATGGAATCACAGTTTGTTTATTATCAGTGTGGTATGAGATGACCTGGGCTGACATGGAAGGCCTCGGGGTACGAACACTTGCTTCTAAGCTGTCTAGCCTGGGTAATGAAGTCGGCTCAACTCTAAACTGTCATCCTGTGTTTCACAGACTGGGTGAATCAATGTGTGTGTCGTCCCTCCGATGGATGTTAAACTGAGTGTCTCATCTACCCACATTAGGATAGAGCACGGACATATAGAGAAGGGGGGGGGGGAGAAGGGGAAAGAGAGGAGGGAGAAAAGGAAGGGGCAAGAGAGAGAGGAAGGGGTGGGGTGAGATGGGGAGAGAGGGGAGGGGGATGGGAAGAAGTTTCCTTCTGTAAGCTATCCTGTCCACCCCATTCCTAGTGCAAGTATCCATCTATTTGTCTTACAACCGCGCTGTTGGTTGGTGCTCCCCTCCTCCCTCTCTGCATCTGTTCCTTTTGTCCTGTTGCATCTGATTCGTTCCGTGTTCTAGCTCTTCCACGAGCCTTCGCTCTGTGTCCAAAAAAAACAAACTATCCTAGGTGACAACCATTGTGCAGGCTTTTTGGGCCGAATGATCTCTATTCTGTGTTGAAGTTTTTTGGAAGGATGTAATCTATTATACTACTGCAACTGAGCAGATTTACCCGGTGTAGAGCAGGAAGAGAAACATGATAAGTAACACGATGTAACCAAATGAATTTGGAAATTGTAATACCCTCTACCACCACACCACCAGTTGGTGCACACGGTACACATACATCGAGATTTTTGTGGTGAGTGGTATAAGCAGCTCAGAGCTTTGGCTCTGGTGAAACCAAGAGTGCAACACAATTAACCTTTTTAAAGTTCCATGAAATATTTTAAATTGATAGATTAACTTAAACTTTTCCCATCAATGGGGATGAGTACTCTTCCTGGTACACTGATGAGATGGACAGACGGATGGACAATTGCTTGACCCCACTTTTCACTTCGCGTGCTCGGGGTAATCACACCAAGCAATAAAGACAGGTGAACATGAAGTGTGAAACCAATATCTTACCACTTTTGATGACAAATGCAGCATCATCATCCACTGGTCGGAGGAATTTCGATCAGCTGGAGAATAAATAAATAATAAAAACAAGAACATTTCATCAAAGTGAAACAAAATCTAAATTTCAACAAAGTAAAATTACTGGAGGTATGGGTCAAATTTCACACTTTACTTGTAAATAAAATCAAATAAAAATACACCATTAAGCAGAAAATGTAAAATTTAGTGAGTATATTTGACCGAAACAAAGTTGACATCACATTCCGGCATAAACTATCACTCCTCTCTCGACTGGATATATCGAAGGCGAAGCGAAGGGACACCAGGCACCAAAGCAAGCGCATGCTTAAGAATTGTGCATTTTATAAGAAAAGACACCAAAATTCCACAAGGTGTTCAGCAATATCGATATCGATATCGAGGCACCTGGAAAAAAAAACTTCCTGGGCAGCTATTTTTCCAATATGGCCAACCAAATGTTTCACATCCATATATTTACCTGTTTAGGAATCTCATTTAAAAGGCTAAATGTAAAGTTTCATGGACAAAGAATATGTATGTTTAACATCCACACCAATTCAGGATAGTGCGAGGTGTCAGTCACAATTTTCCCAAAAGACCAGGCAAAAATGTAAAATTCATGAAAGATAACAAAACTTGCATGCGTGGCTGAGAATGTTTCATTGGACCGAGGTGTTTACACCGTCGGACCCCGGGTATCTGCGGGCCATAAAGTGTGACCGCTTTGACATTCGCACTTCAGGTATTCACAGTTTTTTTTTACACTTCAGGACTGGTCCTCCTATTAGCCGTGGGACGACCGTGTTTTTTTCTCGGTTTTTGTTCACTACCTCCGATGGACTACACAGATTTGACATTTAAAAAAGCATTGAAATATTTTGAATACGAATTATGGTTGTTCTTTTGGTCAAAAGTTGCACATTTAGTGAGAAATTATCAAAAAACTGGAACATTTGGAGAGGGCGTAAATATGTTGACATTCTCCACGGTATTCGCGATTGGTTCCAAAAATAACATGAATACACTGATCTCACCAATCATATGCGCTGATACAGAGTACGCATGGGGGACAATACGGCACGGACGAGGTGGTTATACGTGTGTTCTGCTGGCCGCGCTATAATTTTGCGTGCAGAAACAGACGCAGACCGCAAGTTCAAACATGGAGTGTTGTAGCACGTCTGTTCGTCGCCAAAATCCAAGATTTCATCGTTTCCTTGAGCTCCTGGATCAAATTTAGGCAGTGTGCGGAGCGATGGAAGAATATATGGGCATTATGCAATAAAGCAACTAAATCCTGGTCAGCTTTTTAGAGCTGGAGACAACCGAATCTGTCAGACGATCTGAGGTTACACTTTGGATACCATAACGAGAGTGCTACCAAACGATTCACTGACGTCTCGAAGCTTGGTTTTAGCGAGAGAGACATGCATCTCGGCTCAACATCTACCAGTCAAGAAGAAGGTATGTACATGTAATTGGCCAGTTGCCTATAAAATTCTTTAGCACTGTACCTCTAATCTATATATAATGTGTATATATTAATAATATCTAATCTATATATAAAATAAAGGCAACGATGCGAACAAGGAGGGCTAGTCAATTTCATCTACACTGCATGGAAAGATGGCGCTGCAGAATTTTTAGGAGAAACCAAAGTGTTTTTGACCCACGGCAGTGAATGTCACTCCTTCTCTCTCCAGCGGTGGTCATTTTTCAGTTGATGAATGTGAATGAACTGGCATGCGATCATGAAGAAGCAATACTCGTTTACTTCTCCACAGCAAATATGCAGCTACTCGGTCTGAAAATGTAGTGATCAAAAGTCCTGACACCGATGTTTTCATTATTGTCATTGCACTGTGTACTGATGTTTCAGATGAAAGTAATATCTACTTCCAGACGGGGCAGAGAAGTTAAGAGGATAATACATGTCAACAAGGTTGCCAGAGAAGCTGGGTCCGCATAATGCAAGTGCACTACTTGGAGCTGCATGCCTTTGCGGGGTGTGACAGTGTCAGTTCTTTGTATGGGAGAGGGAAGGTGAAAGCCTGGAAGGTCATGGAGGAAGAGAAGAGTTGGTGATACCTTGTCATCGCTCTTGGAAGAGAAATAACACCCTCGAGAGAAGTTATGTTGCAGCTGGAGTCTTTTACATGTGCTCTGTACTCGCAGAAAGAATGTACCTCTGTCAACGAAGCTCGGTATAGGCTTTTCAAGCTACATACAGAGACCCTGGAATCAGGTATGCTGCCCCCCAAATCAAGACTCGCTTAACTACATGTGCAGAGAGCTAATTTCCAAGCTGCTATTTGGAGGAGGTCTCTGATGGAGGCAATATGGATTTCCTTCACCTGCTGCTGTCATGGCTGGAAGATTGAAGAGACAATCTCGTCATAGCTGGATGGACCTGGCTCCAGCTCCAGAGGAGATCCTCGAGCTCCACACATTGCAAGAAAGCAAAGTGTGAGACAGGCAGTGTTCTTGCATAGCACACGGTATGTCTTGCACTGACCTCTGCAGTTGCATAAATTGTGTTAATCAAGTACATGACAGTGATGACGAAGATAATCCAAGTGACAGTGACGAAGAGGAGGAAATAAATCTACAATAGACCTCATTAAATTCTGTACTGTTTGAATTAGAAACACATTTGGTGGCAGAA
>CM068961.1:128197578-128210936 GCA_035128595.1 Eptatretus atami
GTAGTCCCTCGGACCTAGTGAACGAAACTCGAAAACTAAGCCGTTTTCGAGCGCTCGTCCCACGGCCTAATACGAACACTTGCTTCTAAGATGTCTAGCCTGGGTATATGAATGTCGGCTCAACTCTAAACTGTCATCCTGGTGTTTCACAGACTGGAGTGAATCAATCTGTGTATGTGTCGTCCCTCCGATGGATGTTAAACTGAGTGTCTCATCTACCAACATTAGGATAGAGCACGGACATATAGAGAAAGGGGGGGGGGGGTATATTACATAATATCTATATATTTACATATTGGGATTCGCTAATATCCGTTATTGTCGGGTTTCCGTCTGTGTGTGTGTGTGTGTGTGTGTGTGTGTTGTTGTGTGTGTGTGTGTGTGTGTGTGTGTGTGTGTGTGTGTCTGCAACGCGAGGCTCCACAGCACAAACCAGCAAACGATTTCGATTGAAACTTGGCGAACAGGTGCCATATAACCTGGGAGTGTGCGCGTTTGAGTTTCGTGCTGGTTAACCACCCGTTGCTATGCAGCGGCCGAAAAACCGCGTTTTAAGAACCCAAACGGTAACTGACGTAGTGCAGCTTCTATGATAGGTAGAGCGACCGGACCAACTCCTGCCTATTCCTTGCTTCCCCATCTAGTTATCGAGACAGCATAACGTTCCTCTATCTCTCATAGTTTCCGAATGGCAGCCCTCCCGAATGCGGAAAGGTGGTGACCAGGGAATATGTTTAAGTGACCTTAACCTCAGAAACCGTCGACGCCGGAACGCTCAATGGATAGAGTTTAATAACTACTACAAAATTGAACCACAGCATTTTTCCAGATTCGATCACCAAGGGTGTCACGGCTGAAATACGCAAAATTTGAAAAAATACTTTTTCTCGACCTACGTTCACTATTTTCAATACTTGTCCTAAAGAAAGAGAGAGATTTCAAACCCAGGCTGACAGCTCAGGGCGAGTGTGGCATACTTTTAGGCTATTCTGCCAGCCCAAAAAACATATTGCAAAATGTTGAACTAATAGTCGCGGCAAATGAACGCCTAAGAAGGCTAAAGCGTGAAAGTTTAGGAGTGCTTTGAAAAATGTAATCAAACGGAAGACAAACAACTGCATTGAGTCATCAGAAGGAACACATGAAGTAAAGAAGTATTACCCCCAAGGACTTCCACTAACTTGCATTTGAAAATCTTGTAACGCTTGTTACGGATGAGTATAACATGTAATTTGTGCTTGGGTGAAAGTTCATTGGAATGTGGGTGAAAGTTAATTATAATGTGGGTACTGAGTAAATAATTACCTATTTTCCGGTGTATCAACCGTGCTTTGTTATTGGCAGGAAAAAAGTTAAAAGTCAGGGTGTGGTAATATACAGGTAGGCGGAAAATAAATCAGTCTATGTTCATATTCAAAAGCTGTGATCTGCGCTTATAATGGTAAAATGTTCTTCGTGAATGGCTGCAATCGAGCATTCAAAAGTTTTTAGACGTCATTTTGGCAATTTTAAAATTGTCGCGTACGTCGAACAAATACGTATACAGTTCCAGTCTCGAGCACGTATCTGTTTAAACTCCGCAAACCAAAGTTCGTTTTCCATGTCCGGGGGAAGGCCCGTCTTCACATCCCCACTTCCTCCGAGCCCTTCTCACTGAAATTTCTCACATGTCTGATACTGGTTCTTACAAAAGAGTTTAAAACAACAATAAATCTTAATCTTCAATTTAAAACGGGGTGGTGTGATCGACGCTTCAGCAGGACGTGTCCCATTTTGATTGTGATGAAAGACCAATTTAACGACCTTGATGAAGCGATCGTTATTGTGAATGTACAAACTCTTTAAGTTTTTTCCAAGGTTGGGCAAGAAAAAAGCTGTTCAAAGCAAGAGAAAGTCCACCGATGCTTCAGTATCAATCCGTTCTCCCTATCAAGAATGTCGAAAGGCGTTAATTTCACGCGCAGCCTTCAAACTCTCCCCGTCTGCCGATCTGCAGAAGAGTTTTGGGAAAACCGGGAAAAACTGGGAGGCGATTCGGTGCATTTAAATAAGTCGCAATCATCTGACGCTGGAGAACAGCAAAGGCAATGATAAGATGAAAAGAAGACTATTTTTAAGGTGAAAAAAAACAGGGTGGAGTTAATATGCGTCCGTGGTTAATACACAATGAGAAAATATGGCTGTTAAATATCCTGTTGGAATGTCACAAATGAAAAACCTTACAAAAGGCTTTGACAAGGTTTGAAATGAAGAAACAAACAAGATAAGAAGAGCACTGAAGGCTGCAGTGGCGGCAATGATCCAACCAAGCTGGCAGTAAAGGGCATCTGGAAGAGCTTGAAAATATAAAGCACGAAGAAAAGAAAATCAGACAAACAGCCTGCATGGACGCTTGTGTAAGCAGACAAAAGGCTGCTGCTCAGTTTGAGAGGACATAAATATACTGAAAGTTTGCATCAGGAAGAAGAAACATGTAGCAGGGAAGGAAACAGTGTGACTGGATTTCAATGTGGCAATAATTATTATTTACAACGGCTCAACCAGTAAGGTGGAATCGGGGTCTCGTATGTTGAAACTGGAATGCTTCAATGTTGCATTCCCCAATCAAAGAACCAAACTCACACGGCCTGCTGTACGTTGTCACTCTAAATCTACTGGTTCGGTCCTACTTGTCGAATCTGCTTGCCTACTGTTGTCTCGGAGACCGACTTCAAGGCAGCATCGCCTCGCGGCGTGCATTTCAAGAGGCAGCCTTGCTGTTCGCATTCTCATCTTTCCTGTTGCTAGATGCATTTCCTTCACAGCGTGCATCCCCAGTGTTCAATGTCTAACAATAGCTTGATCTGTGGACTTGGTTCTCCTGCACACTTCGGTGACTTGGCAAAGGCTTCACCCTCCTGAAGACTTTGCAACGTGATTGACCTAGTTGAATTAATCCTTACGGCAACCAACTGGACAAGAATCCTTTCAAACATGTTCCAACAGCGATCCTTCACTATTTATACACCTGCTGGGGTTTAATGTTACAAACTGGTACCTGAGAATTTGCACCTGAAGTCGTGAGTTAATTTTCATAGGCTGCATCGATATCTGTGATGTTGTGTATTATTAATTGGGGATTCTTGGGAAGTCATTAAGTGTTCTTTTAATCAGTATTAGTGTTTTAAAGGTTGACACAGTAGGATTAATAAACATTAGGCTATTTATAAAAGGATTCTTCTTCTATTGTTGGTGCTGGTTTCATTGTGAAAACTACAAACAGGCATATTATTGTTCTTGATCTTTTCTAAGCGCTGTTACGTGACATCCTTGCTGGAACTGTGCACTCACTTTGTGCCTCAAAGGGAATGTTAATACTGTACAAGCCTTTTGAATACACCTAAGTCGTCGGAATAGTCTGATGAACCGACAGGTCATTCCAGATTGATTCTGGACAGCTAAGGATTTAATCCTGGTTGCCTGTTGTGTTCCTCATGACGTAATTCATAGAATGTAGGATCTCAGGTTTTAATCCCTTTTGTCGATTAATAAACAATGTTCTTACAATCACGTGTTTGAAAAGTACATTGTCTCTCTCCATTGTCTTTGGCCCAACTCGTGATTAATGTTCAAGCTCCTCACGAGTCAAATCCTTGAATTTATAGATCGTCATCATCAGCCACGACCTCCCCAGCTCTGAAATATATAAAGATAGTCTCGTAGGCAGTCGAAGATTGGAGGGCATCTCCGTCATTAAAAAAAAACTAAAAATACAACAGCCAACGTATTCTCAAACGCTCTCACCTATTGGCCGGGCACACCAGCATCATAATGCATCTTTCCTTCTATGTTCTGTGAAATATTAACAAGTCTTTCGCAAATTAATTGGAATCTTCACAATGAGCTGAAGGCAAACAACCTGTCTCTCATCATCAAAACACCATTGGATAGAGCTTCACGTTTATTTTTTTTAATTGAAGTCTCCTTCAATCTAGCTCTCCATCTCCAGCTCTATCCTTGATGTGCGCATATCTTCCTATTTAACATCCGACCCCTCCTGGTTAAAATGGCCAAATACAGACTTGCCACACACAGCAACTCTTTTGTTTCTGCTTTCTCCTCTTTCGTGGACTGCCTCTGGCAATTTATTAGTGGTGTGAGGCACAGCAAACTAGGAAAGTTGTTATTTGCCAAAGGGGGGAGGGAGGTTAAGCCTCGAGAAACAAAGGTATGGATGTGGGGGAAAGGAAGGGGGAGAGGTTAAGTGTTCAAAGAATATTTCTAAGCTTGAATCCTGTATTCAAGTATAAAAATGTGATTTTTAAATAAATAGGCATCAAATATCATCACCAGCGAGTAAAAATGAAAATAAAAATAAATAAAATAATTAAAATACAAACATACATAAGCATATGATAAATCACACCATGCCGAAGAAAGCCGATGGGATTAGGCATTTCCTTCTCATGAATGCGAGGCACTAGAGTACCCCTTGTGTCAATTCAGCGTCTGCACCGCTTAAAAAAACATAAAATTTCTGACGGATGGACGGAATGGACATACCAATATTGAAGTGCAACATCGTTAAAAAAATGGTCTGATGTTGGCTGGAAATTGGCATGGAGAAAGACAACCCTGAGCCAAGTTGAAGAGAAACAAACTTATACGATTGCGCTCTCATAAAAGCTAAAGCTTTTAAAAAAAAATGTAGAGAAAAACAACAAGACAAATGCTTTTGGAGTTTCAGTTTTTGGGACTGCCAGCTGGTAACATGTAACCCAGTGCTACTCCGCGACGAAACACACAACCGCTCACTAGCTTTTGGCTAGTGGGGAAGGAATGGACGTCGAGACATGCCAGGACTAAAAACAACACCTGACAAAGGGCGGCGATGAGCCAACTTTCGGGAGCACAAGCCATCTAGTACAGAAGATGGTATCTCCTTTAAAAACCACCCAATGTAGGGAGGAAATCCTATTATTTTCTGCTGGCCTAGTTACCAACCCAACTGCACAGTGATTTTTCCTGTGAAGAGGTTTCCTTGTTTCAGATCGAGTGAAGGTTTTGCCAGTTTTTTTTCCTCATCTTCTTTTTCTTGTAATCCCTACACATTTAGTAAGCTATCAGTTTGTTTAGGGTGAATTTCATAAAACAAATTTAAAAAATAGAAGAAAAAAAAATAGAATGGCCACTGCGTATTAGTCTCGCTTGCAACGTTCATTCCCACAATACATCAATCTTCTTTTTCTCATGTATCCCTACAACATTTTGTTAGTATCACGTCTTGTTTAGGTGAATTTCATAAAAGCCAAATTTAAAAATAGAAAAAAAAAAATAAGAATGGCATCTCGGTATAGTCTCGCCTCGCACGTTCATTCCCAACAAAAATACCGCATCATTAACTGAACATGCCTATTATGCTCACTGCTATTATGGGCCATGGATCCCCGTTTCATGTCACATGTTTCTTGGCATTGGGCTATCGATTGTCCATAAATATATTCTTCACTCACATCGGGTCAATATATCAGATATGTGGAAGTTTCAGATTTTTTCAACAAGAATTTCAATCAAACCAATATCATGCTGGAATACACTTCACTGATAACATCTCATTATCACTCAAGATACCCCATTGGGGAATTTCATAGACTATGCCAAGTTTCAATTTTTTTTTCAGTTCAGCGGTTTGAGAGAATCAGAATTCGCTTAACTCCAACATGGCTGCCATACCAGTGCCCGATGACGTCAGAGTCGGCATAAAATATCTCATTAGGCTTTCGTGCCCTCTTATGATGTCCGTTAAAAACAGCTCGTCTTACCCGTTATGATGATTTTATTTCTGTTTGATGCAAAGCAGACAGAGTAAAAATATTATCTTGCTCCTCTCTGCTTTTGTTTGAATGGACAAATTCAGAGCCAAAAATGTGTGGTCAAACAGCAAACTTGTCTTCCTTTTCATCTTCAAAATAAAACATTTGATTTAAATAGGTCGTTCCTCGGTCATAGCTGACGATTATCTATTATACAATGTAAAGTGTGTGTGTGTCCCGTGTGTATGGTCGTCTCCCATTTCCCGCACACGATTTTTTCAAAAGCTCCACACGCCGACAGGCAGAAGAAAGGCATGACACCAAACGAGATGCATTTTAAATGTATAAATACAACATGGAATCACAGTTTGTTTATTTAGTGTGGTATGAGATGACCTGGGCTGACAGGAAGCGCTCGGGTACGAACACTTGCTTCTAAGCTGTCTAGCCTGGGTATATGAATGTCGGCTCAACTCTAAACTGTCATCCTGGTGTTTCACAGACTGGGGTGAATCAATGTGTGTGTCGTCCCTCCGATGGATGTTAAACTGAGTGTCTCATCTACCAAACTAGGAATAGAGCCACGACATATAGAGAAGGGGGGGGGGAGAAGGGGAAAGAGGAGGGGAGAAAAGGAAGGCAAGAGAGGAGAGGAAGGGGTGGGGGTGAGATGGGGAGAGAGGGAGGGGGATGGGGAAGAAGTTTCCTTCTGTTAGCTATCCTGTTCCACACCCATTCCTAGTGCAAGTATCCCTCTATTTTGTCTTACAACTCCGCTGTTGGTGCTTCCCCCTCCTCCCTCTCTGCACTGTTCCTTTGTCCTGTTGCTCCTGATTCGTTCAGTGTTCTAGCTCTTCCACTGAGCCTTCGCTCTGTTGTCCAAAAAACAAAACTATCCTAGGTTGACAACCATTGTGCAGGCTTTTTGGGCCGAATGATCTCTTTCTGTTTGTTGAAGTTTTTTGGAAGGGATGTAATCTATTAATATACTGCAACTAGCAGATTTACCCGGTGTAGAGCAGTGAAGAGAAACATGAATAAGTAACACGATGTAACACAATGAAATTTGGAAATTGTAATACCCTCTACCACCACCACCACCAGTTGGTGCAACACGGTACACATTTACATCGAGATTTTTGTGGTGAGTGTATAGCAGCTCAGAGCTTTGGCTCTGGTGAAACCAAGAGTTGCAACACAATTAACCTTTTTAAAGTCCATGAAATAATTTAAATTGATAGATTAACTTAAACTTTTCCCATCAATGGGATGAGTACTCTCCTGGTCATACAACTGATGAGATGACAGACGGAATGGACAAATTGCTTGACCCCACTTTTCACTTCGCCGTGCTCGGGGGTAATCACACCAAGCAATAAAGACAGGTGAACACTGAAGTGTGAAACCAATATCTTACCACTTTGATGACAAATGCAGCATCATCATCCACTGGTTCGGGAGGAATTTCGATCAGCTGGAGAATAAATAAATAATAAAAACAAGAACATTTCATCAAAGTGAAACAAATCTCAAATTCAACAAAGTAATAATTACTGGAGTATGGGTTCAAAATTTCACACTTTTACTTGTAAATAAAATCAAATAAAATACACCATTAAGCAGAAAATGTTAATTAGTGAGTATATTGACCGAAACAAGTTGACATCACATTCCGCATAAACTATCACTCCTCTCTCGACTGGATATATCGAAGCGAAAGCGAAGGGGACACCAGGCACCAAAGCAAGCGGCATGCTTTAAGAATTGTGCATTTTTAATAAGAAAAGCACCAAAATTCCCACAAGTGTTCAGAATATCGATATCGATATCGAGGCACCTGGAAAAAAAAACTTTCCTGGGCAGCTATTTTCCAATATGCCAACAAATGTTCACTCCATATATTTACCTGTAGAGTTAGGAATCTCATTTAAAAGGCTAAATGTAAAGTTTTCATGGACAAGAATATGTATGTTTAACATCCACACAATCAGGATAGTGCTGAGTGTTCAGTCACAATTTTCCCAAAGACCAGGCAAAAATGTTAAAATTCATGAAAGATTAACAAACTTGCATGCAGGGCTGAGAATTTTCATGACGAGGTGTTTACACCGTCGGACCCCGGGTATCTGCGGGCCATAAAGTGTGACCTGCTTTGACATTCGCACTTCAGGTATTCCACAGTTTTTTTTTTACACTTCAGGACTGGTCTCCTATTAGGCCGTGGGACGACCGTGTTTTTCTTTCGGTTTGTTCACTACCTCCGATGGACTACACAGATTTGACATTAAAAAATGCATTGAAATATTGAATACCGAATATGGTTGTTCTTTTGGTCAAAAGTTGCACATTAGTGAGAAAATTATCAAAAAACTGGAACATTTGGAGAGGGCGTAAAAATATGTTGACTTCTCACGGTATTCGCGATTGGTCCAAAAATAACATGAATACACTGATTCACCAATCATATGCGCTGCATACAGAGTACGCATGGGGGACAAATACGGCACGGAAGGTGGTTATACGTGTGTTCTGCTGGCGGCCGCTATATAATTGCGTGCAGAAACAGACGCAGACCGCAAGTTCAAATGGAGTGTTGTATGCACGTCTGTTCGTCGCCAACCAAAGATTTCATCGTTTTCCTTGAGCTCCTGGATCAAATTTAGGCAGTGTGCGGAGCGATGGAAGAATATATGTGGCATTTATGCGAATAAAGCAACTGAAAATCTGGTCAGCTTTAGAGGCTGGAGACAAACCCGAATCTGTCAGACGATCTGAGGTTTACACTTTGGATTACCATCGAGAGTGCTACCAACGATTCACTGACGTCTCGAAGCTTGGTTTAGGCGAGAGAGGACATGCATCTCGAGCTCAACAATCTACCAGTCAAGAAGAAGGTATGTACATGTATGCCAGTTGCCTATAAAACATCTTAGCACGTACCTCTAATCTATATATATAATGTGTATATATAATATATATCTAATCATATATATAATAATAAAGGCAACGATGCGAACAAGGAGGAGCTAGTCAATTTTCATCTACACTGCATGGAAAGATGGCGCTGCAGAATTTTTAGGAGAAACCAAGTGTTTTTGACCCACGGGCAGTGAATGTCACTCCTTCTCTCTCAGCGGTGTCATTTTTCAGTTGATGAAGTGAATGAACTGGCATGCGATCATGAAGAAGCAGATACTCGTTTACTTCTCCACAGCAAATATGCAGCTACTCGGTCTGAAAATGTAGTGATCAAAAGTCCTGACACCGATGTTTTTCATTATTGTCAATTGCACTGTGTACTGATGTTTCAGATGAAAGTAATATCTACTTCCAGACGGGGCAGAAAGTTAAGAGGATAATACATGTCAACAAGGTTGCAGAGAAGCTGGGTCCGCATAATGCAAGTGCACTACTTGGACTGCATGCCTTTGCGGGGTGTGACAGTGTCAGTTCTTTGTATGGGAGAGGGAAGGTGAAAGCCTGGAAGGTCATGAGGAAGAAAGAGTGGTGATACCTTCATCGCTCTTGGAAGAGAAAAATAACACCCTCGAGAGAAGTTATGTTGCAGGCTGGAGTCTTTTACATGTGCTCTGTACTCGCAGAAAGAATGTACCTCTGTCAACGAAGCTCGGTATAGGCTTTTCAAGCTACATACCAAGACCCTGGAATCAGGTATGCCCCAAATCAAGACTCGCTTCATAAGCATGTGCAGAGAGCTAATTTCAAGCTGCTATTGGAGGAGGTCTCTGATAGGCAATATGGATTTCCTTCACCTGCTGCTGCTCATGGCTGGAAGATTGAAGATGACAATCTCGTCATAGACTGGATGGACCTGGCTCCAGCTCCAGAGGAGATCCTCGAGCTCAACATTGCAAGAAAGCAAAGTGTGAGAACAGGCAGTGTTCTTGCATAGCACACGGTATGTCTTGCACTGACCTCTGCAGTTGCATAAATTGTGTTAATCAAGTACATGACAGTGATGACGAAGATAAATCCAAGTGACAGTGACGAAGAGAGGAAATAAATCTACAATAGACCTCATTAAATTCTGTACTGTTTGATTAGAACACACATTTGGTGCAGACATTTGTATCACTTGAAATATTTCTTCTGGTGCCACGCTTGAAATACTAATCAATACAAACAATCACATCATATGTCGTTGTATGACTCTGAACAAAACAATTACAAGTTGGGCAATCGTCCAAGAGCATGTCATATTTATCATAGATTTTAAGTATTTGATATATGTGAAGATAACATGACTATTGGGATGTGGCATTCGTACTGTTTTATTTAAAGTTAAAGGAACAAGTCCCAAGTCTTTTCTATCTTTTGTCCTCATAGAGATGCGCAGTCCACCATCATTTACCCCACATTATTTTTTTTATAGAATTATCACACCTCGTAAACAATTGTAAATTTTGAATAATCTTGTTGAAAGTAACACTGGAAGAGGCTGATGACGTAGGAGGACCAAAACATGCAAAACTTGAGAGCAGGTTAAAGGGCAAAATATGTGCACTATTCGACAGGTTTACTTCTTTTTGAGAATGTATTGTGATGGAAATCAAATTCCAGACAATTCAAATTACTGATGCTATGTGATGTCAGCATCCTTGGTCAAGAATATTTTTATTTCAGAATTTAAAGTAATATTAAACATACTCATGACGTATGTTTCATCTAGTAATTGACCATTCTAGAAGCTGTATAGTTTCATTTTAGTATGACAAGGCTTAGTAATGGTTTGGCTTTTCTTTTAAATACTTTGGTATTCTGTGAAGTTAATAGGTGGATTTGCTGGTTATGGTTGTAATGATATATAAATATATGATAACAGCACATCAAATTGCAGTTGTTAGGAGAGCAGAAGGGAAATTAACTCGCATACTTCGAAAAGTATATTGTAAATATTCACGCACCTGTAAATGATGTTTGTACATGAAACAGTACAAGGTCCTCAGAGACTAAAAGAGCTAAATAATTACCTTGGTACTGTGTATATAACCAAGCAGCTTTGTACTATCTAAAGCTTGTGTGTGTTTTCATACATTATGTGGAGTATTGTCAGAATCGTGCAATAAACATTCAACAAACAGAAATTCACATCTCATTGCTATTGATTGATTACTATGAAGAGAGTGGTTGAATTTGTATTTGTGCAAAAATGTGGTATGTCAGTTGTTGGTGATGAGTGAATGTCATGAAAGCAAATATAGCAGAAACAAATGCGATGGATACACCTTTTACTAGTATAGGATTGGTGGGGCAGTGGCGTAGATTGTTGTCACGAGTGGGGGGAATGATATTGACATTCAACTTGACTATCGATACCCACAACTAAAATCTTGCTCAGCTAAGGGGGGGGGAGGGGGGGGCGGGGGTGGTAGTAGCCATATTTGTTTTCCAACACAAATGTCCATATATCATATGTACAGTTTCATACTATCGATAGCAACATTTGATATAATTTTAGTATCGATATAGCATCAAAAAGTGGGAGATATACCCCCACCGGATGTCCGCCTGTGGGTGGGGGTGATGGTTAAAACAGGTGTATGAGATATGTGTGTGATTGCATGATCAATATATTTGAGTAAATGTTTGATGAAGTGTAAATTTGAAGACTTAATATTACACTGAGGTACATGTTTTGGAGGGAGCCAGAGGTCAGAATTGATTTGCTGGATAAGACCAAATTCGTTTCGAAATGCTTGATATGTTTAGAAATAGTCTATCCCAATCACATGAAACATAATCTATTGACAATTTTTTTTTTACATTGTCAATGATTTCATGGCCCTATACAAAGATGCACTCCCATCAAAAGCACCAAACAAGATTTTAAATATAGCATTAAAAGTAATACAAATGCGCTAGAATATATTTTTATTCATCTATCTATCCACTTATGAAATCTATCCAATCAAAAATCCGTCCCTTATCTTCTTTTGTCAGATAATTGTGTCTGCGGGATTGGGAGTGTTCTGCGAGTAATAATAATCTTTAGACACGCATTAAATCGGCAACGCAGACGGTTGTATGCGCCTGCACGCACGTGTGTGGTGCCTATGCACAGATACACACCGTACTCAGTGCACGCATGTGTGTCGTGTCTCACCAAACGCTGCAGTTTGTACATAGTGCTGTCATTGTTTCTGGCACAGTAAGTCTGTCGTTTGTTCGTAGATTTCTCATAATGTGCAACTTTTGTCAAAAAGAACAATTCGATTGTTATAATACGGATTTTTAGCATAATTTTGAACTGTGTATCGCGTAGTCCCTCGACCTAGTGAACGAAACTCGAAAACTAAGCGTTTTCGAGCGCTCGTCCCACGGCCTAATACGAACACTTGCTTCTAAGATGTCTAGCCTGGGTATATGAATGTCGGCTCAACTCTAAACTGTCATCCTGGTGTTTCACAGACTGGGTGAATCAATGTGTGTGTCGTCCCTCCGATGGATGTTAAACTGAGTGTCTCATCTACCAACATTAGGATAGAGCACGGACATATAGAGAAGGGGGGGGGGGATATATTACATATATCTATATATTTACATATTGGGATTCGCTAGATATCCGTTATTGTCGGGTTTTCCGTCTGTTGTGTGTGTGTGTGTGTGTGTGTGTGTGTGTGTGTGGTGTGTGTGTGTGTGTGTGTGTGTGTGTGTGTCTGCAACGCGAGGCTCCACAGCACAAACCAGCAAACCGATTTCGATGAAACTTGGCGAACAGGTGCCATATAACCTGGGAGTGTGCGCGTTTGAGTTTCGTTGCTGAGCAACCACCCGTTGCTATGCAGCGGCCGAAAAACCGCGTTTTAAGAACCCAAACGGTAACTGACGTAGTGCAGCTTCTATGATAGGTAGAGCGACCGGACCAATCCTGCCTATTCCTTGCTTCCCCATCTAGTTATCGAGACAGCATAACGTTCCTCTATCTCTCATAGTTTCCGAATGGCAGCCCTCCAATGCGGAAAGGTGGTGAACCAGGGAATATGTTAAGTGACCTTAACCTCAGAAACCGTCGACGGCGGAACGCTCAAATTCGGTGTATGGATAGAGTTTAATAACTACTACAAAATTGAACCACAGCATTTTTCCAGATTCGATCACCAAGGGTGTCACGGCTGAAATACGCAAAATTTGAAAAAATACTTTTTCTCGACCTACGTTCACTATTTTCAATACTTGTCCTACAGTTTTGAATGTGGAGAAACGAGACTTCGGAATTAAACACTTCGAGATATTTAGAAAATTTTACTCGAGCCGATTTTTGATTTAGGTTTTATTTTTCAAATGGTAGTCCTGTGAGGAATGCCAGTTGGCAAAATACGCAATAGGAAAAATCTTGCCAGGCAGAGGAACAATTGTATGTGAACCAATACGTCTTGGCAATGAATCTTCGTCGGTGGATCGGTCAGAATGAAAAGCATCGTATCCAGCGCTTCGATCCTAGCGAATCCCTCGTCGCCTACGCGCTTGTATATATATTACATATATCTATATATTACATTAATATCTATATATATATTATATTACCTTATATCTATATATATATAT
>CM068961.1:128267844-128288291 GCA_035128595.1 Eptatretus atami
ATAACACTACAGTGGCTCATGAGTAAACGATGTGTAAAATATAACTTTACTACAGTTTAAAAATAAATAAATAACACTACAGTGGCTCTATGAGTAAACGATGTGTAAATATAAACTTTACCACAGTTTAAAATAAATAAATAACACTACAGTGTGATGCTATGAGTAAACGATGTGTAAAATATAACTTTACTACAGTTTAAAATAAATAAATAACACTACAGTGGCTGCATGAGTAAACGATGTGTAAAATATAACTTTACTTACAGTTTAAATAAATAAATAACACTACAGTGGCTATGAGTAAACGATGTGTAAAATATAACTTTACCAACAGTTTTAAAATAAATAAATAACACTACAGTGTGATACTCATGAGTAAACGATGTGTAAAATATAACTTTACTACAGTTTAAAATGAATAAATAACACTACAGTGTGATGCTCATGAGTAAACGATGTGTAAAATATAACTTTACTACAGTTTAAAATAAATAAATAACACTACAGTGTGATGCTCATGAGTAAACGATGTGTAAATATAACTTTACTACAGTTTAAAATAAATAAATAACACTACAGTGTGATGCTCATGAGTAAACGATGTGTAAAATATAACTTACTACAGTTTAAAATAAATAAATAAATAACACTACAGTGGCTCATGAGTAAACGATGTGTAAAATATAACTTTACTACAGTTTAAAAATAATAAATAACACTACAGTGTGATGCTCATGAGTAAACGATGTTGTAAAATATAACTTTACTACAGTTTAAAATAAATAAATAACACTACAGTGGCTCATGAGTAAACGATGTGTAAAATATAACTTTACTACAGTTTAAAATAAATAAATAACACTACAGTGTGATACTCATGAGTAAACGATGTGTAAAATATAACTTTACTACAGTTTAAAATAAATAAATAAACTACAGTGGCTCATGAGTAAACGATGTGTAAAATATAACTTTAACTACAGTTTAAAATGAATAAATAACACTACAGTGTGATTCTCATGAGTAAACGATGTGTAAAATATAACTTTACTACAGTTTAAAATAAATAAATAACACTACAGTGGCTCATGAGTAAACGATGTGTAAAATATAACTTTACTACAGTTTAAAATAAATAAATAACACTACAGTGGCTCATGAGTAAACGATGTTAAAAATATAACTTTACCACAGTTTAAAATAAATAAATAACACTACAGTGTGATGCTCATGAGTAAACGATGTGTAAAATATAAACTTTACTACAAGTTTAAAATAAATAAATAACTACAGTGGCTCATGAGTAAACGATGTGTAAAATATAACTTTACTATAGTTTTAAAATAAATAAATAACACTACAGTGTGATGCTCATGAGTAAACGATGTGTAAAATATAACTTTACTACAGTTTAAAATAAATAAATAACACTACAGTGGCTCATGAGTAAACGATGTGTAAAATATAACTTTACTACAGTTTAAAAATAAATAAATAACACTACAGTGTGATACTCATGAGTAAACGATGTGTAAAATATAACTTTACTACAGTTTAAAATAAATAAATAACACTACAGTGTGATGCTCATGAGTAAACGATGTGTAAAATATAACTTTACTACAGTTTAAAATAAATAAATAACACTACAGTGTGATGCTCATGAGTAAACGATGTGTAAAATATAACTTTACTACAGTTTAAAATAAATAAATAACACTACAGTGTGATGCTCAGGAGTAAACGATGTGTAAAATATAACTTTACTACAGTTTAAAATAAATAAATAACACTACAGTGTGATGCTCATGAGTAAACAATGTGTAAAATATAACTTTACTACAGTTTAAAATAAATAAATAACACGTGCAAGCACCCTTTAAATTTACCCCTTAAAGCACCGTTTACTGGATGTAAAGCTAACTGCATGATTCAGGTCACTTCTCATCAAATAATAATAATAATAATAATAATAAATAATAATAATAATAAATGACTAAAAAGGCATTTTGTCGATTTATTGAGACAAATGGGGTTTTTGTGTTTTCTGGCTCCATCTATTCCGATAAATAATTAAATAAACTCGAAAATACTCCAACAATGGAGGTTTCACCCCTTCGGAGAGGCTCGTCTATCTTAACCTGGTACGGTGTTGACTCGTCTATCTTAACCTGGTACGGTGTTGACTCGTCTATCTTAACCTGGTACGGTTGTTTGACTCATCTAATCTTAACCTGGTACAGTGTTGACTCGTCTATTTGAACCTGGTACGGTGTTGACTCGTCTATTTGAACCTGGTACGGTGTTGACTCATCTATTTCAACCTGGAACGGTGTTGACTTGTCTATCTTAACCTGGTACGGTGTGACTCGTCTATTTGAACCTGGTACGGTGTTGACTCGTCTATCTTAACCTGGTACGGTGTTGACTCGTCTATTTGAACCTGGTACGGTGTTGACTCGTCTATTTTGAACCTGGTACGGTGTTGACTCATCTATTTCAACCTGGAACGGTGTTGACTTGTCTATTTGAACCTGGTACGGTGTTGACTCATCTATTTGAACCTGGTACGGTGTTGACTCGTCTATTTGAACCTGGTACGGTGTTGACTCATCTATTTCAACCTGGAACGGTGTTGACTTGTCTATCTTAACCTGGTACGGTGTTGACTCGTCTATTTGAACCTGGTACGGTGTTGACTCATCTATTTGAACCTGGTACGGTGTTGACTCGTCTATTTGAACCTGGTACGGTGTTTGACTCGTCTATTTGAACCTGGTACGGTGTTGACTCGTCTATTTGAACCTGGTACGGTGTTGACTCATCTATTTGAACCTGGTACGGTGTTGACTTGTCTATCTTAACCTGGTACGGTGTTGACTCGTCTATTTGAACCGAGTACGGTGTTGACTCGTCTATTTGAACCTGGTACGGTGTTGACTCGTCTATTTGAACCTGGTACGGTGTTGACTCGTCTATTTGAACCTGGTACGGTGTTGACTCATCTATTTGAACCTGGTACGGTGTTGACTTGTCTATCTTAACCTGGTACGGTGTTGACTCGTCTATTTGACCGAGTACGGTGTTGACTCGTCTATTTGAACCTGGTACGGTGTTGACTCATCTATTTGAACCTGGTACGGTGTTGACTTGTCTATCTTAACCTGGTACGGTGTTGACTCGTCTATTTGAACGAGTACGGTGTTGACTCGTCTATTTGAACCTGGTACGGTGTTGACTCATTTATTTGAACCTGGTACGGTGTTGACTTGTCTATCTTAACCTGGTACGGTGTTGACTCGTCTATTTGAACCGAGTACGGTGTTGACTCGTCTATTTGAACCTGGTACGGTGTTGACCCGTCTATCTTAACCTGGTCACGTGTTGACTCGTCTATCTTAACCTGGTACGGTGTTTACTCATCTATCTTAACCTGGTACGGTGTTGACACGTCTATTTGAACCTGGTACGGTGTTGACTCATCTATCTTAACCTGGTACGGTGTTGACTCGTCTATTTGAACCTGGTACGGGTTGACTCATTTATTTGAACCCGTACGGTGTTGACTAGTCTATACTTAACCTGGTACGGTGTTGAACTCATCTATCTTAACCTGGTACGGTGTTGACTCGTCTATTTGAACCTGGTATGGTGTTGACTCGTCTATTTTTTCAAAACAAATTTATATTTACATTTTTCAAACAAACACACACACTTTTCAAACAAACATCAACACTTTTCAAACAAACATCACACACTTTTTCAAACAAACATCAGACACTTTTCAAACACAAACATCAACACACTTTTCAAACAAATATCACACACTTTTCAAACAAACATCACACACTTTTCAAACAACATCACACACTTTTCAAACAAATATCACAACACTTTTCAAAACAAACATCACACACTTTTCAAACAAACATCACATCACATTTTTCAAACAAACATCACACACTTTTCAACAAACATCACACACTTTTCAAACAACATCACACACTTTTTCAAACAAACATCACACACTTTTCAAAACAAACATCACACACTTTTCAAACAACATCGTACACTTTTCAAACAAACATCGTACACTTTCAAACAAATTACTTTCAAAAACATCACACACTTTTCAAACAAACATCACACACTTTTCAAAACAAACATCACACACTTTTCAACAACATCACACACTTTTTCAAACAAACATCACAACTTTTCAAACAAACATAACACTTTACAACATCACACACTTTTCAAACAAACATCACACACTTTTCAAACAAACATCGTACACTTTTCAAACAAACATCACACACTTTTTCAAACAAACATCGTACACTTTTCAAACAAAATCGTAACACTTTTCAAACAAACATCTCACACTTTTCAAACAAACATCGTACACTTTCCAACAAACATCTCACACTTTTACACAAACATGCGTACACTTTTCAAACAAACATCACACATTCTTTCAACAAACATCATACACTTTCAAACAAACATCACACACTTTTCAAACAAACATCGTACACTTCTTCAAACAAACATCACACACTTTTCAAACAAACATCGTAACACTTTTCAAACAAATATCACACATATTTTCAAACAAACATCGCACACTTTTCAAAAACAAATCGTACACTTTTCAAACAAACATCACACACTTTTCAAACAAACATCGCACACTTTCCAAAAAAACAATCGCACACTTTTCAAAACAATATCGTACACTTTTCAAACAAACATCGTACACTTTTCAAACAAACATCGTACACTTTTCAAACAAACATCGTACACTTTTCAAACAAACATGTACACTTTTCAAACAAAATCATACACTTTCCAAACAAACATCACACACTTTTCAAAACAACATCACACACACTTTTCAAACAAACATCACACACTTTAAACAAACATCACACACTTTTCAAACAAACATCAACACACTTTTCAAACAAACATCACACACTTTTCAAACAAATATCACACACTTTTCAAACAAACATCACACACTTTTCAAACAAACATCGTACACATTTTCAAACAAAATATCACCACACTTTTCAAACAAACATCAACACACTTTTCAAACAAACATCACACACTTTTCAAACAAACATCGTACACTTTTCAAACAAATATCACACACATTTTTCAAACAAATATCACAACACTTTTCAAACAAACATCACACACTTTCAACAAATATCACACACTTTTCAAACAAATATCACACACTTTTCAAAACAACATCAATACACTTTTCAAACAAACATCACACACTTTTCAAACAAACATCGCACACTTTTCAAACAAACATCGTAAACTTTTCAAACAAACATCACACACTTTTCAAACAAACATCGCACACTTTTCAAACAAACATCGCACACTTTTCAAACAAACATGCGCACACTTTTCAAAACAAACATCGTACACTTTTCAAACAAAACATCGTACACTTTTCAAACAAACATCGTACACTTTCAAACAAAATATCACACACTTCAAACAAATATCACAACTTTTCAAACAAATATCACACACTTTTCAAACAATACATCAACACACTTTTCAAACAAACATCAACCACTTTTCAAATCAAACATCGTTACACTTTTCAAACAAATATCACACACTTTTCAAACACATATCACACACTTTTCAAACAAATATCACACACTTTTCAACAAAACATCACACACTTTTCAACAAACATCACACACTTTCAAACAAATATCACACACTTTTCAAACAAACATCACACACTTTTCAAAACAAACATCATACACTTTTCAAACAAATATCATACACTTTTCAAACAAACATCACACGCTTTTCAAACAAACATCGTACACTTTTTCAAACAAACATCGTACACTTTTCAAAACAAACATCGTACAACTTTTCAAACAAACATCACACACTTTTTCAAAACAAAACAATCACACACACTTTTCAACAAAACATCGTACACTTTTCAAACAAATATCAACACTTTCAAACAAACATCACACACTTTTCAAACAAACATCGTACACTTTTCAAACAAATATCATACACTTTTCAAACAATAACATCAACACACTTTTCAACAAACATTCAAACAACACTTTTCAAACAACATGCATACACTTTCAACACAAACATCACACACTTTTCAAACAAACATTACACACTTTTCAAACAAACATCGTACACTTTTCAAACAAACATCACACTTTTTCAAACAAACATCACACACTTTCAAAAACAAACACACATCTCACTTTTCAAACAAACATCGTACACTTTTCAAACAAATATCAACACACTTTTCAAACAAATATCGCACACTTTTCAAACAAATATCACACACTTTTCAAACAAACCATCACACACTTTTCAAACAAACATCGTACACTTTTCAAACAAATATCACACACTTTTTCAAACAAACATCAACACACTTTCAAACAAACATCACACCACTTTTCAAACAAACATCACACACTTTTCAAACAAACATCACACACTTTTCAAACAAACATCGTACACTTTCAAACAAACATCCGCACACTTTTCAAACAAACATCGTACACTTTTCAACAAAACATGCACACACTTTTCAAAACAACATACACACTTTTCAAACAAACATCACACACTTTTCAAAAAACAACATCACACACTTTTCAAACAAACATCACACACTTTTCAAAACAAACATCACACACTTTTCAAACAAACCATCACACACTTTTCAAACAAACATCACACACTTTTCAAACAAACATCACACACTTTTCAAACAAACATCAAATTAACAAAAACCCTTTTCCAAACAAAACATCGTACACTTTTCAACAAACATCTTCACAACTTTTCCAACAAATCACATCACACTTTCAAAAAACATCTACACTTTCAAAACAAATCACACACTTTTGCAAACCAAAACATATACACTTTTTCAAACAAATCATCACAATCACTTTTCAAAACAAAACATTCACACACTTTTCAAACAAATATCACACACTTTTCAAAACAAACATCACACACTTTTCAAACAAACATCACAATCACTTTTCAAACAAATATCCACACTTTTCAAACAAACATCACACACTTTTCAAAAAAATATCACACACTTTTTCAAACAAAATATCAACACAATTTTCAAACAAACATCACACACTTTTCAAACAAAATCAACACACTTTTCAAACAAACATCACACACTTTTCAAACAAACATCACACACTTTTCAAACAACACGTACACTTTTAACAAATCACACACTTTTCAAACAAACATCACGACACTTTTCAAACAAACATCACACACTTTTCAAAACAAACATCACACCCTTTATCAAACAAACTTCGTACACTTTCAAAACAAATATCACACACTTTTCAAACAAACACACACACTTTCAACAACATCACACACTTTTCAAACAAACACATACACTTTTCAAACAAACATACACACTTTTCAAACAAAATCGTACACTTTTCAAACAAACATCACACTTTCAAACAACATCAACACTTTTCAACAAACATCGTACACTTTCAAACAAAACATCACACCTTTTCAAACAAACATCGTACACTTTTCAAACAAATATCACACCTTTCAAACAAATATCACACACTTTTCAAAACAAATATCACACACTTTTCAAACAAACATCACCACTTTTCAAACAAACATCGTACACTTTTCAAACAAATATCACACACTTTTCAAACAAACATCACACACTTTTCAAACAAACATCACACACTTTTCAAACAAACATCGTACCACTTTTCAAACAAACATCACACACTTAAACAATATCACACACTTTTCAAACAAATATCAACCACTTTTCAAACAAACATCATACACTTTTCAAACAAATATCACACACTTTTCAAACAAATATCACACACTTTTCAAACAAACATCATACACTTTTCAAACAAACATCACACACTTTTCAAACAAACATCACACACTTTTCAAACAAATATCACACACTTTTCAAACAAACCATCAACCACTTTTCAAAACAATATCACACACTTTTCAAACAAACATCACACACTTTTCAAACAACATCACACACTTTCAAACAAATATCACACACTTTTCAAACAAACATCACACACTTTTCAAACAAACATCACACACTTTTCAAAAACAAACATCACACACTTTCAACAAAACATCACACACTTTTCAACAAACATCACACACTTTTCAAACAAACATCACACAATTTTCAAACAAACATCGTACACTTTTCAAACAAACATCACACACTTTTCAACAAACTCACACACTTTCAACACAACTACTTTCAAACAAACATCAGCACTCAACACCTTTTCAAACAAACATCACACACTTTTCAAAACAAACATCGTACACTTTTCAAAACACAAAATATCATACACTTTTAAACAAACATCACACACTTTTCAAACAAACATCGTACACTTTTCAAACAAATATCATACACACTTTTCAAACAAACATCACACACTTTTCAAACAACATTCAACAATACATCATACACTTTTCAAACAAACATCAACACACTTTTCAACAAACATTAAACTTTTCAAACAAACATCGTACACTTTTCAAAACAAACATCACACACTTTTCAAACAATCATACACTTTTCAAACAAACATCACACACTTTTCAAACAAACATCATACACTTTTCAAACAATCATACACTTTTCAAACAAACATCACACACTTTTCAAACAAACATTACACACTTTTCAAAACAAACATCGTACACTTTTCAAACAAACATCACACCCTTTTCAAACAAACATCAACACCTTTTCAAACAAACATCACACACTTTTCAAACAAATATCACACACTTTTCAAAACAAATATCACACATTTTCAAACAAACATCACACACTTTTCAAACAAACATCACACACTTTCAAACAAACATCGTACACTTTTCAAACAAACATCGTACACTTTTCAACAAAACATCACACACTTTTTCAAACAAACATCACAACACTTTTCATCATACATTTTTCTTACTCACTCATCTTCCATCCTCACTTTACATTCTGTCTCTTTTATTTTTCTTTGCTTTCATTTCCCTCCGACAGCCTGCAATGAAATATAAGTATGATAAAGTCCGACAGGTTTAATGGCCCCTAGTTCCCAGCATTATGGGATGCGAAGAATCTCGATGATCTGTCTGTCTCTCTGCTGCCAACGAGAGGGGGGGGGGGGTTCAGGCAGTAGTAGTAGTATCAGTCCCTCCCAAGACCCTTGCATTTTGAACCAACGTGACTCATTTTCAGTTCCATTTCACCAACATCGTGGTCCTTTCTTCAATCTTTCCTCTGTTGAACATCATCTGGCAAGCTCCTCTCCTAATATCTTGCTTCTCTCTCAGACCCAATTATTCACATTACGTTCTTGTTAATTCTTATAACATTTCGAACTACATCCTTCACTCACGATTCCGCTTCAAAGGAGTCTGTGTATACTCCAACATCAACACGCCTGCTGTACGCCTTGTGGACCTCCAATCTCCAAAACTTGATGTCATCTGGCTTAAGATTTGTCTCCCGACCATCACTATCTTTCTCTGTTTCACTTACTGCTCCCCATTTCCACAAACTTTAAAGCTTTCTTTGACTATCTCAACCCTTGCCATGAGGCCATGACATCTGAACACCCTCAAGGCAGAATTTCTCCATCTCGGAGACTTCAATGTACACCACAGGGAAGGCTGAAGCCCTCCCACACAGATGTTGGGGGAGTTGAAGCTCTTACATTTTCCATTCTTCATGACTTGGAACAAATTATCACCCACCTACCCCATATCCCAGATCGTCATGACCACACTACCAATACGTTTGGGTTCATTCTTCACTTCCACTCCGTTACATTACAACGACACAATTTCACCTCAAAATTGGTTCTTCTGTCCACAATCTTGTGAACATCACTTTACTTACCACCACTTCTTCTCTTTCGACTGCTCCGACGAAACGCCAGTATTGGCATTTACAACAATGCTGACTGGACTGGTTTACGAAACTTCTTTTCTGACTTTCCCTGGAAAAGACTACTGCCTCTATTCGAGCGATGCCTCAATGTCTGCTGAATGTTATAGACTGAGGTCATTTGTACAGGAATGGAGGCTTATATCCCTTCTCTTTCAAGTCCATCTCTCCGACCAATTCTTGGTTCAATAATTACTGCTCTTCACCCATTCGTGCAAGGGATGCCGCGTATCGGACATGAAAAAAACTCTTCTTCATCCGACTCGCATTCGGCTTTCATATTTGCCAGAAATCATTGCAAACATGTTATTCGTGAAGCGAAGCAATCCTTTATTCAAAGAAATGTGAACCACTTTTCTTATTCCACTAATAGATTTTTCTGGTCCTTAGCTAAAAGTATCTCCAACAACTTTCTGTCGCTCTACCTTTCCTTCGCTTTTCCGTTCCGATGATAACTATCGCTGTCTCTCCGACCGATAAAGCAACTCTTTTTGGTTCTCTTTTTCTCCCTAACTCCACACTGGATAACTCTAACATTCACCTCCCTCTGATACTCCCTCACCAATCCATGTCCCTCCCTGTAATCTATTTTCATGCAGTCAAAAAATACTCCTCTCTCTGGACATAAGCAAGGCCTACGGGCAAGATGGCATTCCTCCCGGTGTCTTGAAGGAGTGTGCTTCAGAACATTTCACCCTTGCTTGCTCATTTGTTTTTGTTTTTGTTTAAAACCCAAACTTTTCCTCTTACCTGGAAACATGCCTTAGTACAGTTTATTTTAAAGAAGGGTGATTCGTTCAAGCCCTTCTAACTACCGTCCTATTGCTCTGACTTCTACTGGTTTCCAAAGTCTTTGAAATGTCTTCTCAATTCCCTTTTCTCAAGCATCTTGAATCTCACAGTCTTTTATCTGACCACCAACTTTCTTCAAGTCAGCTAGAAGGTACCGATCTTTAATATCAGTGAGTCAGTCTGTGGTTATAAAGATATATATATATATATACATATGTCACAATTTTACTGACATGACCTCTTTATTTTCAAGTCACCAAAAGAACAAGGTGTGAAGTTGTTTGTTGTGTTGTGCCCCATTTTGCTCATTTTAGAGACTGATTCGCGACAGTCATATGTTTCTACACAAAGGCAGTTTCGTAGATTCTATCCAATGCAAGAATTTTTACAATGCAGGATCATCAAATGTATTGTTGATGGGTTTGGAGACACTGAAAGTGTGAAAGGAACAGAGTGGTCAAAAACCTTCAGTTAGAACACCCGACAAGATAGAAGCTTTAAGCGAAGCTTTGCAGTCTTTCCGAAAAAGGCGACACATCGACTTGCACTGCACAGCTGGGTGGGAACTTCTCCCACGACTGTTGGCAAATCGTACACGGACGATCTGAAACTGTATTCGTACAAGGTACAGTTACTGGAGCACCATACTGAAAGAAATGAAGAAGCAGCCTTTTCCTCTTAGAGTGCTGTTATTATTATTATTTGAGAGAGAGAGACAGACACAGAATGGGGGGTGTAGAGAGGAGGGGGGAGGAAGACGAGATATGGGAGAGACAGAGACAGAAAGAAGGTTGAAGAGGGAACAGAAAGTAGAGAGAGAGAGGAGTGGGAGGGGAGTCACTAACCTGAAGGATTTTTGTTTGAAAAGTTACCCACATTGGAGGCGGTGAGTGTGAGAATCCCTGGTGGTGTATATGTGTAAACAACTACGCGTGTTAAAGTCAGTGCTGTTGTTCCTGCCTTGGCCGGGATGTTATATCAGCGTACACATGGTGCCACCTGTCTCGTTAAGCTGCAAATCTGTCCCTGCACATCTCACTGACACCAATGTCAAGATCTCGCAATCCCTGGCCCTCCTCCATGTCTTTGTCGTCGTTTGTATGCACACATGGCTGCAGGTTAGCAATCAGTTCTTTCATGGGCATGACTGTGCTTACTGATCGCAGTGCCCTCCTGTATGTTAGAGCAGGAATTTCTAATTGTCCAGGGCGCTGGCGATGGCTCGCCTCACTTCACAAAGACACCAACTAATGCTGAGAGATGGGACGCTGGATTTAACGTCATCCAAGGGAGGGCACAAACGTTGATGAATCGCCCGAGAGTATGAGCACTAAATTAATTTTGTTCCTTGTGTGAATACATGTCGATATATTGTACTTCCCTTTGTACAACTCCAGGTTTATTGACAGCACACAAGTCCTTCATCTACATTGCAAGAGGTTATTCCCCCCTAAGCCTGGTTGTTGGCTTCGTGGCTAGGGTTGGCTGGCTTGGATCTTAGCCTAGCCTGGTGTTGGCTTCATGGCTAGGGTGGCTGCCTTGGGATCTTAGCCGAGCCTGGTGTTGGCTTTCGCGGATAGGGTGGCTGCCTTGGGATCTTAGCCTAGCCTGGTGTTGGCTAATGGCTAGGGTGGCTGCCTTGGGATCTTAGCCGAGCCTGGGTGTTGGCTTCACGGCTAGGGTGGCTGCCTTGGGATCTTAGCCGAGCCTGGTGTTGGCTTCATGGCTAGGGTGGCTGGCTTGGGATCTTAGCGCTAGCCTGGTGTTGGCTTCATGGCTAGGGTGGCTGCCTTGGATCTTAGCCGAGCCCGGTGTTGGCTTCGCGGATAGGGTGGCTGCCTTGGGATCTTAGCCTAGCCTGGGTGTTGGCTTCACGGCTAGGGTGGCTGTCTTGGATCTTAGCCGAGCCTGGTGTTGGCTTCGCGGCTAGGGTGGCTGCCTTGGGACCTTAGCCGAGCCTGGTGGTTGGCTTTCGCGGCTAGGGTGGCTGCCTTGGGATCTTAGCCTAGCCTGGTGTTGGCTTCGCGGCTAGGGTGGCTGCCTTGGGATCTTAGCCGAGCCTGGTGTTGGCTTCGCGGCTAGGGTGGCTGCCTTGGGATCTTAGCCGAGCCTGGTGTTGGCTTCGGGCTAGGGTGGCTGCCTTGGGATCTTAGCCTAGCCTGGTGTTGGCTTCGTGGCTAGGGTGGCTGTCTTGGGATCTTAGCCTAGCCTGGTGTTTGGCTTCACGGCTAGGGTGGCTGCCTGGGATCTTAGCCTAGCCTGGTGGTTGGCTTCACGGCTAGGGTGGCTGTCTTGGGATCTTAGCCGAGGCCTGGTGTTGGCTTCACGGCTGGGTGGCTGCTTGGATCTTAGCCTAGCCTGGTGTTGGCTTCACGGCTAGGGTGGCTGCCTTGGGATCTTAGCCTAGCCTGGTGTTGGCTTCACGGCTAGGGTGGTGTCTTGGGATCTTAGCCGAGCCTGGTGTTGGCTTCGTGGCTAGGGTGGCTGCCTTGGGATCTTAGCCTAGCCTGGTGTTGGTTCTGTGCTAGGTTGGCTGCCTGGGATCTTAGTCCTAGCCTGGTGTTGGCTTCACGGCTAGGGGTGCTGCCTTGGGATCTTTAGCCTAGTCCTGGTGTTGGCTTCATGGCTAGGGTGGCTGCCTTGGGATCTTAGCCTAGCCTGGTGTTGGCTTCGTGGCTAGGGTGGCTGGCTTGGGATTTTAGCCCCGTTGGCAACTGAATTAACACCAGTGTGGGGTTGACTCAGCCTGTCATCCTTCTGAGGTCAGCGAAATGAGTACCAGTGTACTGGTACTGGCACGGCATCAGCGGCACGGCCACACCACAACAAAATGATAGCTACCCAGCAGCCCAGCTGCCATACGCAAGAAGAACATTCCTTCCCACAAAGTGTCTTTAATATATATATATATATATATATATATATATATCCCAGTTATCCGCTGCATCCCCTCGACAGGCCTTTAACCTAATATACATAACCATTGTAAAATCAGGGCAGAATTGGTACCCAGCTCATTAACATTCATTTGAAAGGATTTCTCAGCAAAGGTTATTGTTGGAGGCAATGACTGCACACACGAGCGGCTTGCTAAAAGTTTGCAAAGTAAGCATGCTCCACAATGCAGCACCTTCTGCTGACGCTACACAAATGACTTTATTAGACTCCAAGCACTGGGGGTTTTAACTCGGCTGAGACATCTCAGAGCGAGCCCGCTGTTTGTTTATGATAACGAATCGTAACTTCAATGTTGAAAGTATTTTCATTCATTTTACATCCGTCCTGCCCTTTCACTGGTCAGGAACACTTCACTTCCTTCGAGTGTTCTCACGCAACTGTTGTCTGGGTTTCGATGAAAGACTTGTTATTTCTTCCATCTATGAGGTCATCTTTATATGACGTCATGGAAATGGAGGACGTTGAATTTTTGACTTTCCCCTCCTCCATCACACACATATCCTTCCTTCCACACCTTCTTTTCATCTCTGCTACCCACCCACCACTTCCTCATTAACCACTTTCTACTCTTTGTTATATTTATTCAGATCATTGTTAAAACCCTCTCTTTGTAGAATTGCTTCTTCTACCCTTCTGTGCTGAGAAGACGTTGTTCAATTGTGATCTCTGAACTTCAATGTAATTGAATTTACCAAAGCCTCTTGTAGCAGCTGTTTCCATTTAATTATCTTTCAGAACTTCCAAAATTTCAAATGTCAGACGTGTTACGGCTTTGAAAATGATCTTGTGTGTTATCTCTAATTTGAAAAGTCTGTGCGATTTGGTGGCTTTGGAAAGTGTTGGGTGAGTTACCATCACCCACGACCTTGTCCTGCATACCACAGCATTGCTTAGAACGTGTTATTTCAGGCATGGGCTGCCCATGCCTGGAGGGACCATTGGGTTCAGCTCTGATAAGTGAATGTTTTGGAACAGCATGAAACCTCGGGTAGTTTTTCCTTGTGTGGTGACAAAGAAGTTTTGTTTTTATGGGTTGGGTGTGTGCGCATATTGCTCAGGGGAGGTGACTGAAAGCAAAGAAAGGACTTGAAAGAGTTTTATCATTGTTAGCTCGAGTCATTTTTATTGTGTGATTAATATAATCAGATAATTTGTGACTTCAGACTGTGAGTGGTGAAATTATCTTGTATATTCGCACATGTCGCACATTTATCTGGTTTTATATAACCGAAAGGTTTTCAGCCACAAGCGTATGGAAGGCTTGCTATGTTGCCCTGATGATGCCGCGAATGAGGGGAAACCGGTCGGTAACTGCATTTTCTGTGCACTTGTGACAGTACTGTATGTGAAATTAACATTTTTGGAATTAGCACTGTGAGATAGCTTCTTCGCGGGAGCCGCAGACAGAACGTGCGTTGTGGCGGTGACGTCATTTTGTTCATCTCAGGTCAGAGAACAACATTAATTCTCTCATATAAATATTAAAGCTCTTTTCTCACCACTGACACTGTTTTTAGGCAAAAAAAATTCATAAAATTTTGAAAACAATTAGTTCATTTTTGGGTTTTTTTATTTTATTTTTTAAGTTTTTTTTTTTCGCTCTTTAATGCCAAATCCTTTGTAGCTACGTGAAAGGTGATATTAAATGATACCTGGCCACATTCTTCATAGGTGTGGGAAAGTATTTTAGGCCTCAAAAAAATTGACCGAGCAATCAGGCATCGCCAAGTACTCCTGCTGTACAAGAAAACAGATAATAATAATAATAAGATACCATAAGGCAATATTACACAATAATGACCACTGTGGTGCCGATGGAGAGACAACATTTTGAGTCTGGTTGTTGGGTGTAAGAATTGTGAGATTGGTGACATGTACAAGATGATTTGTAATACTGCACTGCCAACCACCGGGTGCCACTATATGATGCACATTTACATCGAGAGAATTGGGGTCTTCCCCCCCACCCTGAAGGTTTGAAAAATGTATTCTTTGCATCTCCATTTGGTAAGAGGATTCAAGCAGTATACAATATGATCTGATTACTTCGGGTGTGCAGATTCTATTGATAGAACAGATAGACAGACAGACAGAAAATGCAAATATTCGAGTGGGACACCCGTGAATTATTTATTTTAAACTGTAGTAAAGTTATATTTTACACATCGTTTACTCATGAGCCACTGTAGTGTTATTCAAATAGCAGAGAACGACAAGGAAGAAAACAAAAGAAGGAAGACAATAATTACCCCCACTGGGTTGTGCTGCCTTGGGGCCTGAGGCCTGGTCCTGTCAGGAGGCTGACTAGTCGAGCAGGCCTTCGTTTCACCCAACCCCACTGCCGGATTCTGCACATGGAAATGATTCAGAAAGGCACGAGGCACCACATCAATTTACATTCTCAAATTGTTCACCTGTTACACAACGTCCCAATCCCCAATCCCCTTCACCCCCCAAAAAGAGGACCATCAGAGAAACCTCGACCCTACATTTGTGTTTGCATCCAGGTAGTTAAAATTTCTAAGCAATTGTAACTTCATGCCCTAACCTACAAGAGGCACTGCATCAGCGGCACTGCCATGCCCCTGCAAGAACCGATGCAAACCCACAGTCATGTGCTGCATGCAATCTAATCAGGAATCCTCATGATTTGAAACCAACATTTAGTCGTCATCATTAATAACAGGTGTTCCCCAGGTAATAACAGGTGTTCCCCAGGTGTGCATTGAATCGTGAGTAGGTGAATCAAACATTACGAGTCAATAGACACTGTAAGTAATACAAGATAATGACGCATTATGACTGATTCACTCTTATTAGTAGATCAGGAAATTTTTTAACTCCCTGTAAGCCACACTGCACTTATCCCATTAACAGGTGTACACTCTTACCAACTAGTACCAAATCAGTTAGGGGAATGGGACAGGGGGGTGTGGGGTCGGGTCGGGTCGGGTCGGGTACTGGAACACCTTTGTAGTCCTGACAAAGTATCGCGCAAATAGGACAGGAACTTTTATTTGGGTTCTGCAAGACCCCACGGATGTATACATTTATAGACAATGCTAATTCAAGGTGACTTGCAAGGTTTGCAGGTAACCCAAATTTCCACATACAACAGGTGACTTGCAAGGTTTGCAGGTAACCCAAATTTCTACATACAACAGGAATTATACCCGCAGAGCCCTTGATAAATACGTGCGGTGAAACACCGTGAAAACCCTCCCTTGCGGTTGGACAGGTATTTCTGTGCAACCTCGTGTGCTCAGCTAATGGATCCATATGGATTTTAGTAGTCACGTTCTTCACTCTGCCTAGACCGCTCTGAAAAACCTCTGGGTACCGATCCACCACGGGCTCGTGGGATGCAGATACCCCAATGTGACAAATCTGGCCATGCTCAACGGAAACGTTGGGCTGTGGATGCGATACCCAATGGGACATATCGGCCCATCTCAACTCGAACACTTCGGACTCGTGATGCCAGATACCCCAATGGGACAAATCTTGCCCATCTCAACTCGAACACCTGGCCGTGGGAGCAGATACCCAATGTGGACAAATCTCGGCCCATCTCAACTCGAACACCTTTGGGCTCGTGGGATGCAGATACCCCAATGGGACAAATCTTGGCCATCTCAACTCGAACACCTTCGGGCTCGTGGGATGCAGATACCAAGGTGAAATTTGCCATCACGTCGAAACTTCGAGCTCTGTGGTGCAGATACCAATGTGACAAATCTGGCCCTCCAACTCGAACATTTCGGGCTTGTGAGCGATACCAATGGGAAATCTTGGCCATCTCAACTCGAACACCCTTCGGGCTCTGGGATGCAGATACCCCATGTGACAAATCTTGGCCACTCTCAACTCGAACACCTTCGGGCTGGGATGCCGATACCCCAATGGACAAATCTTGGCCCATCTTCAACTCGAACACCTTCAGCCAGTCCCGCCTCACGAGACTTGGACCGACAGCATCCATGACATGAGAGGAGCGGAGGATCTCTGGCCACCGTATTGAACATCGACATCAATAGTTCCAAACACTGTGATCAGCTCCCCCGTGTGTGTGTGGTGTGTGTGTGTGTGTGTGTGTGTGTGTGTGTGTGTGTGTGTGTGTGTGTTGTGTGTGTGTGTGTGCATAGAACAACCCTGGATTTGTGCACCACTGGAGATTTAGACTCAATGCCTTGGAAAGACTCGGAATGCATCACTGAAATGGAGGCTCCTGCTTCAATTTGCATTTTGACATTTTTTCCCATCGATGACAAATTCCACTACCAGGGGCTGAATTCACCCGTTCACCGAACTGACACTACACGTGGAATAAACGTTGTCCGAAAACTCCCCATCATGGACTTCACAGTGATGCTGCACCACATTCATTGCACGTTGCCGTTCTTGTTTCTCAATCGGCTTACCGGACCTCTTCAACTTTCTACAAGCCGAGGCAATATGTCCCACACAGTGACGCTAATTGAACTCGGCATCCCTCAACCGGAAGTCATCAGCTGACTGGAATGTACTGGAATGTACTGGAATGTACTGGAATGTACTGGAATGGAAATGACAAATTCCAGATTCCTGCCCTAAACAGCACAGGACACTGCATCAGCGGCACGGCCACATCTTTAGCCAACGATACTACCCCGTGGCCTTGTGCTGCACACGAACAAAGATGAGCCTCAATCTTGTCTAGAAATACCTGTAAAATAAAATAAATATACATGGAGTTCAACACCTGTATGGTATCCAATCGATTTATATAAATTAATATGTTCAATAGTCTCTTGTCAGGGTCTCCAATAACTCTGTGTCTGTATGTCTGTCTGTCTGTCTGTCTGTCTCTCTCTCTGTGTCTCTCTCTCTCTGTCTCTCTCTCTGTCTCTCTCTCTCTGTGTCTCTCTCTCTCTCTCTGTCTCTCTCTCTCTCTGTGTCTCTGCTTCTTGTCTCTGCTCTGTCTTCTCTCTTCATGTCTCTCTTGTTCTCGTCCTGGCATCATCTCTCTCTCTCATGTCTCTGCTCTCTCAACTCTGTCGTCTGTCTCTCTCTCCTCTTCGTTTCTATGTGCTCTCTGCTCTCTGTGCTCTTCGTTGTCTCTTGTCTTCATCTCTCGTCTCTCTCTCTCTCTCTGTCTCTCTCTCTGCTTCTTCCATCTTCTCTCTGTCTCTTCTTCTCTCTTCGTCCTCTCTTCTCTCTCTCTCTCTCTCTCTGTGCTGTCTTGTCTGTCTCGTGTCGTCTCGTCTCTCTCTCTCTTGTCTCTCTCTGTCTCTCTTCTCTCTCTCTCCTGTCTGTCTCTCTGTCTGTCTCGTCTCTCTCCTCTCTCTCTTTCTCTCTCTCTCTCTCTCGTCTCTCTCTCTCTCTCTCTCCGTCTTCCTCTCATCTCTCTCTCTCTCTCTCTCTCTCTCTCTCTCTCTCTCTCTCTCTGCTCTCTCTCTCTCGTCTCTCTTTCTCTCTGTCTCTCTCTCATGCTCGTCTGCTTCTCTCTTCTGTCTCTCTCATCTCTCTGGTCTATCGTTCTCTCTTTGCTCTCTCTCTGGTCATGCTTCTCTCTCTCGTCTGCTGCTCTCTCTTGTCTCCCTTGCTCTCTCGCTCTGTCCTCTCTCTCTTCTCTCTTGTCTCTTCCCTGTCTCTTCTTCTCTCTCTCATGTGTTGTCTTTCTCTGTCTCTCTCTATCTCTTGTCTCTTCTCTCTCGTCTCTCTTCCTCTTCGGTCTCTCTGCTCTCTCTGTCTCTCTATTGTCTCGTCTTGTCTTTCTTTTCTCGGTCCCTCGTCTGTCGTTTTCCTTCTGCTGGGTCTTTCCCTCTCTCCTGTCTTTCCCTTCTTCTTGTCTCTTCCTCTGTCTCCTTCTCTGTCTCTCCTGTCTCTCTCTGCTGTTCTGCTGCTCCATTCTCGTCAGGGTCTCTACTCTCTCTTTCTCGATCAGCCTCTCTCTCTCTCTGTGTCTGTCTCTGTCTCTCTGTGGGGGTCTCTCTCTCCTCGTCTCTGTCTCTCATCTCGTGTCTCTCTCTCCTTCTGTCTCTATCTCTTCTCTCTCTCTTCTCTCTGTCCTCTCTGTCTCTGTCTCTTCTGTCTCTCTCTCGTCCGCTGTCTCCTGCTCGCCCACTTCTTCTCTCCTCCTCTCCTTCTCCTCTCCTCTCCTTCTCGCTCTCTCTCTTCCTCCTCCGCTCCTCCCTCCTCTGCTCTGCTCTCTCTCCATCCCCTTCCGACTCCCGCTCTCTCGTCTCTCTCTCTTTCTCTCTCTCGCTCTCCTCTCTCTGTGCTGTCCTCCTTTCTGTCTGTCCTCTGTCCTGCTGTCTCCTATGCCCCCTTCCTCTTCTCCCTGTCTGTTCCTCCTGTCCTCTCTTCTCTCTCCTCCTGTCTCTGCTCGTCGCTTGTCTCTCTCCTTCCTCCTGCGCGTGTCCGTCTCTGTCTCCCTCTCTCTGGGTCTCTCTCTCCTCTCTGTCGTCTTCTCTCTGTCTCTCCTCTCTGTCTGTCTCTGTCTGTCTGGTCTCTGTCCTTTCTCGGTCTCTCTCTCTGTCCCTCTCTCCCTTCCCCTGTCTCTCTCTCTGTCTCGTCCGTCCTCTGTCGTGCTCTCGTCTTCCCTCTCGTCCTTTCTCTCTCTCTCTCGTGGTCTCTCTGTGGGTCTCTCTCCGTCTCTCTC
>CM068961.1:128365497-128389718 GCA_035128595.1 Eptatretus atami
CTGCGGGGACTCTGGCTGTTGTGTGCAAATGGCTGCCAGATTCGTAACAATACTACTTTTATTATTGTTGTAAATATTATTAGTATAAATTAATATATGCTTTTTTACAATGTTGTCATTGTTTTTGTGATACAATTTGTAATTATAATGCGATGCCATGGTAGGACAATGTATTAAGCTGCTTAATATACCTTAACACGGAGTGCGTCTAAACATGGGAATTCCAATGGATTTTTTGTCGTTAATTAGCCTAATCATCTCAGGAGGTCATGACGATCATTTTGGTGTTTCACATTCCACATCAGAATGCTCAACCGTCCTCAACCGTAGCGCAGGCAACCAATTCAAAAAAGTTAAACAACAAAAACTGTTGCATCTTTGATGGTCTACAGATACAGCACAGCAACAAGGTCACCAGCATGCCTCCCCCCACTGTCGCCCCCCCTTCCTTCTCTCTCACCTTGAGGTGAGATAATAGCAATACCTTGGAGGATCTTACAGTTTTTCCATGGAATCTAGGGGAAGGCGATGGGAGGGAATGGGGAACAAGGACAACAGGCCCTCACGATTAAACCCATTCCTCTCTCTCTCTCTCTCTCTCTCTCTCTCTTCTCTCTCTCTCTCTCTCTCTCTCTCTCTCTCTCTCTCTCTCTCCTCTCTCTAGTCAAGTCTAATCACGAAGATAGCCTGGGCCCGAATATTGCGTTTCCCCCCTCCACTTGGTCCTGCAAATTGTTCCTATCTTTCGACCCCCTGGTCATTGCGCTGTGTACAGGTAATCAGTGTATTGGTTTTGCCCTCTTCCCCAGTTTATTTTGGCCTAAATTGGACCCACTCGGAGGAGGGAGTCCCCCTTGTATTCCCTTTAGCCTGTTTCGGTGTAGGACACGTGGTGCACTCATGGGCCCTGGCCGCACCCGATAGATGACGTTATTTTCTTGCTTCACACCAACACGGACCCTGCCAACGATCAGCAATCTTGCGGACAGACGCCCTCTCTTCTGTCCCATGTTGTTTACCCACACCAAGTCTCCGGCCTTAAAACTGCTTCCCCGTGCTTGTGTGTCGTATTTATTTTTCATGCGCCTATCCAGAACGTTGCACCGATCCGAGCAAAGTTGGTGTGCCTCTCAATATCCCGTTTGAAGCCTTCACGTAACTTGGCCAAGTTGCAGGACATGTCGACAGTGGGGGCGCCGTAAATTCAAATCCGTGGTATCTCAGTTCTCGGCCGTACTTAAGCAGTGCGGGGGTGCAACCGGTTGCCTCGCTCACTGCCGTTCATCCACGCTAGTAAAATCACGTAACCCCTCATCCCAGGTCTGTATGAGTATCGCCATTCAACGCTACATCACCAACTGGATCCCGACGGGTTCTATTGAAACATTCTCACCAGCCATCGGGACTGCAAATGGTAAGAGTGGTTCCAGTCTTTTGTATACCCAGGTGATCGCACTTTTCTTGGGAAACCTCAGACTAAAATTGCTTCCTTGGGTCTGAAGCAGCTTGGAAGGATATCATTAACACCTCAATTAGCAAGCCTTTCTTCTCATTTTTTGACCTTAAGTATGGATATCTCGCCGCCAACACTTTGTTTTCGTGTTCACGCTCGATGGATCATTAGGTCATACCGTGGAGCAGGTAGGTACTTCCATTGTTTTTCAGTGATTGCTTTTGATTAATGTTCCACAAATTTTCGGACCCTCCTGGCCTCTCTCCGCGGACCCACTGTTCAGACGGCATGGCAGGCCGCGCTCCTAGGTCCAGTTTTCTCCTCCGCTCTCTCCAGCTCCTCACCGCTGCAGACTCCAGACTCCAGACTGACCCAGCTTCCCAACGCCGACTCCACACAACTGCGCGCTTTGGCCGCTCTGCGCGCCCTTATATTGGGTCTGTTGAGGCGAGGTTTTTGTCCTTCCGATCTCCTTCACCTCTGACCCCACCGCTGGCTTCCGCCCCTTTCGATCTTTGATCCGAATGTCACGAAGTCTCGGAAGAGAGCGGACGTGGGTGAAATCATCGACCCCCGCCCCAACGAAGGAGGCCCCAACGTCTTTTTTTTTTTTTTCTGGTGGCAGAGATGTTGGTCGTGGCGGAATTCGCCGAGCTGGCACAAGATGGCGGCGTTGCGGAGATGAAGGTTAGGCGATGTGGCGCTGATGTTCGTTGTTGAGATGTGGTTTAGGGGGATGGCGAGAGATGTCGTTGTGGTGTAGGTGGTGTTGTGGAAGCGCGTTGTGGAGAAGGTGGTTGTTGTGAAGCGCAAGTTGTATGAGAAGGGGTTTTGTGAGGCGGTTGTGGATGCGAAGGTGGTTGTGGTGGTTAAAATGCGGTTGGTGGTGGTTGTGGTGGTTGAAGAGGCGTTGGTCCAAAATAAAGATAGCAAAAGAAAAAACGGCTAACTGAAATTCACAGCCCTGCAACGAAATTGCCCCGTTAAACATCGGTGGGGAAATTCTATGTGAACACAGACTTATCGACATAAACTATCTCTGGCGAACCTTTTGGTTGTCTGTGAATTTCCACAACCGTAACACTATATATATATAGAGGAAGAGAAGAGAGAGAGAGAGAAGATAGAGAGAGAGAGAGAGAGAGAGAGAGATATATAGATAGTATGTATATTATATATAGAGGTTAGAGAGGTAGGAGGTAAGGAGAGATAGAGAGGTAGAGAGTAGAGAGGTAGAGAGGTAGAGGATAGAGGATCGTTGTATTTATCAACACCAAACCACCCACACACACACACACCACACACACACACCACACACACACACACAACACACACACACCACACACACACCAACTAGTGCGTTGGCCGATATCGGCAACCCTCCAGGAATCAGCAGATTGGGATTCAATGTGATTACCGACTAAGTAGCGTAGCTGTAAAACAATCCAAAAACCTTTGAGTAACTTCCACCCTTGTTTTGGTGGGGAATTTTCAAAAACAAATTAAAACACATGTTCCAATATAGATGTTTGAGTAGATGTGCCAGTAAAAAAATAATCTTTATTAAAACAGTTGCCAATCGTCATGTGACGGGTGGGGGAAAAAATTGTTGGCTCCTGTATTTAAGTAAACACGGAACACGGCAAACGGCTGGACATCGCGTGTTATCAAATTAATATATATATTTTGCGGCTGGGGTCGGGTGAGAGGGACCAATCGATCCCAGGCCAGACAGAGGAGAAGAGCAGGCGCAAGGGATGGCTTCGCGATCCGCCGTTCCTTTAATAGGCCCTGCCCCGAAGCGATGTGTCGTCACCCTGTCGGGTGCTTCTGCTTGGGCCCTGGCCACGCACGGTCCGGCTTGCCATGTGCGGAACGGCCCTCATTGTGACATCTGGCAAGAGATCGCGGAGCTGTGAAATCGTCCGCTCCGGACCCCGTGATATGATCGCCTTGCACCGACCTCTAGGCTGTTGCCCCGGCAAACCGGCCTGAGGGGTGCATTGGCCCCGCAGCCCGCGGATACCCCCGGCGACCCGACGGTTAGCTGAGTCAATGGCGCTTGTTCCGTGGTACGACATGCGCTCCGAACGATCCGGCCGTACAGCATGCCCTCTCTGGGGCGGCGCATTGAAGCGGAGGTGCGGAAGATATCTGCCCTGTGTCGCGGGAGACATTGGTGGCTGTGGTGGCATGCAAAATTGACGGTTCAGACACCGTTGTGAAACCAACGCGCAGAACCCGAACAAAATGTGCGCCTGCGTGCCCCACCACAGTGGCGATGGGTAATAGCATTGTAATTAGCACGCAGACGCGAACGAGATGTGCGCATGCGTGCCCCTACTGTGCATGTAAGATGCCATGTAATCAGCAGACCTGAACAGAGATTTTGCGCCATGCGTGCCCCATACTGTCGATGGTAAGATGCCATTGTATATCAGCGTGCAGGACTGAATGAAGAGTGCGCTATTCGTGCCCGTACTGATGCGATGGATGAAGGATGGATTTGAAATAAATCAGGGTTGAAAAGAGGAAGATATATTACTTAGAAGGAGATTTGGTAAAGGGTGCACCACGTGTGTTCCCGTATGATGCTGCGGTGGGGCGTGATGAGGTTGTTTTCCCATCGTTTAGTTGTTATTCATTTTGCCTCCGTGAGAACACATTTCATACCGGGAGGATGTTGCTGCGTGTTTTCAGGAAAGCGGCCATCTGGTGCGTTGCCCGCTAGGGATTATTTCAGGTAGAGGAAAAGAGTTTGGAATGAAGATAGAGATTAATCAGAACTAACATCTATTGAGATCCACGGCAACGCACTTCATCCCGTTTGACCCTTGTAGCATGGGAAAGGTCTAATGCACATAATTAATGAAATAACTGTTCTGGAGGACCACTGTATGATGGATGCCATGCCTTAGAGGCATGGGATTTTCAGAACCGCAACAATATTTTGCTTTTGAAACCTCAGAAAGAGAAAACCATTGTGACCTTTGTAAATCAGTTACCTCTAAGTTGTAGCAATGCTGACAGTACATCTATTGGGACAAGACTGCCCACTATAGACTGTGGGGCGTTCTGGCAAGTGGCTTAAAGCACTCGAGCAAGCACTCCATTAAATGGTTGATAAGGAACGGATGGCCCAAGCTGTATGCTCTGGTGTTGTCTTAATGGTTTGGGTGGTGGGCTTGGGTACCAAGGCCGGAAGTTCAAAATTTCCCCCTTTTCGGTTGTTGAATTAATACAGGTGGGGTTTACTTTGGCCTGTCATCCTTCCGAGGTCGGCAAAATAGAGTACCAGCTTGCTGGTATCCTGTGTTGGAGTGCGGATCCGTCCAGGATTTTACCCAATAGCCAAGGAAACTGCTTTAGAAGCACCAACACTCTACACAGAGTATCGGTCCAATGTTATGATGGATGGACAGGCTTGGGTGATACTATATAGGATCCTTTACTTTTTAAAGCCGGTCTCACCCCCTGCAGCAGTTAAAGAAATAAATGAATTCATTAAATAATGACTTTATCCACAATAGAGTTGCTGTTAACGTAGACAACCCTGGAACATCACAAAGTAATAATAGCCTGTGAAATAACATTGCAGATAATCCGGCAACGTTGCCTGCGCGTCTGGCACCGTCACATCTCGTACTCAGCTCCAGTCCGCAACAGCGTTTATATTTTTATTCTAAACCATGCTGTTTTCACCAAGATTTGCTTCGATTCCCTGTGGAGCACCTTGCAAAACCCCGAAATAAACAAAGATCTGGCAGACACTATGGATAAGCAGTTCCCTCTTGGGGGACATGTGCTGGATGTCAAGTCGTTGATGCCATTGTCATGTCGCTCAATGAAGCTTGTTAATTTTGCACATTCCTAAATCATTTGTTCACCCAATTAGAATTCTTCAAACAGTAGAAAAAGCAAAGTTTTAATGTTTGGAAATTTCACATTTTTTGTGTCTGTATGGAGAAAGAGGGACCATAGCCTTTGCTTGCTTAAAGTAAGTAGGGTATATCGGCTTCGTTTATACGACTCGTTATTTCTTTAAATTATCAGATTTCACAACAGATTGTCAACACTTATGTCGTCTGGATGGACATTCCGCATCCTCAAAGCTCGAAATCATATTTGATGATACACTTAATTAGTCAGTGAGGGAGATCATGGAAAATTGCATCACTAATGAGACAATGCATGAAAGTCACTCCAAGCTCCTAATTTGAAAAGTACAGCACTTACAAAAGCGATATACGCAGTGATTCGTAGCTACGATTGAGCAGGTATCGACAACATGAGTGAGGAAAGCGAAAAAAAAAAAACACTTCTTCCTTAAGAAAATCGTTGCGGCCGGTTCCCAATTAAGCATCGTTGAGTAGGCCAAAAAAAATTGTGGCTTTCAGACCCCAGTGAGGTTACCTAGATACACCTTAAGACCCCAGAGAGAGCGGTGGACCAGGATGCATTGATTAAAGGACATATTAAATAATGCTGTTATTATCTTCAAAGGGCTGTTTTAATTTAATCCAAACACCCCAATTTTAGTCCTACACTTTCCTTGGAGTTCCCTTGGTGTGCATTGCAAAGTTTCAGGGCTGACAGGTTTCATTGGTTTTTGGAGTTATGGAGGAGACACACTGCACACACTGAACACAACACACACACGTGATAGATATGCAAAATCTTTCAAAAAAGCAAAAACAACAAGATGTTTTAATGATGAAAGTAAAACAAAGTTCAAATTACCATTTGCCAAAATTCTTTTTTAAAATAAACCAAGCAGCGAAGGATGTGCCATGATTCACAGGAAAACGAATTGATATTTCTTAACTACCACACCATTTTCACAAAACAATTACAATGATCAAGTATTGAGAAAGGTACATGCATCAGGATTCAAAAAACATTGAGGCATAGCTGGAGAATGAAATTGTTCATTAGGCATGAACGGATTCTAATTAGCAAAATACAAAATGAGGCATGAGATTACATGGGTGTGCGTACCACCTCCTCTCTTCCACCGCCCCTATTCCACCCTCCTCCCTTCTTTCAAGCCACTATTTACCTACAGTTAGGTTTTATGTTTTCACGTCTGTCTTGGTTTGGTTGTCTGTGACAGGATATCTTCAAAATGTTGTGGACAGATTCGGACGAAATTTGGTTGGACGAGGTTGAGCATATGACAAGGATGACATTTGGTGGAGAAGTTGAGTGTATGACAAGGACGAAAATTTGCATGAGATTTTGGTGAAGATTATGAATGTGGATCTGAAATTTTTTTTTCAGTCATTCGTTCACCATTGGGTGATCGTGCTAAAACGTATTATAGCACGATATTTCAAAGGTTGTGCGACGTTATGACAAAACTAGTGGATAAGTTGTTTGAGGTGACAAAGAACAGCCGATACGATTTGGTTCAAGTCGATTCCAGATCCGGCCCATGATTGGGATTCAATCTTCGTAAACCGTTCCAGCCTAGTTGTAAGGACGCGCTCCACGAGTCCGTTCTAGTTTACTTGCATTTGAATGTGTGTAAAATGAGGAAAAAAAAAAAGAAGAAGATGTTAACATGAAATATTTTGTGTTGCTCGTCCATTTTTTGGCTCCAATACCCGAAAGCATTTTTGACTATTAAAGAAGGAGGGACATCAGAGAACGTTATCATCTTTTGGTTGAAATTACATCCGTTTCTACCATTCAATAAAATCAAAATCGTATTATTTGGAAAAGAATTAAAAATATTCTCTTGCAAAGATGCCAAATACCATTAAAATTACATCCACTAGTATGCTTGAAATGTACAAATAAAAATGTCTTCTGCTACTCCTATGTATCCAATCATCATAGAAACAGCACTACCAGTACAGAATGATGCAAGTCTAGTTAGTCAATCTCTTCTCGCTCGTAAGAAATTTCAAATTCAGTGAGGCCTCTGTATATTGTTAGGCATGATATATTGTGACCGCTATACTGGCTGAAAGTTACTGGAGCTGGAATGCCATAATGGGAAATTGAATCTTCCAAGGAATGTGGGAATTGCAAAGCCAGGTGAATATTCTTTGAAAAAAGGGACAGTGGCTCGACAATGCTATGCCTTGCTTGTGTTGCCACTCACAGCAGTAGCTTATATTTGTATCAGATTCCCTGGTGGAACATATCTCAGTCTGGAGAACTCGAGGGTAAGTAAGATATTTATAATCCCACTGTGAGGTTCGCGCCAAACTTTTCTCATGTGTTTCGTTTCACAAAAGTTTGCTTGACAGTGACATCACAGACAATCTATATGACCAATAAAGAGCTGATAATTCCAGGTCCCCACCTTTTGGGTGATATGAGGAATAGCATCTGTTGTAATATGTAAGCTAAATCTGAACGGTTTTTGAAATATCGCGTACACAGCCATTACCGAGTGGTTGCCATTAGCAACATAATTCAGCAATCCACAGCCTTGATCTAATCAGGTTGAAAAAATGTCATGAGAATAATATTTGCAAATGAAGCGAAATGTGTTCAACTGTTTTTGAGTAGTGGGGCCCCGTTGGTCCTGTTGCGACCACATTTTCATTGGTCTTCATGGCCTTTAGCACACCTGCCTGCTGTACTGCTTCAGGCATAGCTTGCCTTTTACCAATCTGGCCTAATTAGTTATCTGGTTATTGGCATAATCTGAAATTTAAATTCCAGATAATAGTATCGTCATGCGCACACCGTCATCCGTCTGTCTCCCTATTTCGACTTCTCAGCCACCAAACACTGAGCCAAATCCGGTGAAATTTTGGCAGCACCATTCCCTCTCCTGCTTGTAACAGGGATTGCAAAGTTCGTTCGGTCACCACGATTAAGTCGGTCAAAATGGCTGATTAGTAAATTTCTTCAAAATCTCTTCTCCAGACTGCAGCAGTCAGAATGCTCAAACAAATTTGGGTTGTACCACATTGACCAGGTTAGTGATGTTTAAATTGCGGACGGTCATGCTCATCACGTCACCGAAAGTAGTCCAAATGGCCGGCTCTGTCAAATTTTTTGGAAAATGTGTTTGTAAATTCCTTCCAAATCTTCTTCTCCTGGATCCATCAGCAGAATGGTTACCAAATTGGGTGACAACATTAGGCCAGGGCCCAGATAAGCTGCAGGTCGTATCCTGTTTTTATTATTACCAGTGATACTACTATAATTATTGTTGTAGTATTAATGAAATGTTGCTTTGTTACAATGTTGTGTTTTTGTTAAGTTATTTTGTAATTTAGAATGCCATGCCATGGAAGGACATATTAGCTGCTCAATATACACCTTAACATGGTGTACATTTAAACATGGAATTCTTCTGGGTTATTTGCAGCTAATTAGCCTAATCAACTCAAGAAGTCATGACGATCATTTTTGATGCATCACACTACACATCGGAATTCTCCGAGTAAGATTCCATATAAAAAAAAAACATGACACACACACACACCTCATCAATTTAAATAGATATCGTGTACACAAAAGTACATGATGGATGATCAATCGGTCCGTCATGGGATTGATATGGATCAATTGAACAGGGCTTATGTTATGCTTTTTTAATCAGCGCGACGACCTTGTCGGAGGGACAGGGACAATGAGCATATTATTCTCATTGCTATGATGCAAAGTTTTCCATGTTGAAAGAAGTTATCGATAAGAGAAACAGGTTACACTGGATTACCTAAGAAGCATCATGGTGATGAAAGCTGTCCCGAACACATCACTAGTCTAAACACCAATTTGCATGTTGCAGATTTTGCTTCTGTTGAATTGACATCGCATAAAACGTTTTAAAGATTCATTGTAATTGTTTTCTCTCCTTTAAAAATTTCTGTAAGTTATTGTCACGTTGTGGCTACTTCACAAGCTCTTTACGACATAGCAAAAACTGTTCATCATAAAACCAAGAAATGAAAATCTACACAAATAGTCGAGCAAGTCATAACAAGGATATTTTGCTGCACCGAAGCAAAACCCACCATTCGTGAAACAACTTTTTCCAAAACAGGCATCGAGGCTCATGCACTCTGAACAACGCTATTACAACTTGTGAGGCCATTCAAGTGATACAGAAAACAGAGAAGGAGTTGTAATGATTAAAGTGAACGCATGATGCCTTCGTTTGTGTTTTTTAAAGTCGACAATCATCTTTCAAGGCTAACGGAATTGTACACAAAGTACACCGGTAGATCATGACTGTGTTTTGGTTTTAACTCTGGAAAAGGAATTTCGATAGGACATCCTCAGATGTTTTCAGACACTGCACAACAACCCGGAATTGCTCGAACAACCCAAAAAGGTATCACCAATTCAAAACGAACAAGAGTTTCTTTATAGCAGAATCCACGATGATTATCGCTTTCAAAACAACAACCGGTTCTCACATTCAGCGTTCGTGAAAATTCAGTAACACCAAAACATTCACTGTTGCCTTGTTCCCTGAAGCAGACTAAGATCTGAGTTCAACAAAGACCTTCTTCTTCTTCGACTCGATGGTTTTTCTTGATGCGCAGAAGCATGGTAGTTAACCACTTGGTCCAGCGGGACACAGAGTCAAACTCCTTCACCTGGACATGGCACGTGCGCTCACTGAGGAGCTCATGTATAGTTACTGAAGTCGCAATCAATTTTGAAGCTTTAAAAATGATATCTGGATTTCGAAATATACAATTCTGTCAGATTTCTAACCAAAGATGAGTAGCGAGCTCACCTGTTGCAAACAAGCCGATTTTATACTCACAGCTCTCCAGTGAATGCAATCGGTATTTTGTTCCTCATGGGCCTGCAGCAGGGTCTGTCAGGCAAAAAGAAAAAACCAGGTTTTCCACCACCAAATTCAAACGAACTCCAGTCTGGATTACCGGTATTATTTTAACTCAAATCAGATTGGCTTGTTTTTTCACCGACCCAACTCATCCACCGGTGTTTGTCCACTCGCCCAAACTTCTCGATGTGTGAAAAATCACTCTAAAAAATTTATAGTATGCAGATCTGCATCTGATCTCACCAAAATCGAATAAATTTTCCTTGTCACACACCCAACCTGTCCACCAAGTTTCGTCCGAATCCCTCTTGAATAACTTTTGAGATTATCTATGAAATTACACTGTATCGTTTGGCGTCCTATCTGTCAATGGTGAAGAATCACTTAAAAATGTTCGTATCTGGATATGGATCGAGATGTTCACCAAAATCAAAATCAATTCAGCCTCGTCACACACCCAACCTGTACACTAGGTTTCGTCTGAATGCCGTCCATAACCTTTTCACATATCCTGCTCACAGAGACAGAACGACAGACGACAGACAGACAGACAGACAGACAGACAGACAGACAGACAGACAGACAGACAGACAGACAGAAGACAAACAGGAGTGAAAAACAACCTTCCGTTTGCTTCGGCGGCGGAGTAATGAACAAACATATTTACCCTCAGAAGTTTGCATTCTCTGAATCACTTGAAGGGTGAAACATTTCTTATACCTGTCGGACAGCAAGCTGATAAAATGACACACAAGGTTAGAGAATGCAGATTTAAGCTCAAAGCATTCCAATCTATATCAGGTTTGTCGAGAAAGTGAAAAGAAACTGAATCCAAAAAATGAGATTAATTCAATCAAATAATGGAACTAGACACTCAATGTGTGACATCGCGCCAATTACCCAATCAGCTTCTGCTGACAATGACCTCAGTTGGGTTGGCCACTCCTGTTACGTATATACTTGTGGGAGTGTCACGTGATGATCGTTAGTGTGGCGAATGTCACATAATGAGTGAAGTGAGTATCACGTTGACGTTCGCTGCTCCTGTTACAGATGCTCAGGAAGCTTCGCAAGCATCCAGTCCCAGATCATGACAATAGAATCCGCTCAATGGACGAGGTCCAAATACTTGAAGCTTAGTGATTAATGGGTAGTGAGAGTCGAACTGCAGGTACCTGTATTGGTTTGTGTGGGTTGATTTTTTCGATACAGAAAACTCCAAGAGCCTCTCTTTTTCATCATGGTGGACAGCATGGCGGGTCCTCACCAGTATAGCTGTGGTGTGGTGTCATTCCCGGGTGTGTCCATGGCGTGGAGGCCGTCGGCTGTCAGTGCCTCTTCGCTCTGTGGGCCGTGTTGTTGGAATCCGGAGAGGGGGCTGGTTTAGTGAGGGGAGTGACCCACATTCACGCTTTTTGGCTGCATGGAGGGTCTCGTGACTGTTTGGGAGATTTTGAGGGACATGTTCACAACTCAGGCCACAGCACCCCTCTGTCTTACGTCGTGTTGCAGGACCTCTGTCCTGTTAAACCAGGTAGGGACTCTCGTAGCAGCCAAGGAGCTTCATGCCAGAACAGTTAATGTGCTTAATGTGCTGTGGGAGGAGAGGGTGGGGGGGGGGGGGGCTGTGCATGGACAGCAATTCCTTCCGTGGGGGCTACGTTGGGGGCTGTGAGGGAGGACATTTGTGGTGTGTGCCCTGGAGGAGGTTGTCGGAGTTCTGAGGTGCCACTGCCAGTGACTTAGGAGGTGGTCTTGTCGCTCAGCCAAGCCATCATTGGGGTGATTACTGGTTGTGGTCACATTGACAGGCTCATGCTTCAAGATGAGATGGGAATGCCACAACTGCTGGGTAGGGCGCAACGACTGGGCTCTGTGTGGTGATGTGTCAGCGGTCCCATTGGAGCACCTCTCTTCTCTGGTGGCTGCAGTGCTGCGGGGAGTCATCCCATGATCAGCCACGATTACAGGGACTGGCCTGCTCACTATCTGGAGGATGGATCGTTTCTATGAACCAGCCCGTCATGGATGTGGTTGACTTGAAGAGGCTCAGCAAGGAGTAAGATTAGCCATTTGGCATTTGATTGCTTTTGTTCTTTGTGTCCTTTCTTTTTTTGCTGTGAGTGCCCATTCCTCAATACTGACCACAGGCTTGGTAACAACTCTGAAGTCGCAGCTGAAAATCTGGAGAATGGTACCATCCAGCCTTAGGCTGGATGTTGCAACTCAAGGATGAGAGGTTAGCTGAGGAGTTTGTGAACAGGCTGAGTGGGGATTTGTGAGGTCTGGGTGCTTTGGGGAATACTGAAGAGTTGTGGAGTGCCTTCAAGACTAATATCCTTGATGTTGTCAGTGGATGTCTTGGAACTCACCGGAGGGTGAAAGAAGAATTTTGTCTCTCAAGGGACACTTGATACCATTGACCAGAATGGCAGAGCCGAGCTGTTCATGGAGTTGAGGCGTAAAACTGCACGTGCGCTGGGGTGACAGGAGGCCGTGTGCAAGGAATCTGTGAGGGGTAGAGCATCATCTCTGTCAAGTGATTCTCATCCTGCTTACATGGGAATTCGTGCATTGCGTGTTTCTCCAAGCCCATCCCCTCAGTGTACTGCAGTTAGAGGAAGAGGGGGTAGGCTCTTGACCGGTTACTTTGAGCGGTGCTACCAGGCTAATCCACCAGCTGTTGCGTTGGATGTCAGGAGTGTGTACAATCCATATTTCTGACCCTTGTATCAAGAATAAGTTGTCCAACCCCCTGAGTTTAATACTTGGTGAAGCACCTTGACAGCAATTACATCTCGAGTCTGTTGGATAGGCTCTAACCACTTTTTGCACACCATGACTTGAACAATATTTTGCCCATTCTTCTTGACAAAACTGTTCAAGCTCAGTCAAGTTGTATGGGGAGTTGTTGATGGACAGCACTTCAAGTCATGCCACAGATTTTCGATTGGATTTGGGTCAGGCTCTGACTGGCCATCAAGGACAATTATCTATTTGTTCCTTAGCCACTCCAGTGTAGCTTTGGCTGTGTGCTTTGGGTCGTTTGTCATGCTGAAAGGTGAACTTTCCGTTCCTAATTTCAGCAATCTTGTAGAGGGCAGCAATTTTCCTCTTGGATTTTTCTGTATTTTGCTCCATCCATTTCCCTTTATCCTGACAAGTGCCCCAGTTGCTGCTGATGAGAAACATTCCCATAACATGATGCTGCACACCATGCTTCATAGGAGGATGGTGTCTTTGGGTGATGTCCATGTTGGCTTGTGCCAAACATAACGTTTTGCATTTAGGCCAAAATGTTCCACCTTGGTTTCGTCAGACCACAAAACTTTTGCCACATGGCTTCAGAATCTCTGGATAGTGGTTTTTGCATACCTCAAACAGGATTCAAGGTGAGCTTTTTTGTAGTAATGGCTTCCTTCTTGTCACCCTACCATACAGGCCAGACGTGTGGAATGCTTGGGATTATTGGGTTCACATGCACACAGGAACCAATCTTTGCCATAAAGGCATGTAGCTTTTTCAAAGTTGCCATTGGTTCTTCTTGGTGGCCTCTCTGATGAGTCTCCTCCTTGCTTGGTTATCCAGTTTGGAGGGACGACCTGATCTAAGCGGGTCTTTGGTGGTACCTACGTCTTCCACTTCTTAGATTGTCTTGACTGTGCTGCAAGGGATATTCAAGGCCTTTGAAAATATTATACCCATCTCCTGATCTGTGCTTTTCACCAAATTTATCCCAGAGGTCTTTGAAAGATCCTTGGTGTCATAGTCCAGGGAGCAAGACCTGAAAAAAATGAAATCGTTCAACACTCCCTACAGAAAAGGTTTGACTTGACAGAGTGGTAGAAAGACCCTATAGAACACCTCCAGGTAGTATGTGGTTTTTCAAATTGTGGTATCATTAAAATTCTACAGGCCTTATACATACCAAGGGTACTTACCAAGAGGTCACGGCCTGTATGTATTTAATGGCCTGTAGAATTTTAATGATACCACATTTGAAACCACATAATACCGTGAGGTGTTTCTATAGGGTCTATTCTACTACCTGTCAAGTCAAACCTTTTCTGTAGGGGGTGTTGAACGAATTTCCTATTTGGCCTCATATGAGAAATGGCTGCTGGACTATCATGGTTGCATCTTGCTGTGAAATGCACAATCCAGCAGAGGAAACCTACAGAACAGCTGATTTATTCTGAAACTAGAAGGACACTCGGTAGAGTGCATACTCCACCATGTAATGCCTGATCCACGAAAACATATCGGGCCCAATACATTTTTGAAATATCATGCTATACAGTACTATATCATTTATGGTCCTATCTCTAAATGTTAATTGCCTTGGTGTTGGCTTAATGGTTAGGGGTGGCGGCTTTGGATCCTAGGGTCCTGAGTTCAAATCCTGTTCAGCTGTTGAATTAATACCAGGTGGATTAACTCGGCCTGTCATCCTTCCGAGGTGGCAAAATGCAGTGCCAGCATGCGGTATACTGTGTCAGAGTGGCAACCGTCCGAGGTTGTGCCCAATAGCCAAGGAGACTGCTTAAGCAGCACCAACGGTCTGCACAGAGAATGGTCCCAATCTCCTCTCCTCCTCTAAATGGTGAAGAATCACTTTAAAAATTAAACAATTCGGATCCGGATTCGGTATCTTCACCAAAATCGAATCAAATTAGTCCTTGCAACACACCCAACCTCATCCACCAAGTTTCGTCCGAATCCATCCACAACTTTTTGAGATATCGTGCTTATATATCATTTTTGCCATATCTCTCAAAGGTGAAGAATCACTTAAAAATTCTAGTAGTTGGATCCAGACCAGATCTTCACCAAAATCGAATCAACTTGTTCGTGGTCACACATGCAACATGTCCACCAAGTTTTATACCAAATCCATCCACAATGCTTTTGAGATATTGTGCTACATTATGTGGTTTGCCCTCTCGAATGGGTGAAGAATCATTAAAAAAAAATTACACATGTGGATCCGGATCCCATCTTCACCAAAATGAAAATAATTCTTCCGTCGTCACAAAACCAAAAGTATCCACCAAGTTTCTCTGAATTCCGTCCACAACTTTTGAGATATCGTGCTATATACCGTTTTTAGCCCCATCGCTCAATGGTGATCCAGATCTAGTAGTCGGATCTGGATCCGGGTCTTCACCAAAATAAACGAGTTCGTCCTTGTCAAACACCGAACCTGTCCACAAAATTTCATCTGGGATCCATCCACAACTTTTTGAGCATATCCTGCACGCAAACAAACAGACAGAAAGGGGTCGAAAACATAATCTCGTTCACCTTCGGTGGTGGAGGTAATAATCAGAATCACTGCAATTTAAACACAGGGTGAGGCCAATTAACTTATTATGTGTTGTGATTGTGTGCTTATGAAGGTGATTGTTACACCTGAGGTTATTTGCACAAAGAGGCCACCTCTTAAAGCATCTTTGAGTGGACCAAACAGGTGAAATCCAGAAGGACAGAAATGCTCACACACAATGGCGTTATTGAGGAAAAATCCACCCAGGGTGAGATGTCAAATTGCTGCGCCCTCGTACTCACAGGTATCAGGAATGGGAAGCATGCGCCGGAGCAGCGCGACACTGTGTCCACTTTCCGCCGGAACTCCAGGGCCTATGTCTGGCCACCCCAGGCAAGATGCCTGGCCCATCCCCATCTCCGTGAGATGCTGATCAACCTGCCTGCAACCATGAGCATGTATGGTCGGCCAATTGGGCCTCCCACCATGAGGGTCCCTCGCTGAGAGAATCTGGTGAGCAGGATAAGCGTTCAGGAAAACGAGCCACATGTCCATACAGCTGCAGCTGACGCTCACGGATTATGCAGGTAACAAATCTCATCCGGAGTCTTCTCTCAGCAACCGCTCGGACACAAAGTCCGACAGTGATAGCAAGGTTTCTCCGAAGACACTTGGTGCCAAAGTAATTATCTTCATCTCAGATCCCTGGTCAGAGTCCAAGTCGCACATCTATAGAGCAAGACTGGAAGCACTAAGGACCTGAAGACTCGACTTTGATCCTCCTGCACAGGGTACCGGCAGCGCCACACCCCATGATCTCGTGAATCCATGACTCCCCAGGCCAGCCCAGACGTTTATGGACCTCTGGCTCACAGCCATCAGAGACATGAATATCCACTGCCAAGGTAAGTGAATTCTCTCTGTGCCCTCAACATCCTCACCACAACACAGTACAGACATGAGAGCAGCATCCAAGATGTCAGTGAAAGCCTGAATCTTAGTTTTGACCCAGGAAACCCGTAATCCCAACTCCTCCAACTCCTCATTCAGCACTTTCGAGGGCCCCCCAAAAAGGATATCTAAAGCTTCCACAAAGATGACTGCATCATCTGCGAAAATGACGGTCAGAATCTTGACATTCCCAAACGATTTACCACAGCCTGAATCTCTCTTGACATCCTCCCAGAATCCGTCCACACAAGCGCTGAAAAGGTGGGGGGGGGGGGGCAGTGACACCCCTGACAAACTCCAGTAACAACTGGAAATAAGTGGAGATTGTAAACCCATCTCACAGCATTTCTCTGTACTCGAGTATAGTTCAGACATCAGATTGATTAGTTTTTGGTGGACCCCACGAAGACCAAGAATCTTTCAGAGTGCATCCAGATTCACTGATCGAACGCTTTGCAGGATCAACATAAGCTGCAAGCAGCCCCTGCCAAACTCTCATCTGCATTCGGTGAGGACGGGAAGGCCAAGGATACGGTCAATCATTGACCTCTTTGGTGTCAAGCCGACTGCTTCTGGGCGCTGGTGCTCAAGCAGATGGTGGCGAACCCTATCAAGAATTATCCGAGCAAAGACTTGCCCGGGCACTGAGAAGCAGCGTTCACCTCGTTAGTTGTTGCAGTCTTTGGTGATCACCCTCTTTTTCCAGAGAGGACAAACAAGGTCCCCTTCCAGTCAGTTGGGATGATGCCTGTGTTCCAGGCAGAGCACAGAACTGCCATGCAATCATATGAGTTACAGCGTTTCCACCAGCCTTGAAAGTTAAGCATGGATGCCACAGATCCCAGAGCTTTACCCCATTTCTAACAGTTCACCGCAACATGTTTCCACAAACTAAAATGGATCACGTTATTGGAGGGTCAGCAATAGATAGAACACTCCTGACATCTAAACTGACAGCTGGTGGATCAGCCTGTATAGCCGCTCAAAGTAAACCGGCCAGCAAGCCTTCACTCTGTCAAGAAGCCACCACCCTCCGCTCTAACTGCGATACACCAAGACATGGGCTTGGAGGAACGCAATGCGTAACTCCCCTGTAAGCAGGACAAATCACTTGACCACAGGTGATGCTCTACCTCCCTCACAGATTCCTGGCACAAAGGCACTCCTTGTCCACCCTCAGCACATGTACAATTTTACACCTCAAACTCCGAACAGCTCAGCTACGCCATTCAGCCTGGCCCCTGCAACTCTGATCAATAGATCCAGTATCACATTGAGAGACAAAATTCTTCTTCACACTGTGGTGGAGTTCCAAGAATCCACCGGGCAACATCAAGCGATCGGATCCATGAAGGTGCTCCAACGAACTCCTCAGGATTCCCCGCGAAACACCCAGACCCCCAAAATTCGACTCAGCCTGTTCGCAAACTCCTGCAGCTTCCCTCTCATCCTTAAGCTTGCCAACATCCAGGCTGAGGCTGGATGATACCATTCTCCTGATTTAAGCTGCAACTTCAGAGTTGCTACCACATGCCTTGTGGCCGATATTGAGGAAAATGAGCACTCCGGTACACCTGCAGTATTTGGATCATCCTCCAGTGACCGTCAATGAGCACTGTCAATCTCTTTTGCCACACCACCAGCATTGATGACCAAGTCCAGTGATGAGCCTGTGGGTGCTGAAACCATGAACCAGCCACCATAAGTCCACAACTTCTTGCAAAGTCAAGGAACTTAGTGCTGGTTGGTTCACAGTTCCAAACCACAACCATCCCTTTCCATTCCAGTCGATGCATTGAAATCCCGAAGACGAGAAGAGTATCTCGTCTGGAGCATGGATTGATTAATCCTTTGGTCTCATAATATTGCTCGTTGGACTGCGTGTTACCTCAATTATCATTTGGAGTCAGCTTATTGGTCACAGCTACGTAACTCCTTGGCCATTGGCAACCATCAGAGCGACCAGGACCAATAGTAGGGGTAAGCACCCGCCCATGATCTTGCCCACTATCCGGTCTCCAAACCTCAGAGAGTGTTGCAATACTGATGACTCACACGCTGAATTAAAACACAAAGCCTAACGAAACAACTTTATTGCAAATCAAATTACAGTAATATTTGCATTTCAATAAAATAGACATTATCAAAGCTTTTCGACTTGCACTCCTTAGGATAAAACCGCAGCAGTGAAAAAGAAGCACCAAAACCCTCATTTATGAAGTTACAATGTAATGCCCTCAACGTCGATTGGTGAGAGGAAAGAAAGTGTGGGATTACCTGATTGGTGGAATCATCGGGCATCGTGAATAATGACGAGGTGGAAATGAACCATCATGAATAATAAATGATTAGGCGGACATGAATCACCAAAGTACGGTGGAACATCATGCTAATTCGCTGAGTGAGTTGAGTTGGGGGGTGGGTGAAGTGTGTTGGTGGTTTTCATGATGACTCAAAGTTGACTGTGTGGAGTTGTCACACAGTCAAGCTTTCATAGTCAAATACGATATAAAGCTCGGACAAATTTATTTCTGTCTACAAAGAATGGATTGGTTGACCTGGATGATGTGCCTCCATTGCACGAAGGTGAGTTAAACTGCGTCGTTCTACTCAGGATTTTAAAACCAGCTCATACGATATTGCTCTGCACATGAGGATTATTCAGTGAATGGTTACCAATTGCACAGGCACAGGCGAAGTAATTGTCATACTGTGTACATTCTTACAAGCCCGAGTTGGTTGTCTCTGTTCGGATGACTGACCCATTCTGATCCCCAAGGGATGAGTTTGGTCAATGCCGATACTTCAATCTCAAAGAGTTGTGCGGGCCACATGCAGGGGGTCTAGGGGATCCCATCGAAACACAAGACAGGGCCTAGAGGGGATCCCATCGCTGCACTATCAATCCGAGTATACATTGAATCATTGAAACTGAACTCGACAGAACGGTGTCGCCATATTCATTTATTCAACGAAGACGGACTCAGAGATCGGTGGAGGTGTCAAGTCACTATATACAGAAGTTGCGCGCAGATTTCAATCACTTCTGTCTTGACTAGACTGGCTATATCACATGAGCACATTGTGGAATTCTCGGTTTAGGTGGCGGTGTGACGGACCTATGGCATCGGCGAAGGTGAAGGAATCCACATTACATGTCTGAGACACTGCCCAATGTGTGGCTGTAATAATTCACATAACCATTTTGGCTGAGTTCATACTGTGTAGAGCCAGTCATTGAAAGGATGGCCGTAGAGGAACACTATCTTTATGAGTCTTTGGCAGACCAGACATCCGAGGTCTTTGTGATCCGACAGGTCTAATTGTGTTGTAAATCTCCTTAGGAGCGTCTCCTTGTTTGCAGAGTTGCAATAGTCTTTTCAACAATTTGTTTCTCCAACGAGATGTGTGGTCACGTTCAGTTGTATTTCTCAGGTGTTGAACTTGGACACTGCTCAAAATCACAGCCATTTCTCAATGTAGTCACTTGTATTCAGAAATAACAATGCTGGAGCCTTTATTCTGGTCTGCAAATCTGGATTTCAGGATTGGATTGAAGTCATGTTAAAGTGACCGGAAATCAGTCCTGCATAAGGAATCAGACCAAATCGTTTGGATCCCACAGTAAGCGTGAGCGAGATCGGCGAGTCTGGCCTGAAGTGCTTTGGTCCGTTTGGTGCTTTGTTTACCTAATGGGATGACTGGGATGTGCTGGAACAGCTGAGCATACAGAAGCTCAAACTCTGAAAACACCTCCTCTCACTTGATTTACCAATTCGGTTATACTGAAAGTGAAAACAATGGCCAAGACAAATTCTTCAGTCACATATAGTTTATGATCGAAAAATTGAGCACATGTTTGGAGGGATTACCAATCAAGGAAACCAAACCGTTTTTTTTTCAGACGGTCGATCGCACATGAATGTGCTTCATCCCAAGCCCGTTTGTTAATGGAGGAATGTAACAACAAACACGAACAATACATTTGCATCAGGTTAGCTCTGTACTGCCGTCTTCTCTTGTAAAATTTGCATTTCATTGCTGCACCCCACAAATCCCTGCTTTCCCTGCTGTACATATTGCTTTTGTAATAAAACCTTTTATTGTTAACATGCCTTTCGTCGCCCTCGCTTTATAAATAAATTGCTTACATGTAATATGCACCCAACTCTTTCTCTTTTCCTTCATTGGTGCTCTCAGCATGGTTCGCACATAGTTATGCCGGTAAGTTATACCCCTCTCAATTGGCTCTTATTAGGCAGTGCGTACTTGGCAGCTCTGTCAACTGCACCTGATTATGGTAAGTAAATGCTAGTATGCATCAGAGGGCATGAACCCCCTTGGTGCGGCTGTCTAACACATTAGGTATCAATCGAAGAGGTGTAACCCTGCAGAATTGGCAGCCACCAATTGGCGTTCATGGTTGCCTAGCAACCCGCCGGCATGCGGAGGTGATCTGTGCCCAGTGACCTCAGGACCGGCGTTCAGGAGGGACCCATGTGCTTCCCCCTCAGGGCAAGCTCGAACCCCGGATCCCTAACAGCTTTGTTGGTGTCAGAAGTGGACAGCAACCTCCTGATGTCAAAGAACAGTTTTGATGTCAGGAGGGATTCAGTCCTGGGGCAACTGGGTGCACCCCCAAATTGTAAAGAGCAGTCAGGTGAAAAATGTATTTAAAATATTTGTGCGGACTATGGTGACCAAGATGAGCTGGCCAGGTGGACCAAGATGAGCTTAAACCAAGAACCAAGAACGAGAAATGGAGATGGTAGAGAAACCCACGCGTCCAGGAGGACAGTATGGAAGAAAGTAATTCCTCGGGAATTATTCATTATGGGGTGCAGCAGAGGCATTGCGTAATGCTCGGGCCCCCCCACCGCCAAATTAGTCTCCCAGAAATGTGGCACCCCTCTGGAGTCCACACCCCAGAGTAGCAAATCGGCCCTCACCAGCGCCATTCATAAATGGAATGATTCCCAGTGATTAAACTAAAGGCGAGGCAACAGTGATGATAATAAGTTGATGATAAGTTTGAGATAAGTTCTATTTTTTTTCACGTATGGCCGCGCACGTACAGCCACGCACGTACGGCCACGCACGTATGGGCACGCACTACGGGCACGCGAGAGCGAAGGAACGGCTGTGTAGTTGTTTCTGGCACTGGGTTTGAAAGTTTTTTATTTTTTGCACATACGGCCGCGCACATTACGGGCACGCACGTACGAGCACACACTAGTGTCTTTAATTCCATTTGCTATCCCTTTATTTGACTTGTGGCCCGTTGGTCTGATGGACCAAATTTTCATTGGTCTTCACAGCTTTGTTGTGGACCCGCCTGCTGTACTACTTGAGCATCAACTTGCCTTTCACCAAGCCAGATGCGCTTTGGGCCAGCATGGGGATTATATATTTGTTATTTATTATTGCCACATTATACTTTGTGGTGCTGGGTTCCGGTGGCAGGACGACCGCTAGATGGAGCAGCGTCGGCCATCTCCCACCGAACACCGAATTGAAAGGTCGTCACTTCGATAACTCCAAAGTCGACGGGTCGCTTTATGGACCGTGGCGCCAATATTTTGACCGCGCAGTTAGGATCTTTTTGTCTCATTCCAATTACCTAATTAGCTCGCCGGTCTCGCTACCAGGGAAGCCACACCCTCGCGCGCGCTTTGTCCGAACGAGGTCGCTATTACCGACTCGGATCCGGCGTAACCGAGCGGAAATTACCAAAGCCGCGCCGCCGCCAAATGACAAACTTACGGCACAATCGGCCTTCCTAGTTCTCAAGCCCGAACCATACTGGGTCAAAGATAGAAACGACAGGCAACGAGCTGGTACATTTAACAGGGGTTTATTTACAATAATCGGCAAGGGAGAACAGAGCAGACTTAATCGACGAATATGCAGGAAATGTACAACTGGATCACTTAAACAGTTCTACTTACAGACTGGGCCCACAGACACAAACACATCCAAAAGAAATGGACCCCCCGGTCTTTATTCGGTCCTCCAGCCGAGGGGATAGTTCAGCTGGGGGGACAGAGTCTGGCCGGGTTACCTGGCTGCCTCGTGCGGTTTCACCGACTCCAACCCACCACGGTGGAACTCGAAACCAACGACCCGGAATCCAAACGAGCCACGATCCTGCCCACGAACGACGATCGAGCACCACGGTTCCTGGCCGCCAGGAACGACGATACCGAGCACCACGGTCCTGGCTGCCATGACCACCACGAGGAACCCGGGAAAGACCGCAGACCAAGACCGCAGACGACGACGACTGCAGACCAAAAGACAAAGACCAAAGAGAAAAGAGCCCAGACGACGACTGCAGACGACAGATCACCACCTTTCTTATCCTCCCCCCCCCCCCCTCCCCCCCCCCCCCGCGGGTCGGAGGAACCGCTCTGAGTAACTCGCCTCCGGATGGACGAGGGGTTGTCGGTGCGATCAGTGGCCTCCCCTTATTTAGACGGGAACGAAACACTCATCTGGCTGGGGCGGAGTCGGCCCTGAGGTGATGAGCCTTCCTGATGGTCGGTGGGGGAAAATGGTGGCCATCCGTGATTGGAGGAGGTCCGGTGTGAGAGGCAACGACCACCCTCTCCCCGTGCATGTCTGAAACCCAGACGGAACAACCAGGGAAGCACCCTATTCCCCATCCACCCTTGTAGCGGGGAGGGGGATCTCGGCCGCGCTGTCGGGCGGCCGCTGTCGATTGGACGAGCTCACGGTGGGCGGAGGGACCTCACCCCTGTACGTGACACATGCACGTGGGCGTAGGATGGCGATGGTGCCGAGAACGAAAGATGATTTTTGGCGTGGGTATTGCACAAAAATCTAACTCGAAATAAATTCGCAGCCACACATATGTAATTTCCCTTTAGACATAGGAGGGTTCTAACTATAACACATACTTATCGAAATAACTGAACTGCGGGGACTCTGGCTGTTGTGTGCAATGGCTGCCAGATTCGTAACAATACTACTTTATTATTGTTGTAATAATTATTAGTATAAATTAATATATGCTTTTTACATGTTGTCATTGTTTTTGTGATACAATTTGTAATTATATGCGATGCCATGGTAGGACAATGTATTAAGCTGCTTAATATACCTTAACACGGAGTGCGTCTAAACATGGGAATTCCAATGGATTTTTGTCGTTAATTAGCTAATCATCCAGGAGGTCATGACGATCATTTTGGTGTTCACATTTCCACATCAGAATCTCAGATAACTCCACAAAAAAAAAACATGACACCACACACACCACACACACACACACACACACACACACACACACACACACACACACACACCACACACACACAACACACACACACACACCTCATCCCATTTATAGTAGAGTCTTAAAGGTCTGCAGGGTGTGGTAAATATCAAAAAGTCTCATCGAAGAGATAACCAAGACAAGCGTAAATAAGCATACAGACTGAGGGGTTTAAAAATATTTAATGGAATGTCAAGAAATAATGGAAAATAATTTACTTCATCTTAAAATGACATTGTGGCCTGGAGGTATCAGCCAGAACGTTGAGGGAGGTTATCTTTATCTCCATGAACAATGATATTTAAACCAAGAACCAAGTTCCAACAATTTGTTTGTCAATATTCTTGATTGGTGCATGAGTGTCGTAGAAAATCAAGCTATTCCCCAAAATATAACAAAAACAGATATTCATTGGTTCTCTATTTGAGTTTTAATTGTGAAGATGTCAGCATGATAGATAATAAAGAGGTTAGAGTATCTTTTTTAT
>CM068961.1:128389743-128413514 GCA_035128595.1 Eptatretus atami
TATGCATCACACTACACATCGGAATTCTCCAGGTAGATTCCATAAAAAAAAAACATGACACACACACACACCTCATCAATTTAAATAGATATCGTGTACACAAAAGTACATTGATGGATGATCAATCGGTCCGTCATGTGGGATGATGGATCAAATTGAACAGGGCTTATGTTATGCTTTTTTAATCAGCAGCGGACGACCTTGTCGGCAGGGACAGGGACAATGAGCATATTATTTCTCATGCTTATGATGCAAAGTTTTCCATGTTGAAAGAAGTTTTATCGATAAGGAAACAGTATCACTGGATTACCTAAGAAGCATCATGGTGATGAAAGCTGTCCCGAACACATCATAGTCTAAACACCAATTTGCATGTTGCAGATTTTGCTTCTGTTGAGTTGACATCGATAAACGTTTTAAAGATTCATTGGTTAATTGTTTTCTCTCCTTTAAAAATTTCTGTAAGTTATTGTCACGGTTGTGGCTACTTCACAAGCTCTTTACGACATTAGCAAAAACTGTTCATCATAAAACCAAGAAATGAAAATCTACACAAATAGTCGAGCAAGTCATAACAAGGATATTTGCTGCACCGAAGCAAAACCCACCATTCGTGAAACAACTTTTTCCAAAACAGCATCGAGGCTCATGCACTCTGAACAACGCTATTACAACTTGTGAGGCCATTCAAGTGATAAGAAAACAGAGAAGGATGTTGTAATGATTAAAGTGATACGCATGATAGCCTTCGTTTGTGTTTTTAAAGTCGACAATCATCTTTCAAGGCTAACGGAATTGTACACAAAGTACACCGGTAGATCATGACTGTGTTTTGGTTTAACTCTGGAAAAGGAATTTCGATAGGACATCCTCAATGATGTTTTCAGACACTGCACAACAACCCGGAATTGCTCGAACAACCCAAAAAGGTATCACAATTCAAAACGAGAACAATGAGTTCTTTATAGCAGAATCCACGATGATTATCGCTTTCAAAACAACAACCGGTGTCTCACATTCAGCGTCGTGAAAATCAGTAACACCAAAACATTCACTGTTGCCTTGTTCCCTGAAGCAGACTAAGATCTGAGTTCAACAAAGACCTTCTTCTTCTTCGACTCGATGGTTTTCTTGATGCGCAGAAGCATGGTAGTTAACACTGGTCCAGCGGGACACAGAGTCAAAACTCCTATCACCTGGACATGGCAAGTCGCTCACTGAGGAGCTTCATGTATAGTTACTGAGTCGCAATCAATTTTGAAGCTTTAAAAAATGTATCTGGATTTCGAAATATACATCTGTCAGATGTTCTAACCAAGATGAGTAGCGAGCTCACTGTTGCAAACAAGCCGATTTTATACTCACAGCCTCCGGAATGCAATCGGTATTTTGTTCCTCATGGGCCTGCCAGCAGGGTCTGTCAGGCAAAAAGAAAAACCAGGTTTTTCCACCACAAATTCAAACGAATTCCAGTCTGGATTACCGGTATTATTTAACTCAAATCAGATTGGCTTGTTTTTTCACCGACCCAACTCATCCACCGGTTTTGTCCACTCGCCCAAACTTCTCGATGTTGTGAAAAATCACTCTAAAAAATTTATAGTATGCAGATCTGCATCGATCTTCACCAAAATCGAATAAATTTTCCTTGTCACACACCCAACCTGTCCACCAAGTTTCGTCCGAATCCCTTGTGAATAACTTTTGAGATTATCATGAAATTACACTGTATCGTTTGGCGTCCTATCTGTCAATGGTGAGAATCACTTAAAAATGTTCGTATCTGGATATGGATCGAGATGTTCACCAAAATCAAATCAATTCAGCCTCGTCACACACCCAACCTGTACACTAGGTTTCGTCTGAATGCCGTCCATAACCTTTTCACATATCCTGCTTCACAGGACAGACAGGACAGACGACAGACAGACAGACAGACAGACAGACAGACAGACAGACAGACAGACAGACAGACAGACAGAAGACAAACAGGAGTGAAAACAACTTCCGTTTGCTTCGGCGGCGGAGTAATGAACAACATATTTACCCTCAGAAGTTTGCATTCTCTTGAATCACTTGAAGGGTGAAACTTTCTTATACCTGTCGGACAGCAAGCTGATAAAATGACACACAAGGTTAGAGAATGCAGATTTAAGCTAGAAGCATCCAATCTATATCAGGTTGTCGAGAAAGTGAAAAGAAACTGAATCCAAAAATGAGATTAATTCAATCAAATAATGGAACTAGACACTCAATGTGTGACATCGCGCCAATTACCCAATCAGCTTCTGCTGACAATGACCTCAGTTGGGTTGGCCACTCCTGTTACGTATATACTGTGTGGGAGTGTCACGTGATGATCGTTAGTGGCGAATGTCACATAATGAGTAAGTTGAGTATCACGTTGACGTTCGCTGCTCCTGTTACAGATGCCAGGAAGCTTCGCAAGTCCAGTCCCAGATCATGACAATAGAATCCGCTCAATGGACGAGGTCCAATTACTTGAAGCTTAATGTGAATTAATGGGTAGTGAGAGTCGAACTGCAGGTACCTGTATTGGTTTGTGTGGGTTGATTTTTTCGATACAGAAAACTCCAAGAGCCTCTCTTTTTCATCATGGTGGACAGCATGGCGGGTCTCCTCACCAGTATAGCTGTTGGCTGTGGTGTCATTCCCGGTGGTGTCCATGGCGGTGGGAGGCCGTTCGGCTGTCAGTGCCTCTTCGCTCGTGGGCCGTGTTGTTGGAATCCGGAGAGGGGGCTGGTTTAGTGAGGGGAGTGACCCACATTCACGCTTTTGGCTGCATGGAGGGTCGTGACTGTGTTGGGAGATTTTGAGGGACATTGTTCACAACTCAGGCCACAGCACCCCTCTGTCTTACGTCGTGTTGCAGGACCTCTGTACTGTTAAACCAGGTAGGGGACTCTCGTAGCAGCCAAGGAGCTTCATGCCAGACAGTTAATGTGCTTAATGTGCTGTGGGAGGAGAGGGTGGGGGGGGGGCGGGGCTGTGCATGGACAGCAATTCCTTCCGTGGGGGCTACGTTGGGGGCTGTAGAGGAGGACATTTGTGTGTGTGCCCTGGAGGAGGTTGTCGGAGGTCTGAGGTGCCACTGCCAGTGACTTAGGAGGTGGTCTTGTCGCTCAGCCAAGCATCATTGGGGTGATTACTGTTGTGGTCACATTGACAGGCTCATGCTTCAAGATGAGATGGGAATGCCACAACTGCTGGGTAGGGCGCAACGACTGGGCTCTGTGTGTGTGATGTGTCACCGGTCCCATTGGAGCACCTCTCTTGCTCTGGTGGCTGCAGTGCTGCGGGGAGTCATCCCATGATCAGCCACGATACAGGGACTGGCTGCTCACTATCTGGAGGATGGATCGTTTCTATGAACCAGCGCCCGTCATGGATGTGGTTGACTTTTGTGAAGAGGCTCAGCAAGGAGTAAGATTAGACCATTTGGCATTTGATTGCTTGTGTTCTTTGTGTCCTTTCTTTTTTTGCTGTGAGTGCCCAGTTCCTCAATACTGACCACAGGCTTGGTGTACAACTCTGAAGTCGCAGCTGAAATCTGGAAATGGTACCATCCAGCCTTAGCTGGATGTTGCAAGCTCAAGGATGAGAGGTTAGCTGAGGAGTTTGTGAACAGGCTGAGTGGGGATTTGGAGGTCTGGGTGCTTTGGGGGAATACTGAAGAGTTGTGGAGTGCCTTCAAGACTAATATCCTTGATGTTGTCAGTGGATGTCTTGGAACTCACCGGAGGGTGAAGAAGAATTGTTGCTCTCAAGGGACACTTGATACCATTGACCAGAATGGCAGAGCCGAGCTGTTCATGAGTTGAGGCGTAAAACTGCACGTGCGCTGAGGGTGACAGGCAGGCCGGTGCAAGGAATCTGTGAGGGGGTAGAGCATCATCTCTGTCAAGTGATTCTCATCCTGCTTACATGGGGAATTCGTTGCATTGCGTTCCCAAGCCCATCCCTCAGTGTACTGCAGTTAGAGGAAGAGGGTGGTAGGCTCTTGACCGGTTATTTGAGCGGCTGTCCAGGCTAATCCACCTGCTGTTGCGTTGGATGTCAGGAGTGTTACAATCCATATTTCTGACCCCTTTATCAAGAATAAGTGTCCAACCCCCTGAGAGTTAATACTTGGTGAAGCACCTTTGACAGCAATTACATCTCGAGTCTGTTGGGATAGGTCTCTACCAACTTTTGCACACCATGATTGAACAATATTTGCCCATTCTTCTGAACAAAACTGTTCAAGCTCAGTCAAGTTGTATGGGGAGTGTTGATGGACAGCATCTTAAGTCATGCCACAGATTTTCGATTGGATTTGGGTCAGGCTCTGACTGGCCACTCAAGACAATATCTATTTGTTCCTTAGCCACTCCAGTGTAGCTTTGGCTGTGTGCTTTGGGGTCGTTGTCATGCTGAAAGGTGACTTTCCGTCCTAATTTCAGCAATCTTGTAGAGGCAGCAAGTTTCCTCTTGGATTTTTCTGTATTTTGCTCCATCCATTTCCCTTTATCCTGACAAGTGCCCCAGTTGCTGCTGATGAGAAACATCCCTATAACATGATGCTGCACACCCATGCTTCATAGGAGGATGGTGTTTGGGTGATGTCCATGTTGGCTTTGCCAAACATAACGTTTTGCATTTAGCCAAAATGTTCCACCTTGTTTCGTCAGACCACAAAACTTTTGCCACATGGCTTCAGAATCTCTGGAAGTGGGTTGTTGCATACCTCAAACAGGATTCAAGGTGAGCTTTTTGTAGTAATGGCTTCCTTCTTGTCACCCCTACCATACAGGCCAGACGTGTGGAATGCTTGGGATATTGGGTGTCACATGCACACAGAACCAATCTTTGCCATAAAGGCATGTAGCTTTTTCAAAGTTGCCATTGGTTCTCTTGGTGGCCTCTCTGATGAGTCTCCTCCTTGCTTGGTTATCCAGTTTGGAGGGACGACCTGATCTAAGGCGGGTCTTGGTTGGTACATACGTCTTCCACTTCTTTATGATTGTCTTGACTGTGCTGCAAGGGATATTCAAGGCCTTTGAAATATTTTTATACCCATCTCCTGATCTGTGCTTTTCACCAAATTTATCCCAGAGGTCTTTGAAAGATCCTGGTGTTTCTTAGTCCACGGAGCAAGACCTGAAAAAAATGAAATCGTTCAACACTCCCTACAGAAAAGGTTTGACTTGACAGAGTGGTAGAATAGACCCTATAGAACACCTCCAGGTAGTATGTGGTTTTTCAAATTGTGGTATCATTAAAATTCTACAGGCCATTATAACATACCAAGGTACTTACCAAGAGGGTTCACGGCCTGTATGTATAAATGGCCTGTAGAATTTTAATGATACCACATTTGAAACCACAAATACCTGGAGGTGTTTCATAGGGTCTATTCTACTACCTGTCAAGTCCAACCTTTTCTGTAGGGGTGTTGAACGAATTTCCTATTTGGCCTCATATGAGAAATGGCTGCTGGACTATCATGGTGCATCTTGCTGTGAAATGCACAATCCAGCAGAGGAAACCTACATGAACAGCTGATTTTATTCTGAAACTAGAAGGACACTCGGTAGAGTGCATACTCCACCATGTAATGCCTGATCCACGAGAAACATATCGGGCCCAATACATTTTTGAAATATCATGCTATACAGTACTATATCATTTATGGTCCTATCTCTAAATGTTAATGCCTTGGTGTTGGCTTAATGGTTAGGGGTGGCGGCTTTGGATCCTAGGGTCCTGAGTTCAAATCCTGTTCAAGCTGTTGAATTAATACCAGGTGGATTAACTCGGCCTGTTCATCCTCCGAGGTATGCAAAATGAGTGCCAGCATGCTGGTATACTGTGTCAGAGTGGCAACCGTCCAGGATTGTGCCCAATAGCCAAGGAGACTGCTTAAGCAGCACCAACGGTCTGCACAGAGAATGGTCCCAATCTCCTCTCCTCCTCTAAATGGTGAAGAATCACTTTAAAAATTAAACAATTCGGATCCGGATTCGGATCTTCACCAAAAATCGAATCAAATTAGTCCTTGCAACACCACCCAACCTGTCCACCAAGATTCGTCCGAATCCATCCACAACTTTTTGGAGATATCGTGCTTATATATCATTTTTTGCCATATCTCTCAAAGGTGAAGAATCACTTAAAAATTCTAGTAGTTGGATCCAGATCCAGATCTCACAAAATCGAATACACTTGTCGTGGTCACACATGCCAACATGTCCACCAAGTTTTATCCAAATCCATCCACAATGCTTTTGAGATTATTGTGCTACATTATTGGTTTTGCCCTCTCAATGGGGAAGAATCATTTAAAAAAAATTAGCACATGTGGATCCGGATCCCATCTTCACCAAAATTGAAAATAATTCTTCCTCGTCACAAAACCAAAAGTATCCACAAGTTTTCTCTGAATCCGTCCACAACTTTTTGAGATATCGTGCTATATACCGTTTTTAGCCCCATCGCTCAATGGTGATCCAGATCTAGTAGTCGGATCTGGATCCGGTCTTCACCAAAATATAACGAGTTCGTCCTTGTCAAACACCGAACCTGTCCACAAAATTTCATCTGGATCCATCCCACAACTTTTTGAGCATATCCTGCACGCAAACAAACAGACAGAAAGGGGTGGAAACATAATCTCGTTCACCTTCGGTGGTGGATGGTAATAATCAGAATCACTGCAATTTAACACAGGTGGAGGCCAATTAACTATTATGTGTTGTGATTGTGTGCTTATGAAGGTGATTGTTAACCTGAGGTTATTTGCACCAAAGAGGCCACCTCTTAAAGCATCTTTGAGTGGACCAAACAGGTGAAAGTCCAGAAGGACAGGAGAATGCTCCACACACAATGGCGTTATTGAGGAAAAATCCACCCAGGGTGAGATGTCAAATTGCTGCGCCCTCGTAACTCACAGGTATCAGGAATGGGAAGCATGCGCCGGAGCAGCGCGGACACTGTGTCCACTTTCGCCGGAACTCCAGGGGCCTATGTCTGGCCACCCAGGAAGATGCCTGGCCCATCCCCATCTCCGTGAGATGCTGATCACCTGCCTGCAACCATGAGCATTATGTGGTCGGCCAATTGGCCTCCCACCCATGAGGGTCCCTCGCTGAGAGAATCTGGTGAGCAGGATAAGCGTCAGGAAAACGAGCCACATGTCCATACAGGCTGCAGCTGACGCTCACGGATTATGCAGGGTAACAAATTCTCATCCGGAGTCTTCTCTCAGCAACCGCTCGGACACACAAAGTCGACAGTGATAGCAAGGTTTCTCCGAAGGACACTTGGTGCCAAAGTAATTATCTTCATCTCAGATCCCTGGTCAGAGTCCAGTCGCACATCTATAGAGCAAGACTGGAAGCACTAAGGACCTGAAGACTCGGACTTTGATCCTCCTGCACAGGGTACCGGCAGCGCCACACCCCATGATCTCGTGAATCCATGACTCCCCAGGCCAGACCCAGACGTTTATGGACCTCTGGCTCACAGCCATCAGAGACATGAATATCCACTGCCAAGGTAAGTGAATCTCTCTGTGACCTCAACATCCTCACCACAAACAGGTACAGACATGAGAGCAGCAGTCCAAGATGTCAGTGAAAGCCTGAATCTTAGTTTTGACCCAGGAACCCGTAATCCCAACTCCTCCAACTCCTCATTCAGCACTTCGAGGGCCCCCCAAAAAGGATATCTAAAGTTCCACAAAGTGACTGCATCATCTGCGAAATGACGGTCAGAATCTTGACATTCCCAAACGATTTAACCACAGCCTGATCTCTCTTGACATCCTCCCAGAATCCAGTCCACACAAGCGCTGAAAAGGTGTGGGGGGGGGGGGCAGTGACACCCCTGACAAACTCCAGTAACAACTGGAAAAAAAAGTGGAGATTGTAAACCCATCTACAGCATTCTCTGTACTCGAGTATAGTTCAGACATCAGATTGATTAGTTTTGGTGGACCCCACGAAGACCAAGATCTTTCAGAGTGCATCCAGATTCACTGATCGAACGCTTTGCAGGATCAACATAAGCTGCAAGCAGCCCCTGCCAAACTCTCATCTGCATTCGAGTGAGGACGGGAAGGGCAAGGATACGGTCAATCATTGACCTCTTTGGTGTCAAGCCTGACTGCTCTGGGCGCTCGTGCTCAAGCAGATTGGTGGCGAACCCTATCAAGAATTATCCGAGCAAAACCTTGCCCGGGCACTGAGAGCAGCGTTCACCCTCGTTAGTTGTTGCAGTCTTTGGTGATCACCCTCTTTTTCCAGAGAGGGACAACAAGGTCCCTCCTTCCAGTCAGTTGGGATGATGCCGTGTTCCAGGCAGAGCACAGAACTGCATGCAATCATATGAGTTACAGCGTTTCCACCAGCCTTGAAAGTTAAGCATGGATGCCACAGATCCCAGAGCTTTTACCCCATTTCTAACAAGTTCACCGCAACATTGTTTCCAACAAACTAAAAGGATCACAGTTTTGGAGGGTCAGCAATGATAGAACACTCCTGAATCTAACTGACAGCTGGTGGATCAGCCTGTATAGCCGCTCAAAGTAACCGGCCAGCAAGCCTTCACTCTGTCAAGAGCCACCACCCTCCGCTCTAACTGCGATACACCAAGACAGTGGCTTGGGAGGAACGCAATGCGTGAACTCCCCTGTAAGCAGGACAAAATCACTTGACCACAGGTGATGCTCTACCTCCCTCACAGCATTCCTGGCACAAAGGCCTCCTTGTCCCACCCTCAGCACATGTACAATTTTACACCTCAACTCCCGAACAGCTCAGCTACGCCATTCAGCCTGGCCCTGCAACTCTGATCAATAGATCCAGTATCACTTGAGAGACAAAATTCTTCTTCACACTGTGGTGGAGTTCCAAGACATCCACCGGCAACATCAAGCGTGGTATCCATGAAGGTGCTCCACGAACTCCTCAGGATTCCCGGGAAACACCCAGACCCCCAAAATTCGACTCAGCTGTTCGCAAACTCCTCAGCTTCCCTTCATCCTTAAGCTTGCCAACATCCAGGCTGAGGCTGGATGATACCATTCCCTGATTTAAGCTGCAACTTCAGAGTTGCTACCACATGCCTGCTGGCCGATATTGAGGAAATGGAGCACTCCGGTACACCTGCAGTTTTGGATCATCCTCCAGTGACCGTCAATGAGCACTGTCAATCTCTTTTGCCACACCACCAGCATTGGATGACCAAGTCCAGTGATGAGCCTGTGGGTGCTGAAACATGAACCAGCCACCATAAGGTCCACAACTTCTTGCAAAGTCAAGGAACTTAGTGCTGGTTTGGTTCACAGTTCCAAACTCCACAACCATCCCTTTCCATTCCAGTCGATGCATTGAAATCCCGAAGACGAGAAGAGTATCTCGTCTGGAGCATGGATTGATTAATCCTTTGGTCTCATAATATTGCTCGTTGGACTCGTGTTACCTCAATTATCATTTGGAGTCAGCTTTATTGGTCACAGCTACGTAACTCCTTGGCCATGGCAAACCATCAGAGCGACCAGGACCAATAGTAGGGGTAAGCACCCGCCCATATCTGCCACTATCCGGTCTCCAAACCTCAGAGGAGTGTTGCAATACTGATGACTCACACGCTGAATTAAACACACAAAGCCTAACGAAACAACTTTATTGCAAAAAATTACAGTATATTGCATTTCAATAAAATAGACATTATCAAAGCTTTTCGACTTGCACTCCTAGGATAAAACCGCAGCAGATGAAAAAGAAGCACCAAACCCTCATTTTATGAAGTTACAATGTAATGCCCTCAACGTCGATTGGTGAGAGAAAGAAAGTGTGGGATTACCTGATTGGTGGAATCATCGGGCATCGGTGAATAATGACGAGGGGAAATGAACCATCATGAATAATAATGATTAGGCGGACATGAATCACCAAAGTACGGTGGAAAACTCATGCTAATTCGCTGAGTGAGTGTGGTGGGGGGTGGGGTGAAAGGTGTTTGGTGGTTTTCAGATGACTCAAGTTGACTGCGTGGAGTTGTCACACAGTCAAGCTTTCATAGTCAAATAGATATAAAGCCTGGACAAATTATTTCTGTCTACAAAAAGAATGGATTGTTACCTGGATGATGTGCCTCCATTGCACGAATGGTGAGTTAAACTGCGTCGTTACTCAGGATTTTAAAACCAGCTTCATACGATATTGCTCTGCACACTGAGGATTATTCAGTGAATGGTTACCAATTGCAGAGGCACAGGCGAGTAATTGTCATACTGTGTACATTCTTACAAGCCCGAGTTGGTTGTCTCTGTTCGGATGGACTGACCCCATTTGATCCCCAAGGGATGAGTTTGGTCAATGCGATACTTCAATCTCAAAGATGTGCGGGCCACATGCAGGGGGTCTAGGGGGGATCCCATCGAAAACACAAGACAGGGCCTAGAGGGGATCCCATCGCTGGCACTATCAATCCGAGTATACATTGAATCATTGAAACTGAACTCGACAGAACGGCGTCGCCATATTCATTAGTTCAACGAAGACGGACTCAGAATCGGTGGAGGTGTCAAGTCACTATATACAGAAGTTGCGCGCAGATTTCAATCACTTCTGTCATGACTAGACTGGCTATATCACATGAGCACATGTGGAATTCTGATTTAAGTGGGGTTGTGACGGACCTATGGCATCGGCGAAGGTGAAGGAATCCACATTACATGTTCTGAGACACTGCCCGAGTGTGGCTGTAATAATTCACATAACCATTTGGTGGTTCATACTGTGTAGAGCCAGTCATTGAAAGGATCGGCCGTAGAGGAACACTATCTTTATGAGTCTTTGGCAGACCAGACATCCGAGGTCTTTGTGATCCGACAGGTCTAATTGTGTTGTAAATCTCCTTAGGAGGTCTCCTTGTTTGCAGAGTTGCAATGTCTTTTCACAATTTGTTTCTCCAACGAGATGTGTGGTCACGTTCAGTTGTATTTCTCAGGTGTTGGAACTTGGACACTGCTCAAATCACAGCCATTTCTCCAATGTAGTCACTTGTATTCAGAATAACAATGCTGGAGCCTTTATTCTGGTCTGCAAATCTGGATTTCAGGATGGATTGAAGTCATGTTAAAGTGACCGGAAATCATCCTGCATAGGAACAGACCAAATCGTTTTGGATCCCACAGTAAGCGTGAGCGAGATCGGCGAGTCTGGCCTGAAGTGCTTTGTTTACCGTAATGGGATACTGGGATGTGCTGAACAGCTGAGCATACAGAAGCTCAAACTTCTGAAAACACCTCCTCTCACTTGATGTTATCAATTCTGGTATACTGAAAAGTGAAAACCATGAGCCAAGACAAATTCTTCAGTCACATATAGTTATGATCTGAAAAATTGAGCACATGTTTGAGGGATTACCAATCAAGGAACCAAACCGTTTTTCTTTTCAGACGTGTCGATCGCACATGAATGTGCTTCATACCAAGCCCGTTGTTAATGGAGGAATGTAACAACAAACAGAACAATACATTTGCATCAGGTTAGCTCTGTACTGCCGTCTTCTCTTGTAAATATTGCATTTCATTGCTGCACCCCACAAATCCTGCTTTCCCTGCTGTACATATTGCTTTTGTAATAAAACCTTTTATTGTTAACATGCCTTTCGTCGCCCTCGCTTTATAAATAATTGCTTACATGTAAATGCACCCAACTCTTTCTCTTTTCCTTCATTGGTCCAGCATGGTTCGCACATAGTTATGCGGTAAGTTATACCCCTCAAATTGGCTTCTTATTAGGCAGTGCGTACTTGGCATCTCTGTCAACTGCACCTGATATTGGTAAGTAAATGCTAGTATGCATCAGAGGGCATGAGACCCCCTTGGTGCTGCTGTCTAACACATTAGGTATCAATCGAAGAGGTGTAACCCTGCAGAATTGGCAGCACCCAATTGGCGTTCATGGTTGCCTAGCAACCCGCCGGCATGCGGAGTGATCTGTGCCCAGTGACCTCAGGACCGGCGTTCAGGAGGGACCCATGTGCTTCCCCCTCAGGGCAAAGCTCGAACCCCGGATCGCCTATACAGCTTTGTTGGTGTCAGAAGTGGTACAGCAACCTCCTGATGTCAAAGTAACAGTTTGATGTCAGGAGTGGGATTCAGTCCTGGGGCAACTGGTGCACCCCCAAATTGTAAAAGAGCAGTCAGGGTGAAAAATTGTATTTAAAATATTTGTGCGGACTATGGTGGACCAAGATGAGCTGGCCAGGTGGACCAAGATGAGCTTAAACCAAGAACCAAGAACGAGAAATGGAGATGGTAGAGAACCCACGGTCCAGGAGGAACAGTATGAGAAAGTAATTCCTCGGGGATTATTCATTATGGGGTGCAGCAGAGGCATTGCGTAATGCTCGGGCCCCCCACCGCCAAATTAGTCTCCCGAAAGTGTGGCACCCCCTCTGGAGTCCCACCCCAGAGTAGCAAATCGGTCCTCACCAGCGCCATCATAAAAATGGAATGATTCCCAGTGATTAAATTAAAGGCGAGGCAAACAGTGATGTGAAATAAGTTGATGATAAGTTGAGATAAGTTCTATTTTTTTTCACGTATGGCCGCGCACGTACAGCCACGCACGTACGGCCACGCACGTATGGGCACGCACCTACGGGCACGCGAGAGCGAAGGAACGGCCTGTGTAGTTGTTTCTGGCACGGGGTTTGAAAGTTTTTTATTTTTTGCACATACGGCCGCGCACATTACCGGCACGCACGTACGAGCACACACTAGTGTCTTTAATCCATTTGCTATCCCTTTATTTGACTTGTGGCCCGTTCGTCTGATGGACCAAATTTTCATTGTCTTACAGCTTTGTTTGGACCCGCCTGCTGTACTACTTGAGCATCAACTTGCCTTTCACCAAGCCAGATGCGCTTTGGGCCAGCATGGGGATTATATATTTGTTATTATTATTGCCACATTATACTGTTGTGGTGCTGGGTTCTCGGTGGCGAGGACGACCGCTAGATGGCAGCAGTCGGCCATCTCCCACCGAACACCGGAATTGAAAGGTCGTCACTTCGATAACTCCAAAGTCGACGGGTCGGCTTATGGACCGTGGCGCCAATATTTGACCGCGCAGTTAGGATCTTTTTGTCTCATTCCAATTACCTAATTAGTTGCCGCGGTCTCGCTACCAGGGAAGCCACACCCTCGCGCGGCTTTGTCCGAACGAGTCGCTCTATTACCGACTCGGATCCGGCGTAACGAGCGGAATTACCAAAGCCGCCGCCGCCAAATGACAAACTTACGGCACAATCGGCCTTCCTAGTTCTCAAGCCCGAACCATACTGGGTCAAAGATAGAAACGACAGGCAACGAGCTGGTACATTTAACAGGGGTTTATTTACAATAATCGGGAAGGGAGAACAGAGCAGACTTAATCACGAATATGCAAGGAATGTACATGGAATCACTTAAACAGTTCTACTTACAGACTGGGCCCACAGACACAACACATCCAAAAGAAATGGACCCCACCGGTCTTTATTCGGTCCTCCAGCCGAGGGGATAGTTAGCTGGGGGGACAGAGTCTGGCCGGGTTACCTGGCTGCCTCGTGCGGTTTCACCGACTCCACCACCACGGTGGAACTCGAAACCAACGACCCGGAATCCAACGAGCCCACGATCCTGGCTGCCACGAACGACGATCGAGCACCACGGTCCTGGCCGCCAGGAACGACGATACGGAGCACCACGTGTCCTGGCTGCCATGACCACCACGAGGAACCCGGGAAAGACCGCAGACCAAGACCGCAGACGACGACGACCTGCAGACCAAAAGACCAAAGACAAAGAGAAAAGAGCCCAGACGACGACTGCAGACGACAGATCACCACCTTTCTTATCCTCCCCCCCCCCCCCCCCCCCCCCCCGCGGGTCGAGGGAACCGCTCTGAGTAACTCGCCTCCGTGATGGACGAGGGGTTGTCGGGCGATCAGTGGCCTCCCCTTATTAGACGGAACGAACACTTCATCTGGCTGGGGCGGAGTCGGCCCTGAGGTGATGAGCCTCCTGATTGTTTCGGTGGGGGAAAATGGTGGCCATCCGTGATTGGAGGAGGTCCGGTGTGGAGGAGGCAACGACCACCCTCTCCTTCCGTGATGTCTGAGAACCCAGACGGAACAACCAGGAAGCACCCTATTTCCCATCCACCTTGTAGCGGGGAGGGGGATCTCGGCCGGCTGGCGGGCCGGCCGCTGTCGATTGGACGAGCTCACGGTGGGCGGAGGGGACCTCACCCCTGTACGTGACACAGTGCACGTGGGCGATGGATGGCGATGGTGCCGAGAACGAAAGATTGATTTGTTGGCGTGGGTATTGCAAAAAATCTAACTCGAAATAAATTCGCCAGCACACATATGTAATTCCCTTTAGTACATAGGAGGGTTCTAACTATAACACATACTTATCGAAATAACTGAACTGCGGGGGGACTCTGGCTGTTGTGTGCAATGGCTGCCAGATTCGTAACAATCTACTTTATTATTTGTGTGTAAATTATTTAGTATAAATTAATATATGCTTTTTACATGTTGTCATTGTTTTTGTGATACAATTTGTAATTATAATGCGATGCATGGTAGGACAATGTATTAAGCTGCTTAATATACCTTAACACGGAGTGCGTCTAAACATGGGAATTCCAATGGATTTTTGTCGTTAATTAGCTAATCATCTCAGGAGGTCATGACGATCATTTTGGTGTTCACATTCCACATCAGATCTCAAGTATAACTCCACAAAAAAAAAACATGACACACACACACACACACCACACACACACACACACACACACACACACACACACACACACACACCACACACACACAACACACACACACCACCTCATCCATTATAGTAGAGTCTTAAAAGGTCTGCAGGGTTGGTAAATATCAAAAAGTCTCATCGAAGAGATAACCAGACAAGCGTAAATAAGCATACAGACTGAGGGTTTAAAAATATTAATGGATGTCAAGAAATAATGGAAAAATAATTTACTTCATCTTAAAATGACATGTGGCTCTGAGGTATCAGACCAGAACGTTGAGGGAGGTTATCATTTCATCTCCATGAACAATGAATATTTAAACCAGAACCAAGTTCCAACAATGTTTGTCAATATTCTTGATTGGTGATGGTGTCGTAGAAAATCAGCTATTCCCCAAAACTATAACAAAAACAAGATATTCATTGGTTCGTCTATTTGAGTTTAATTGTGAAGATGTCAGCATGATAGATAATAAGAGGTTAGAGTATCTTTTTTATCACACACCACACACACACCAACACACACCACACACACACACACACACACACACAACAACGTAGTAGAAGAATGTTGGTTGTGAGATAAAAGGTCAATCAGGGAGCAAACATGAGTGAGCAACAATGAGTGTCTATGGTGTGGTCTCACAACAACATTTCTCCTACTACTCCTTCTCCTACTAGAGCACTCTCTGCAACCTGATATGTACTTCTCCCCAGCTGAGATTATGGGGGATATTAAGACAAGTAGGCACTGGGTCTGATGGCTCTGGCAAGATCAAGGACCATGTGCACAGGAGGAAAGGACCTGTTCTCCAGAATGAGACATGGACAGCAACCTGGGTTTCTCAGCATTGAAGGTTACCAGACAATCGTTGACCTCTCTTCAACACATTCTCCAAATCACTTTTAAGTGAGGCACCAAACCTTCACTAAGAGAAGCTTTACTTGAATTAGGGGACACAGATAGAGTGAGGAATCACAGCATCCATACGACTGCGATAAAAAAACGTTTCAGACAAGTTATATTGAAATATCCATCCATTGGCGACCATACTACTGCTGCAGAGCATTGGTGCTCCTAAGTCAGTCCCTTGCGCTATTTAGCACATCCTTGGCGGGTCACCTACTTCGACTACGATTACCAGCTAAGCTGGCACTCATTTTGCCACTCAGAAGGTGACAGGCCAGGTACACCCCACCTGGTATTAATTCAAACATCCGAGGGGGATGTGAATCAGGATCTAGGATCCCAGCCCACAACCCTAACCATTGAGCCAAACACCACATATTATATATATATAATATTATATTATATATATATATATATATATATATATATATTATATATATATAAAATATATATATATATTAATCTTCTTCTTTCGCTGCTCCCGGTTAGGGTCGCCACAGGGATTCAACCGTCTCCATTTCGCTCTATCCTCACATCTTTCCATTGACACTCCACCACCCGCCATGTCCGCCCTCACCACATCCAGGAACCTCTCTTTGGCCTTCCTCTTCTCTCCTGCCTGCGGTCCATCTTCAGCATCCTTCTCCCGATATTACTCCCGCTTCCCTTCCTGTGCACATGTCCAAACATCTCAATCTCGGCCTCTCTCACTTTTTGTCTCCAACCGTCTACCTGTGCAGTCCCTCTAATATAGTCATTTCCTTATCCTGTCCATTCCTCGTCACTTTTCCCCAACGAGAATCGACAGCACTTTTAATCTGCACCTTCCAGGCTCTTTCCTGTCTTTTTGTTACGCCACCGCCCTCCAAACCATACAATGCTGGTCTCATACCGTCTTATATACTTTCCCCTAACCTCTTGCGCTACCCTTCTGTCACATCACCTGCAACTCTTCTCCACCCACTCCATCCTTGCCTGCACTCCCTTTTCACTCTCTCCACACTCTCCGTTACTGGACAGTTGATCCCAAATATTTAATCTCTCTCTTTTCACACACACACACACACACACACACACACACACACACACACACACACACACACAACGTAGTAGAAGAATGTTGGTTGTGAGATAAAAGGTCAACAGGGAGCAAACATGAGTGAGCAACAATGAGTGTCTATTGAGTGGTTGTCTCACAACCAACATTCTCCTACTACTCACTTCTCCTACATAGAAGCACTCTCTGCAATACCTGATATGTACTTCTCCCAGCTGAGATTATGGGGGATATTAAGACCAAGTAGGCACTGGTCTGATGCTTCTGGCAAGATCAAAGGACCCATGTGCACAGGAGGAAAGGACCTGTCTCCAGAATGAGACATGGACAGCAACCTGGTCTTCTCAGCATTGAAGGTTACCAGACAATCGTGACCTCTCTTCAACACATTCTCCAAATCACTGTTTAATGAGGCACAAACCTCACTAAGAGAAGTCTTACTTGAATTAGGGGGACACAGTAGAGTGAGGAATCATCAGCATCCATGACGAGCTGGGATAAAAACGTTATCAGACAAGTTATATTGAAATATCCATCCATTGGGACCATACACTGTGCAGAGCATTGGTGCTGCCTAAGCAGTCTCCTTGGCTATTTGACACAATCTTGGACGGGTCACCACTTCGACACGGGATACCAGCAAGCTGGCACTCATTTTGCCAACCTCAGAAGGTGACAGGCAGCGTCAACCCCACCTGGTATTAATTCAACATCCGAGGGGGATTTGAACTCAGGATCCTAGGATCCCAAGCCCACCTAGCATGAGCCAAACACCAGCATATATATATAATATATGTATATTATATATATAGTTATATATATATAATATTATATATAATATAATATATTATATATATATTAAATCTTCTTCTTTCGCTGCCCCGTTAAGGTGTCGCCACAGCGGATTCATACCGTCTCCATTTCGCTCTATATCACCATCTTTCCATGACACTCCAGACCACCCGCCATAGTCGCCTCACCACATCCAAACCTCTTTTGTTGCCTCCTTCTCTCCTGCCTGGCGGTCCGTTTTTATCTCAGCATCCTTCTCCGATATTACTCCGCTCTTCCTGTGCACATGTCCAAACATCTCAATCTCGGCCTCTCTCACTTTTATTGTCTCAACCGTCTACCTGTGCATTGTCCTCTAATATAGTCATTCGCTTATCCTGTCCATCTCTCGCACTTCCCAACGAGAATCGCAGACTTTTAACTCTGCCATCCAGGCTCTCCTTCCTGTCTTTTTGTTACGCGCACGCCTCAAACCATACAACATAGCTGGTCTCATACCGTCTATTACTTTCCCTAACTCTTGCAGCTACCCTTCTGTCACAATCACTCTGCAACTCTTCTCCACCACTCCATCATCTGCCTGCACTCCCTTTTTCACTTCTCTCCACATCATCCGTGTACTTTGGACAGTTGATCCCAATATATTTAAACATCCACCTCCCACCTCAACTCCTTGCCAACCGCACCATACACGACCCTCCCTCTCATTTACGCACAATGTATCCCGTCTTATCATACTGACTAGCATGTCCCTTCTCTCAATTGCGTACACCATCTGAGGCCGCCTCAACGCTCATACTCTCCTACAGTCATGATGTCATCCGCGAACTTTAGTCCATGGAAGACTCCAGTCTGATCTCGGTCCGTCAACCTGTCCCATTAACATTGCAAAGAAAGGGCTCAGATTCGATTCCTTGTGAATCCCATTTTACCTTAAACCGGTCCGTCATTCCTACCGACACTCACACTGTAACTGTCCTCATACATACTCACAGATCCTCACTACTTTCCACCAATCCACTCTCTCTACAATGCACAACCCTCTCTTGCCCCGATCATAAGCTTTCTCTAAATCTACAAACACACATGTTAACTTCCTTCTGGCCTTGCCCGATACATTCAAACATTCTCAAGCAAACATTGCATAGTGGTGCCTTACTGGCATAACAACCAATTGCTGTTCAAAAATCATCACCTCTCTCTCAAACCTAGCTATCCACTACTTCCACAACTCAGGTGTCGCTTTAACACTTAATCCCTCTGCAATTTCATCAGCTCTGACATACCCTGTGGTTCTTGAAAATTCGGAACAGTAACTTATCCACCTCCGGCATCCTCTCACTTTCCAAAGATTTTATTCAACAATCTGGTTAACAACCACTGCCATCTTCTAAGCCTCATGCTCACTGGTATGATATCTGGGCGAACTGCCTGTCCACTTTTCATGCTCTTCATACAGTCTCACTTCACTACTGGCACACACTTCTGATTCACTATCTCCGTCTTCCAACTTCTTATCTCATTTTCTTCATTCATCACTCCTCAAAGTACTCCTCCACCTTCTCACCACTCTGCTCGCACACATTTACATTTACGTCCTTTATCAACTAACTGCAGACATCTTCCCAGCTCGGTCTCTGTCTTGCCAATCGTAAAGTCCTTTCCTGCTTTGTACTCCAACTCTCATACAGCTCGATATTGCTTTTTCGTTACCTTTTCACGTCTCTTTTTGCCTTTCGCCGCGAACTTCCTTGTACTCTGCCTAAGTTTCTTTCATCTCTGACTACTCACTTTTTTTTTGCCAACCCTTCTTCTTTACTTTCTGTACTTCCTCGTTCCACCACAATCTGCTCATCTCCTCTCTGTCAGATGTAAGACCAAGTATCCTTCTAATTTCCTCACCCTCTCTGTATTTCAATATCCCACCCATTTTACAGCATCCAACGACTGTTCGCCTCGCTCCGCTAAATTCCACGCAATAGTCTTCTCTCAGCTTCCTGCCATTCTGGTCCTTGGTCAGCTCATCTCTTCGAACCTCACATCCAAAATCATCCTACAGACCACCAATGATGCGCAAATTCAACTCTCCCCTGCAATACGTCTCTAATTCTTTCGGTTGCTTTCTGCTAGATGTAATCCACTGTGTGCCAATTTCCTCCACTCTTGTACGTGCACCTGTGTCTCCTTATTTCTTTGAAATACATTATTTCCAGTGCGATTCCATTTTGTGCAAATCTACCACCATTTGCCCTTCCACATTATTCTTGTGAACGTACTACCATCACCTCCTCATGCCTCTTAATTCCTCCCCACATGCCATGAATCTGCTCAATCACACTTTCATCTCTTGGATAGCACCTCTCACCATTCATCTAAACTACTCCAGAAATCTTCCTTATAACCATCTCACATCACCATAAGCGGTGCATAGAACGATGAATTCATCATCATTCCTTCAATTTCCAAAATTCACACTATCACTGTCCACGACTCTCCTTAATGCTTAAAGACCCTCTGACATAATCTTCCTTCAGGATTTACATCCGACATTTTCCCATCCACACCATGTAGAGGTTTGAAACTCCAATGCTTCCGCCTTTTACTCCCATCCCTTGGTCCTTGTTACACACGTTAATGTCACCTTTCTTTCTCTCATCATAGCAAGACACTCTCGCCCTTTGCCATCATCGTCTCTCAACATTCATGTAGTTCAACTCTCACATCTCCACATTTACCCTTCCCTCTCACTGCCCCGACTTTCGCTTCCCGTGCCTTCTCATATATAGTATAAGGTAATAGTATATTATATAATATATTTATATATATGATATATAGTATACTACATATACCCGTGCTCCACACGGATTTAATGGTGCAAAGGTGAAAGCATAATAGTTGATGTAGGGAATGAGAGGGTGTAAATTAGTGATGTATGCACATGGTTACCTGTCCTTAGTTTCTAAAGGATCCCTCGTAATGACATTTTTGTGAGTTCTTGTTGGCTGAATAGTCCTTGATGAGGGATTATGTCACTTTGATAATATAGGATAGAGTAACCTCTTGCACTGAATGCAACATATAGTTGGCCTGAGAGGACAAGGGGCTGGAGGTTAATGTTCCGAAGTTTGTCAAATGTTTGGCTGATTTGTTTATGGTAACGAGTATCGAGTCCTTGACGGAATTGCAGCTCCTGCATGTGACTGGTGGTTGGCGGCTGATGGGGAAGGGTTTTACTGATTAGGCATAGCCCAGACTGAACAGACAGTGGAGGTGACCGAGAATCAGAAATGCAAATTTCAATGACGCAACTTTTTGTGCGCACACCGACGATCGAACACGTTGGACGCTTAATTTGAAGAATCAGAATGCAAGACACAACACAGGTAAGATGGGATTGATATGACATTTAATGTAATGAAGGCAGTTTGTTGGTGCATCCGACCAACGAAACTCTTTAATTTGAACAGTTAACAACCACACATTCAAGGTAAGAATCTATGGCGACCCGCACTTCGAAGAACAAAGAAAAGAAGAGAATCCGGGAATGAAGGATGACCTCAACCGTCTTGGTCCCTGACCTTCAATTATATCTTTTTGTTATCTGGCGTTAGGCCTATTGCAACAATTTTTTCGGGTGTTTTAATATGTATTTGGATTTCAGATCACAAGAATTGACTCTAAGAGGGCTTGTTCATAGGGAATACGTGGATTCCAGAAAATTACAGTCCTACAGGGCTGTCGTGATCTGAAGTCGTGGATTTCAGAACACAAATTGACAGTCTAAGAGGGCTTGTTCAATCGGGAAGTACTTGGATTTCGACCCAATTGACATTCTGATGAGGGCGTGTTCAGTACGGGAAGTAGTGGATTCCAGGCAAAAATGAGTGAGAGGGCTTGTTAGTCTGGAAGTAGTTGGATTCAGACACAAATTGACAGTCTAAAGGGTTGTTCAGTCGGGAAGTACGTTTGGATTCAGACACAAATTGACGTCAAAGGTTGTTCAGTCGGGAAGTACGTTTGGATTTCAGACACAAATTGACAGTCTGAGAGGGCGTTATCAGTACGAATATGTTGGATTCAGAATCAATTGACTCTAAGAGCGTTTCAGTCGCGGAAGTACGTTGGATTTCAGACCAAATTGACAGCATAAGAGGCTGTCAGTCGGAAGTACTGGTTGGATTCAGACACAATGACAGTCTATAGAGGTTTTTCATTGGGATACGTGGATTCAGACCAAATTGACAGTCTAAGAGGCTTGTGCAATCCGGAAGTACGTTGGATTTCAACACAAAATTGACAGTCCTAGAAGGGCTAGTTCAGGATCTGGGAAGTAACTTGGATTTTCAGACACAAATTGACAATCTAAGGGGCTTGCTCAACGGGAAGTACGTTGGTATTCAGCTCAAAATTGACAGTCTAAAGAGGGATTGTTTCAGTCTGGAGTAGTGATTTAGACACAGAAAATGTACAGTCAGAGGCTTGGTTCAGTCCGGGAAGTACAGTTTGGATATTCATACACAAATGACAGTCTAAGAGGGGCTTAGTCGGGTACGTTGGATTCAGACACAATATTGAAAGTCTGATGAGGCGTGTTAAACTGGAAGTACGTTGGATTTCGGACACAATTGACATAGTTGAGAGGGCTGTATTCAGTCCGGGAAGTCGTTGATTTTCAGACACACATTGACATTTAAGCTTGTTCAGTAAGGGAAGACGCTAATTCGGGTAAAAGTAATCCCTTTTCGCGGGGGTTACTTTCCAACCTCCCCGTCTGCTAATGGAAAATCCGCGATGAGGACGCCTCCCAAAAATACGATGTCGCTGTCTGGTCGGTTTTGGCAGTGATTGGTGAGGTGCCGGCTCGACTGGTCTGGTATGGTCGGTTGGCGTGATGGGTTTGAGGTCCGGAGATCGACTGGTTCTGTGCTGGTCGGTTGGCTAGTGAGATTGGGTTTGAGATGCCGAGATCGACTAGTCTGGTCGGTCGGTTTGAGGTGCGGTATCGAGCTAAATGCCGTCAACGGCGGAAACTTTTTCTTCCCGAAGCATTATTCGAGCACTTTAATTACTTCTCTGGAAGTCCCAGGACTTCTCTGCGCTTCGTTCTTGCAGAAGCCCTTGAAGGTCAGGGATTTTGGGCGCATCGTGGGCTTGGGAGAGAAAGAACGTAGAAAAATTCGAGTTCCACAAGTGAAACTTTGTCTCCTGTTGTGACTGTCGAGGCACAGCGTATAATTTTTGGCTTAAAATATTATATTTTTATAATTATACCGTGATGTACGTGGAATCCGCAGAAATAAATTAGTTTACGTCCAGGGAAACCAGCGATGAACCGGGGCGCGATAGTGAACCGGATGAGGGGGTTGACTGTATGATATATAGTATATATAGTAGTAGTATTATATATATATATATATATTGTTTACAGAATGGCTTAGTAGGCTTACAAAGATAGGATTAGCGTCAGTCCCCATGAAATGCATGTTTAGCTTAGTTGTCGGTAAAAGGACGTTACATGTGTGTTGGGAGGTGTAGGATCATGTTTATTGTTCTACAAGTGGTGGTTGTGCGGAGGAACTTCTCTCCCTCCCTCTCCGACGATATGGCCGCAGTCGGCTGAGGGAGTGGCCTGAGAGGAGATGGAGCTGGGGGGAGGAGTGGTCGGCTTCGATAAAAGGGGATGAGCGGTGGCCTCGCAAGGAGCGAAAAACGAGACCTCAGTGAAATGGTTTCAGTTTTGGGAAACAGTCGTTTTCGAGCGTGCTTTGTTGCTTCGAGGCAAGAAGAAGAGAAGAAAAGGTGATGTCTTCGTGAGAGAAACGGCAGTCGGGCTTGAGAGGCGAAGTAAAAAAGGAAGAAGGTGTTCTGAGGAAAGGACTGAGAGACGGCAGTGAGTAAAGTCGGCTCGGGAGGCGGGAAGGCAAGAGAGGAAACGACGGAGCTCTGATGTCTCTACTGTCACCTCACGGTCGACACGTCTTGGAATCCATGGACCCACCTGCCGGAGCCCGGCGCTCATTTTGGCCTTGTCTGTAACAGCCAGGCTGAATGTAATGCCTGGACCTGAGAGAAAAATCAGCTGAAACCCATCGCGATCTAACAGGTCTTGTGCCGTCGACATTGCACGGGGCCAGAATGCATTGAGGAGGGCGTGCGCACGTGGTGCTTGAGAG
>CM068961.1:128445476-128455579 GCA_035128595.1 Eptatretus atami
TTGGTCACCTTCTTACACCCCTTTTGCACAGCATCTGTCACATGCAGAAGTAGACGAGTGTCGGCCTCCTCTTGCAAACATGGGGCAAGGCAGGCCAAGTATGACCCAGCAGGAGAGCAGAGGACTCCACTTCCATCTGTTGCATAGAGATCCTTGCCCTCTGCAAGAGGAAGATGAACAGCTTCGCGTGACAGGAAAGCAAACAATTCGGTTTTGTTCTCATTGCATCGAAGGAGGAGAGGAGTACTTAACGGTAGCAGATCTATTGCGGACAGCGCAACTTCGAAGGAGAGCCGGGAGAGAGAGAGAGGAGCGCGGCAATGAAGGGATACCTCATAACCCGTTCCTTGGTTCCCCCGACCTTCAGATTATAGCTTTGATGTTATCTGGACGTAGGCCTATTGCAACATATTTTCGGGTGTTTTTAAATATGTACGTTGGATTTCAGACACAAATGACAGTCTAAAGAGGGCTTGTTCAGTACGGGAAGTACGTTGGATCCAGACAAAAATTGACAGTCTAGAGGGCTTGTTCAGTTGGGAAGTACGTTGGATTTCAGACACAAATTGACAGTCTAAGAGGGCTTGTTTTCAGTCTGGGAAGTACGTTGGATTTCAGACACAAATTGACAGTCTAAGAGGGCGTGTTCAGTACGGGAAGTACGTTGGATTCCAGACAAAAATTGAGTCGAAGAGGGCTTTGTTCAGTCTGGGAAGTACGTTGGATTTCAGACACAAATTGACAGTCTAAGAGGGCTTGTTCAGTCCGGGAAGTACGTTGATTTCAGACAACAAATTGGACAGTCTAAGAGGGCTTGTTCAGTCCGGGAAGTACGTTGGATTTCAGACACAAATGACAGTCTGAGAGGGCGTGTTCAGTACGGGAAGTATGTTGGATTTCAGACACAAATTGACAGTCTAAAGAGGCGTATCAGTCCGGGAAGTACGTTGGATTTCAGACACAAATTGACAGTCTAAGAGGGCTTGTTCAGTCCGGGAAGTACGTTGGATTCAGACACAAATTGACAGTCTAGAGGGCTTGTTCAGTCTGGAAGTACGTTGGATTCAGACACAAATTGACAGTCTAAGAGGGCTTGTTCAGTCCGGGAAGTACGTTGGATTCAGACACAAATTGACAGTCTAAGAGGGTTGTTCGTCTGGGAAGTACGTTGGATTTCAGACACAAATTGACAGTCTAAGAGGCGTTGCTCAGTACGGGAAGTACGTTTGGATTTCAGCCAAAAATTGACAGTCTAAGAGGGCTTGTTCAGTCTGGGAAGTACGTTGGATTTCGACACAAATTGACAGTCTAAGAGGGCTTGTTCAGTCCGGGAAGTACGTTGGATTTCAGACACAAATTGACAGTCTAAGAGGGCTTGTTCAGCCGGGAAGTACGTTGGATTTCAGACACAAATTGAAAGTCTGAGAGGGCGTGTTAAACTGGGAAGTAACGTTGGATTTCAGACACAAATTGACAGTCTGAGAGGGCGTATTCAGTCCGGGAAAGTAGTTGGATTCAGACACACATTGACAGGCTAGGGCTTGTTAGTAAGGGAAGACGCCAATCGGGTACAGTAATCCCCCTTTTCTCGCGGGGGTTACGTTCCAAACCTCCCCGCGCTAAGTGAAAATCCGCGATGAATGGACGCTCCCCCAAAATCGATTCGTCTGGTCTGGTCGGTTTGGCAGTGATTGGGTTTGAGGTGCCGGAGATCGACTGGTCTGGTCTGGTGGTTTGGCAGTGATTGGGTTTGAGTGCCGGAGATCGACTGGTCTGGTCTGGTCGGTTGGCAGTGATTGGGTTGAGGTTGCGGAGATCCGACTAGTCTGGTCTGGTCGGTTTTGAGGTGCTGGTATGAGCAATGCTCGTCCAACGGCGGCAAAACCTTTTTCCTTCCCAGAAGCATATATCGAGGCACCTTTACCTTAACCTTCTCCTGGAGTGTCCCAGGACCTTCCTCTGGCGGCTTCGGTTCCCTTGCCAGAAGCCTTAGAAGGTGCAGGGCATTTGGGCGGCATCGTGGGGCTTTGGAGAAAAACGTGAAAATATCGAAGTTCACAAGTGAAACTTTGTCTCCTGCGTTGTGTGACTGGTCGAGCACACAGCGTTATAATTTATTGCTTAAATAATTTTATTTTATACATTATTACCGTGATGTACCGGGGGAATCGCCAGAAAAAATTAGTTACGTTCCAAGGAAAACCCGCGATGAACGGGGGCGCATAGGTTGAACCGCGATGAAGCGGGGGTTGACTGTATGTATATATATATATATATATATATATATTATATATATATATATATATTGTTACAGAAATGGCCCTTAGTAGGCTACTAAAGATAGGATTAGCTCAGATCCCCCATTAAATGCATGTTTAGCTAGGTTGTTCTAAAAATGGACGTTACATTGTGTGTCGGAGGTGTAGGATGCATGTTTATTGTTCGTAAAGTGGTGGTGTGCGGAGGACTTCTTTCTTCCTCCCCTCTCCGGACGAAGGCCCCGCCCAGTCGGCTGAGGGGGAGTGGCCTGGAGAGGGAGATGAGCTGGGGGGAGGAGTTGGTCGGCTTCGTAAAGGGGGAGGAGCGAGTGGCTCGCAAGGGAGCGAACGAAGACCTCGTGAAATGGTTCAGTTTTGGGGAAACAGTCGGTTTCGAGGCGTGCTTGTGCTTCGAGGCAAGAAGAAAGAGAAAGGTGATTCTGCGAGAGAAACGGCAGTCGGCTTTGAGAGGCGAGGTAAAAAAAGGAAAGAAAAGGTGATTCTGCAGAGAAAAAGAACTGAGAGGAACGAGTTGAGAAGTCGGGCTTCGAGGCGGGAAGGCAAGAGAGGAAACGACGGAGCCTCTGATGGTCTCTACTCACCTCACGGCTCGACGACGTCTTGGAATCCCATGGACCCAGCCTGCCGGAGCCCGGCACCTTCAATTTGGCCTTGTCTGGGAACAGGCCAGGCCTGATTTGTATGCTGGACCTTGAGAGAAATCAGCTGAAACCCATCGTCGATCTAAACGGTCTTGTGCGTCGACATTGCACGGGCCAGAATGCATTGAGGAGGGCGTGCGCACGTGGTGCCTTGAGAAGAAAGAGTACGGCGGCCACCATCTTGCCACGTGGCGTGTTTGAGCTGGGGGCTCAAATCCGTGGACATCCGCTGTTACGAGCGACATTCGTGCTTTTTGACACTTTCCTCTCATCCATGAAACATCACCAAGTACTGTCTTGCATGCATGCTGTCTGTCTGTCTTGTCTGCACGTTGTTTAAGGTATATCTCGTAGGGACTCCCCTCAAAACCTGTAATCCGTAGTTCTCTAGTTAAGAACGGGTTAAAGATTGTTAATAAAAACATTGTCGTGAATGTTTTGCTTGTGTTGTCTCCGATGTTCCCAATAAATCTGGTTGGTTCGTCTGAAGTTGCCGCTATGGATCAATTCATGTCGCGTCGAGGAACGATCCGTTCGATTGGTATATAAAACCAAAATGGTTACAGACTGGCAGAAACGCTCGGCATCTGACAAAACCAATCTGTAACCGGGGTTCTATTTCCCCCAACTGGTAAGGTCCAGGATTACGTTGGTATCGCGATTGAAGACGCGTGACCGCAGGCCTGTGCGCAGCCAGCCGGCGTTATAAACCCCGGAGACGGCGGTGGTGAGGGTGGCGACAAAAAGTCGGGTGAGAATCCCGCCAACCCGGATCCGCAACAATATATATTTGATATATACCATACAAAAGTAGGACCAAGAATAGAAACCTGAGAACAGCAGAATTTCAGAGCAAATAGGCCAATAGGGGATGATTGACCTTTCAGTTACTCACTTTTCACTTTCAACTTTCAGTTACAAAGGAAAAGGCAGAAATTATGGACAACTTTCTACACAACACACCATATGCACTGAAGCTTGCACACTTAACAGCAAGTAGTCCTAATGCAACACCTTCTCAAAGGCCTTTGAAATACCAAAGAACTCAATGGTCTCCCCTAAAAATCTGAGGCCCTGTTAAAATGATCAGTAATTATGGAGAGTAAGTCGCCCATCGACCTGGAATGGCTAAAGCCACACTGATAATCAAGAAAGTTCATTGTTTTCAAAGGTGACTAAGAAGCGTATGGTTGATAAAGCATTCAGAGATCTTACAAATCACAGGAAGAAGACTATGGGATGGTAATAAGTAGCCAGAGAACACTCACAACTCCTTGAAAGCAAGGACAATGGAAGCCACTTTCCCATGATGAGGGAAACACTGAATCGGCAAAGCACATAAATTATTATATAGCTTGGCAAAAATTGGTGAAAGTTTCAGGGCAACACCTTTCAATATAACTCAGGAATCCCATCAGGACCAGTAGCTTTTGAAGCATTCAAATAATGAATAATTCTGGCAACATTCTTAGGAGTGATAAGGTGGACAGAAATAACTTATCTGTGCGAGATGGAAAACAGGGAGGAAATGTCTCTCATCGTTAAGTGAGGAATTGGAGGCCAATTGCTCTGCAAAGGATTGGCACTGTCCAAAGGGGAGGTAAGAACCTCAGGACCCTGTAAGAGAGGAAGTACAGAGGACTTGGTACGGTTAAAGAACACTGTTGACAATCCACCTGAAGTCTCCAGAGCCAAGCGGCTGAGTCGTAATAGAACCAGCAACAAGATTGAGCATAACGCTGCTCGGCATCCTCCAAAAACTCTCGAACACTGATTACTGGCTTCACAAAACAGTTTCTTTGAATCAAAGGTCCCAGTGTATGGAACTGCTTGAAAAATGGTTACAATGGGCAATTGCTGCCGCATAGCAGGAGTGAACCAGGGTTGCGATTGAGCCTTGATCTGATAAGTATGTGAAGGAATACAATTCTCAATACCAATGTGAATCCATTGGGCTATTTCTTCAGCAGCCAAATCCAGACGCAGTCAGAAAGCAAATGCCCATGGCCATCAGCCAGAACAACAAAAATCCATCCCAATCAGCTTCCCAAACTGAAAAACAGTACGATTAAAAGGATGGAATATACATTAGTTGTGGGTGAAGAATATGAGAGATGTAAAAAAACAGAGTGATCTGAGTTACCAATTGGAGGCAAAACCATGGTAACGCATTCATTCGGGTTGGAACACGTGAAAAGACCAAGTACCTTCCATCAGAATAATGATCAGGGATACGAGTAGGAGATACAATAACTTGGGTGAGATTTTGAGAAACAGAAAAATTACAAGTTTAATGCCATGAAGGTCAGTATTAACATGAATATATCAGTCATTCCTTGTGGTGAATGTTGAAGTCACCAGATACGATGATCCAATCTGAAGGATGAAATGAATAGCACGGTCAATGCTGTCCGAGATGGCATCTGGCACTGAAGCCAATTGAGTAATTGTGTTGCATAATGTGAGGATAATTTTTACCCTCTCCTTCGGCGAGGGTATTGCATTGGTCGCCGTTTGTCTGTCTGTTGTCACACGATTTTTGGCCACAGTTTTCAAGTAATCGCTCTGAAATTTTTTGTGTGTGTCGGAGACTGGCCAAGGACAGCAACACTTATTTTGGCGGATTCGGATCCGATATTTTTTTTAAGTGATTCTTCACCATTGAGAGATAGGGCTGAACTAATATATAGCATGATAATTTCAAAAAGTTGTGGAAAGATTCGGATGAAACTTGGTGGACAGATTGGACGTGTGACCACAACGAGTTGAGTCAATTTTGGTGAAGATCCGAATCCAAATCTAGATCCGAGAATTATTTAACTTTCAAAGTGATTCTTCACCATTGAGAGATCGAGCCAAAAAACGATAGATAGGATGATATTTCATAAATGTATTGAGCCCGATATGTTCTCGTGGATCAGGCATTGCGGGGCGGAGGTATGCGCTCTACCGAGTGCCCTTCTTGTTGATGATGTCGTAGGTGCCTTCGTGATGTCATAATTGCATATGTAGAATGCTAAATGTGATCAGTATAAAATTTTTTGAGGGCCTAGGGATAAAACGGTCAAGGAAGAAAAATTAGATGACGTCATCGGTCACGTGATTTGGGAGCCATATTGTTTTTTTTCTTAAAACCTTTAAAAATCTTATTCTCTGAAGTGGTGAAACAGATTGAGGTGAAACTCTACATGTATGACTGCCTATCCATGAGAAACAAAAAGTTCATACATATGACATCATCGGTCACATGGTTTGGCAGCCATATTGGATTTACCCACAAACCTATAAAAATATTCTTCTCCAGAACAGCTTGACAGAATGATTGGAAACTCACACAAATGTTCCCCAAGCCATGGGTGTACACTGTACAAGTTTGTTAAAGAAGAATTGACACGTCACATGGTTTGGCAGCCATATTGGATTGACAAAAATATTAAATAATGTTTTCTCTGGAACTGTTTAATAAATCAAAATGAACCTTCACAATTATGATCTAGTGGAAATGGGGAATGTATGTTTTAAATTTCAACTTGATCGGACACATGGTGTGGCAGCTAGAATTATTTAATTTTTTGATTTTTGATTTTTTTTTTTTTAAAATAGGCTCACTTGGCTGTGCCTGGATGGGCTTGAGGGTAGAGGAGTAGCAGATGAAATGTGAATCATATCCAGGTTCCTTCTGATGACTTCATCTTTTCTTTTGCTTGTTCTGGTTCCTTCTGATTACTCCAATGCAGGACTGTTCCTATTTGGTCTTTTATTTGATTTTAATTGAATTTATTTTAATCCATTCTGAATTCAAATGAATAATAATAAAAAAACGTCATGGGTCTGGGTCAGTGTCCAATCAAAGTGGGACATCTTGGTACCCGGTCATCATGGCCAGCAGTCATAAAGTGGTAGTTCTAATTATGTCTTCTTATTAATTATGTAGCACACCAGTACACAAACACCACACAGTCCTGGCGAGGGTCTGCAATCTCTGATTGCTCTTTTTCTGTTGCATTTAATTTAATCTTTTATCGTTATATATTACTGGATGAATCATAACTTTGATTATTCAATCCAATGCTGATTAATTTTTTATTTAAAACATATCCTTGTTAATACAAAGATAAATACATCATAAAGGAGCAAAAGCAACTTCAAGGAGTACAAGTTATTTATGTGATACCAGCCATGTCTTGCCTGAGTGTCTATGATTGATACAAATGTCACATGATTTCACTCTTCCCCCAGTTTTTCCCTCAAGCGATTTCTGATACCTTGCGTTGAGTGGATCCATGCAGAAGTGACAAAGTGCTGCTTTGAAGAAGTATTCACGTGTGCCAAAACTTAAGCAAATCATTGTCCATACAACTGGTAGCCACCTGAAAATAGACAAGTACTGTGTGTCAATCAGAAAAAAAGGTTTGGCTCGATTATAATCCAATATCAATCTCCCTTCTGACTGTGCATTTGCCTCCAATGATGTAGTCCTGGATGGCATGTCAGCTGTGCTCCACCACTATACTACACATCCTACCGGGTGACAAAGTTACCTGCTACACACATCTTGGATTAACAGAATCACTTGTGCCACATCTTATATAATATAATGGAAAGTATCTATGTACGTATGTTGAACATTGTATGTTGTACGTTTCATCTACTCCTCCGAGAGTATTTAACGTAGGACCTGAAACTTTCTGGGATTAATTAGGGCACTTTGATGGTGTGTTTCCTGAAGTTGGTTTGATTACATCAAGTTAAAGAAAAATAATTCCACCATCTTTGACTTTTCTTCCTTTGGGGAGAGGGATGGGTGCAATTGGAATGATCCGAGCGATATAACCACGATATATTATACATGCACATAAGCATGCGTTTGCTTCATGTACGTAACCGGGTTATTTTTTATTTTTTGGAGCGATCAAGGAGTGGTCTGTTGCCTATACACCACCCAATAAAAGGGATGTGCCAGAAGAACATGTTGCATGCTGTAGGGTGGGTACTCTGCTGTGGTATTGTTATGTGCAAGTGGAAGGGGGGGGGGGGAGGAGGGACCCTGTACTTTGCTTTTTCAAATAAATCCTTTAAAAGAAAAGAAACATGTTTCAGCCATCTGCTTTCCATGTGTGTTTGCGTCAATTTCGACTCATTAGGCGACCTTGGGAAACGGCAAAGTAAAGTAGAGTAATTATTGAATGAAGTGCCATAAAGACCGTTTGGACCATCTTTTTGGATGAAAGGTCCCGGCACTGAGGAATCCTGTATTAATGGGTAATCAGACGCGACAAAATTAATAATCATAAAGAGAAATACATGACGTCCCTAGTCACAATGCACATACCTGTTCGTACAGCTCAATGGCCTTGGAATACTGCTCTGTCTGTGCAGCACGTGAGGCCACATTCAGTAGGCATTTGTTTGCCAAGCTGAAAAGAAATGAGTCATTCATTTGTACAAAACTAGTTAATAATCATGCATACAATTCAACATTTAATTCATGTAGTACAAGCGGATAAGCTCTCATATTTTAACAAATTGTGCATTTTATGAGAAAAGCATGAAATTTCTAGCATAGTTAGGTCATACCATAATGTTTTATTTTCGGATGTGGAGGGAAGTCAGATTTGACCTCTGAGGGGACAGTGAGAGGTCAAATCCAAGATGGCCACAAGTCCACCGGGTCTAATGTTCAAGCGTGCTTAATTTTGGAACCAAACAGTGTAGAAAAACATTTAAGGTGTCATTTCCAACTAAATTGTGGATGCCCATTCATTTGGTGATACTTTTGAGATCGCCAGACCCCAAGGACATGCATTTAGATCAAGGTCAATGTCAAATTACGTTAAAACTTTTGGACATTCTTTTGCTAATACATTTATTTTTAGCTTGGACACTGGATTGGACCTATGCAATAATAGTGAAACTTCGCTTCCATTTTGACACTATTAGCACTAGATATCACATATTTCTACAACAATTGCATAAACAACTTCCTTTGAAATATCATTTCTATCCGGCAACATAGTACGGATCAATTGTAGCTCACGATAACTATCAATCTTCCCACTCATACTAATTTTCGAATTCTCACTATCCACAATTTCCGAATATCCTTTGGTAATGATCAAAATCTAACAGTCTCTAGAACAGAAGCACAGTGCAGTGCACTTGAGTGCAGCTTTGGCACACTTGCAGCATCCATTGCACCCTTTCTTGCAGCAACAGTGGATCAATTCATGCATGATTTTGATGCTTCAGGAAGAGTGGTCCAAAGTGGCTGCCACCCAGTTGTTTCCCTTGTCCAGCCCCAGTCAGATGGATCTGGCATCTCAGGATCCAGGACTAATGCCTGGTTCCAACAGTTGGCCTGGTAGCAAGTGCACTTGATGTGCTGCTTGAGTGCGCCTGGGTTGAAGGAATGTTCTATAGAGTTCTAGACTTCTGTGTGAAGAGCTGTTTCTGGCATCATTCACTTCCGTACTCTCACTGGTTCGGTCATACATCGGCACCACAAATCGCTCTAGCAGTACCATTGATCTTTCACTGATCTCACTTGGCATGCATATGAGTTCATTGAAAGCATAATTCACCTCTGGGAAAGACTTCCAAGTTTCCAGGCAGTCTTATTTCCTCTGCCAGCGAATGCATATACAGTGTCACACACGGTGAAAGTGTGAAGGACTGGGAGAGTCAGACTCTGTGTTGGATTCATTGTGGCAACCATTTCGTGAACAGCTATGTACCGAAAGCTTGACCCGACACCAAAGGCAATGCACAGCTCATCAGGAGCTGTCTTGTTGAATGAAGCCACAGCCAGTACCACCACATCAGTATCCAACGGTACGTTTGGTCACCTTCTTAACACCCTTTTGCACAGCATCTGTCACATGCAGAAGTAGACGAGTGTCGCCTCCTCTTGCAAACAGGGGCAAGGCAGGCCAAGTATGACCAGCAGGAGAGCAGAGGACTCCACTTCCATCTGTTGCATAGAGATCCTTGCCCTCTGCAAGAGGAAGATGAACAGCTTCGCGTGACAGGAAAGCAAACAATTCGTTTTGTTCTCATTGCATCGAAGGAAGTCCTTCCATTTCTTTGGCATCACAGTAGAAGGAGCCACCCTTTTCCTGGTGCCTTTCCCCTCTTCTGTCTGGTTGAGGCTTTCAGGCTGGCAAGTAGGTACACATCCCAGACA
>CM068961.1:128455604-128466032 GCA_035128595.1 Eptatretus atami
AGACAAGGTCGATGCGGCTGCTTTTCTCAAGTTGAGCAGAGATGTATGGTGCAAACACTCTTTCTCCATAATCTTGAAATGTTCTTGATGCTCCAGGATTTAGCATTTGAACCACAGCTGCACCATCCAGAATTGTTGCATCAGCCACAGGCGCACTATTGTTTTCGAGCAGATCTGATTCCAGGTAGCGAAGTAGATCTGCTTTAACCCCAATCCACATTTTTCCTCCAGTTGACAGAGCTGGTGGGGCTGCATGGGAGAGGAGTACTTAACGGTAGCAGATCTATTGCGGACAGCCGCACTTTCGAATGAACCAGAGAGAAGAAGAAGCGCGGCAATGAAGGGATACCTCATACCCGTTCTTGGTTCCCCGACCTTCAGATTATAGCTTTGATGTTATCTGGACGTAGGCCTATTGCAACATATTTCGGGTGTTTTTAATATGTACGTTGGATTTCCAGACACAAATGACAGTCTAAAGAGGGCTTGTTCAGTACGGGAAGTACGTTGGATCCAGACAAAAATTGACAGTCTAGAGGGCTTGTTCAGTCTGGGAAGTACGTTGGATTTCAGACACAAATTGACAGTCTAAGAGGGCTTGTTTCAGTCTGGGAAGTACGTTGGATTTCAGACACAAATTGACAGTCTAAGAGGGCGTGTTCAGTACGGGAAGTACGTTGGATTCCAACAAAAATTGAGTCGAAGAGGGCTTTGTTCAGTCTGGGAAGTACGTTGGATTTCAGACACAAATTGACAGTCTAAGAGGGCTTGTTCAGTCCGGGAAGTACGTTGGATTTCAGACAACAATGGACAGTCTAAGAGGGCTTGTTCAGTCCGGAAGTACGTTGGATTCAGACACAAATGACAGTCTGAGAGGGCGTGTTCAGTACGGGAAGTATGTTGGATTTCAGACACAAATTGACAGTCTAAAGAGGCGTATCAGTCCGGGAAGTACGTTGGATTTCAGACACAAATTGACAGTCTAAGAGGGCTTGTTCAGTCCGGGAAGTACGTTGGATTCAGACACAAATTGACAGTCTAGAGGGCTTGTTCAGTCTGGAAGTACGTTGGATTTCAGACACAAATTGACAGTCTAAGAGGGCTGTTCAGTCCGGGAAGTACGTTGGATTTCAGACACAAATTGAAGTCTTAAGAGGGTTGTTCGTCTGGGAAGTACGTTGGATTTCAGACCACAAATTGACAGTCTAAGAGGCGTTGCTCAGTACGGGAAGTACGTTTGGATTTCAGCCAAAAATTGACAGTCTAAGAGGGCTTGTTCAGTCTGGGAAGTACGTTGGATTTCAGACACAAATTGACAGTCTAAGAGGGCTTGTTCAGTCCGGGAAGTACGTTGGATTTCAGACACAAATTGACAGTCTAAGAGGGCTTGTTCAGCCCGGGAAGTACGTTGGATTTCAGACACAAATTGAAAGTCTGAGAGGGCGTGTTAAACTGGGAAGTATACGTTGGATTTCAGACACAAATTGACAGTCTGAGAGGGCGTATTCAGTCCGGGAAAGTACGTTGGATTCAGACACACCATTGACAGGCTCTAGGGCTTGTTAGTAAGGGAAGACGCCAATCGGGTACAGTAATCCCTTTTCTCGCGGGGGTTACGTTCCAAAACCTCCCCGCGCTAGAGTGAAAATCCGCGATGAATGGACGCTCCCCCAAAATCGATTCGTCTGGTCTGGTCGGTTTGGCAGTGATTGGGTTTGAGGTGCCGGAGATCGACTGGTCTGGTCTGGTGGTTTGGCAGTGATTGGGTTGAGGTGCCGGAGATCGACTGGTCTGGTCTGTCGGTTGGCAGTGATTGGGTTGAGGTTGCGGAGATCCGACTAGTCTGGTCTGGTCGGTTTTGAGGTGCTGGTATGAGCAATGCTCGTCCAACGGCGGCAAAACCTTTTCCTCCCAGAGCATATATCGAGCACCTTTACCTTAACCTTCTCCTGGAGTGTCCCAGGACCTTCCTCTGGCGGCTTCGGTTCCCTTGCCAGAAGCCTTAGAAGGTGCAGGGCATTTGGGCGGCATCGTGGGGCTTGGAGAAAAAACGTAGAAAATATTCGAAGTTCACAAGTGAAACTTTGTCTCCTGCGTTGGTGTGACTGGTCGAGCACACAGCGTTATAATTTATTTGCTTAAATAATTTATATTTTATACATTATTACCGTGATGTACGGGGGAATCCCAGAAAAAATTAGTTACGTTCCAAGGAAAACCCGCGATGAACGGGGGCGCATAGGTTGAACCGCGATGAAGCGGGGGTTGACTGTATGTATATATATATATATATATATATATATATATATATATATATTATATTGTTACAGAAATGGCCCTTAGTAGGCTACTAAAGATAGGATTAGCTTCAGATCCCCCATTAAATGCATGTTTAGCTAGGTTGTTCTAAAAATGGACGTTACATGTGTGTCGGGAGGTGTAGGATGCATGTTTATTGTTCGTAAAGTGGTGGTGTGCGGAGGACTTCTTTCTTCCTCCCCTCTCCGACGAAGCCCCGCCCAGTCGGCTGAGGGGGAGTGGCCTGGAGAGGGAGATGGAGCTGGGGGAGGAGTTGGTCGGCTTCGTAAAGGGGGAGGAGCGAGTGGCTCGCAAGGGAGCGAACGAAGACCTCGTGAAATGGTTCAGTTTTGGGGAAACAGTCGGTTTCGAGCGTGCTTGTGCTTCGAGGCAAGAAGAAAGAGAAAGGTGATTCTGCGGTAGAGAAACGGCAGTCGGCTTTGAGAGGCGAGCGTAAAAAAGGAAAGAAAAGGTGATTCTGCAGAGAAAAAGAACTGAGAGGAACGAGTTGAGAAGTCGGGCTTCGAGGCGGGAAGGCAAGAGAGGAAACGACGGAGCCTCTGAATGGTCTCTACTCACCTCACGGCTCGACGACGTTTGGAATCCCATGGACCCAGCCTGCCGGAGCCCGGCACCTTCAATTTGGCCTTGTCTGGGAACAGGCCAGGCCTGATTTGTATGCTGGACTTGAGAGAAATCGCTGAAACCCATCGTCGATCTAAACGGTCTTGTGCGTCGACATTGCACGGGGCCAGAATGCATTGAGGAGGGCGTGCGCACGTGGTGCCTTGAGAAGAAAGAGTACGGCGGCCACCATCTTGCCACGTGGCGTGTTTGAGCTGGGGGCTCAAATCCGTGGACATCCGCTGTTACGAGCGACATTCGTGCTTTTTGACACTTTCCTCTCATCCATGAAACATCACCAAGTATCTGTCTTGCATGCATGCTGTCTGGTCTGTCTTGTCTGCACGTTGTTTAAGGTATATCTCGGTAGGGACTCCCCTCAAAACCTGTAATCCGTAGTTCTCTAGTTAAGAACGGGTTAAAGATTGTTAATAAAAACATTGTCGTGAATGTTTTGCTTGTGTTGTCTCCGATGTTCCCAATAAATCTGGTTGGTTCGTCTGAAGTTGCCGCTATGGATCAATTCATGTCGCGTCGAGGAACGATCCGTTCGATTGGTATATAAAACCAAAATGGTTACAGACTGGCAGAAACGCTCGGCATCTGAACAAAACCAGTCTGTAACCGGGGTTCTATTTCCCCCAACTGGTAAGGTCCAGGATTACGTTGGTATCGCGATTGAAGACGCGTGACCGCGAGGCCTGTGCGCGAGCCAGCCGGCGTTATAAACCCCGGAGACGGCGGTGGTGAGGGTGGCGACAAAAAGTCGGGTGAGAATCCCGCCAACCCGGATCCGCAACAATATATATTTGATATATACCATACAAAAGTAGGACCAAGAATAGAAACCTGAGAACAGCAGAATTTACAGAGAAATAGGCCAAATAGGGGATGATTGACCTTTCAGTTACTCACTTTCACTTTCAACTTTCAGTTACAAAGGAAGGCAGAAATTATGGACAACTTTCTACACAACACACCATATGCTGAAGCTTGCACACTTAACAGCAAGTAGTCCCTATGCAACACCTTCTCAAAGGCCTTTGAAATACCAAAGAAACTCAATTGGTCTCCCCTAAAAATCTGAGGCCCTGTTAAAATGATCAGTAATTATGGAGAGTAAGTCGCCCATCGACCTGGAATGGCTAAAGCCACACTGATAATCAAGAAAGTTCATTGTTTCAAAGGTGACTAAGAAGCGTATGGTTGATAAAGCATTCAGAGATCTTACAAATCACAGAAGAAGACTAATGGGATGGTAATAAGTAGCCAGAGAACACTCACAACTCCTTGAAAGCAAGGACAATGGAAGCCACTTTCCATGATGAGGGAAACACTGAATCGGCAAAGCACATAAATTATTATATAGCTTGGCAAAAATTGGTGAAAGTTCAGGGCAACACCTTTCAATATAACTCAGGAATCCCATCAGGACCAGTAGCTTTTGAAGCATTCAAAATAATGAATAATTCTGGCAACATTCTTAGGAGTGATAAGGTGGACAGAAATAACTTATCTGTGCGAGATGGAAAACAGGGAGGAAATGTCTCTCATCGTTAAGTGAGAATTGGAGGCCAATTGCTCTGCAAAGGATTGGCATGTCCAAAGGGGGGTAAGAACCTCAGGACCTGTAAGAGAGGAAGTACAGAGGACTTGGTACGGTTAAGAACACTGTTGACAATCCACCTGAAGTCTCCAGAGCCAAGCGGCTGAGTCGTAATAGAACCAGCAACAAGATTGAGCATAACGCTGCTCGGCATCCTCCAAAACTCTCGAACACTGATTACTGGCTTCACAAAACAGTTTCTTTGAATCAAAGGTCCCCGTGTATGGAACTGCTTGAAAAAATGGTTACAATGGCAATTGCTGCCGCATAGCAGGAGTGAACCAGGGTTGCGATTGAGCCTTGATCTGATAAGTATGTGAAGGAATACAATTCTCAAATACCAATGTGAATCCATTGGGCTATTTCTTCAGCAGCCAAATCCAGACGCAGTCAGAAAGCAATGCCCATGGCCATCAGCCAGAACAACAAAATCCATCCCAATCAGCTTCCAAACTGAAAAACAGTACGATTAAAAGGATGGAATATACATTAGTTGTGGGTGAAGAATATGAGAGATGTAAAAAAACAGAGTGATCTGAGTTACCAATTGGAGGCAAAACCATGGTAACGCATTCATTCGGGTTGGAACACGTGAAAAGACCAAGTACCTTCCATCAGAATAATGATCAGGGATACGAGTAGGAGATACAATAACTTGGGTGAGATTTTGAGAAACAGAAAAATTACAAGTTTCAATGCCATGAAGGTCAGTATTACATGAATATATCAGTCATTCCTTGTGGTGAATGTTGAAGTCACCAGATACGATGATCCAATCTGAAGGATGAAATGAAATAGCACGGTCAATGCTGTCCGAGATGGCATTGGCACTGAAGCCAATTGAGTAATTGTGTTGCATAATGTGAGGATAATTTTTACCCTCTCCTTCGGCGAGGTATTGCATTGGTCGGGGTTTGTCTGTCTGTTGTCACACGATTTTTGGCCACAGTTTTCAAGTAATCGCTCTGAAATTTTTTGTGTGGTCGGAGACTGGCCAAGGACAGCAACACTTATTTTGGCGGATTCGGATCCGATATTTTTTTTAAGTGATTCTTCACCATTGAGAGATAGGGCTGAACTAATATATAGCATGATAATTTCAAAAAGTTGTGGAAAGATTCGGATGAAACTTGGTGGACAGATTGGAGCGTGTGACCACAACGAGTTGAGTCAATTTTGGTGAAGACCGAATCCAAATCTAGATCCGAGAATTATTTAACTTTCAAAGTGATCTTCACCCATTGAGAGATCGAGCCAAAAAACGATAGATAGGATGATATTTCATAAATGTATTGAGCCCGATATGTTCTCGTGGATCAGGCATTGCGGGGCGGAGGTATGCGCTCTACCGAGTGCCCTTCTGTTGATGATGTCGTAGGTGCCTTCGTGATGTCATAATTGCATATGTAGAATGCTAAATGTGATCAGTATAAAATTTTTTGAGGGCCTAGGGATAAACGGTCAAGGAAGAAAAATTAGATGACGTCATCGGTCACGTGATTTGGGAGCCATATTGTTTTTTTTCTTAAAAACCTTTAAAAATCTTATTCTCTGAAGTGGTGAAACAGATTGAGGTGAAACTCTACATGTATGACTGCCTATCCATGAGAAACAAAAAGTTCATACATATGACATCATCGGTCACATGGTTTGGCAGCCATATTGGATTTACCCACAAACCTATAAAAATATTCTTCTCCAGAACAGCTTGACAGAATGATTGGAAACTCACACAAATGTTCCCCAAGCCATGGGTGTACACTGTACAAGTTTGTTAAAGAAGAATTGACACGTCACATGGTTTGGCAGCCATATTGGATTGACAAAAATATTAAATAATGTTTTCTCTGGAACTGTTTAATAAATCAAAATGAACCTTCACAATTATGATCTAGTGGAAATGGGGAATGTATGTTTTAAATTTCAACTTGATCGGACACATGGTGTGGCAGCTAGAATTATTTAATTTTTTGATTTTTGATTTTTTTTTTTTTAAAATAGGCTCACTTGGCTGTGCCTGGATGGGCTTGAGGGTAGAGGAGTAGCAGATGAAATGTGAATCATATCCAGGTTCCTTCTGATGACTTCATCTTTCTTTTGCTTGTTCTGGTTCCTTCTGATTACTCCAATGCAGGACTGTTCCTATTTGGTCTTTTATTTGATTTTAATTGAATTTATTTTAATCCCATTCTGAATTCAAATGAATAATAATAAAAAAACGTCATGGGTCTGGGTCAGTGTCCAATCAAAGTGGGACATCTTGGTACCCGGTCATCATGGCCAGCAGTCATAAAGTGGTAGTTCTAATTATGTCTTCTATTAATTATGTAGCACACCATACACAAACACCACACAGTCCTGGCGAGGGTCTGCAATCTCTGATTGCTCTTTTTCTGTTGCATTTAATTTAATCTTTTATCGTTATATATTACTGGATGAATCATAACTTTGATTATTCAATCCAATGCTGATTAATTTTTTATTTAAAACATATCCTTGTTAATACAAAGATAAATACATCATAAAGGAGCAAAAGCAACTTCAAGGAGTACAAGTTATTTATGTGATACCAGCCATGTCTTGCCTGAGTGTCTATGATTGATACAAATGTCACATGATTTCACTCTTCCCCCAGTTTTTCCCTCAAGCGATTTCTGATACCTTGCGTTGAGTGGATCCATGCAGAAGTGACAAAGTGCTGCTTTGAAGAAGTATTCACGTGTGCCAAAACTTAAGCAAATCATTGTCCATACAACTGGTAGCCACCTGAAAATAGACAAGTACTGTGTGTCAATCAGAAAAAAAGGTTTGGCTCGATTATAATCCAAATATCAATCTCCCTTCTGACTGTGCATTTGCCTCCAATGATGTAGTCCTGGATGGCATGTCAGCTTGTGCTCCACCACTATACTACACATCCTACCGGGTGACAAAGTTACCTGCTACACACATCTTGGATTAACAGAATCACTTGTGCCACATCTATATAATATAATGGAAAGTATCTATGTACGTATGTTGAACATTGTATGTTGTACGTTTCATCTACTCCTCCGAGAGTATTTAACGTAGGACCTGAAACTTTCTGGGATTAATTAGGGCACTTTGATGGTGTGTTTCCTGAAGTTGGTTTGATTACATCAAGTTAAAGAAAAATAATTCCACCATCTTTGACTTTTCTTCCTTTGGGGAGAGGATGGGTGCAATTGGAATGATCCGAGCGATATAACCACGGATATATTATACATGCACATAAGCATGCGTTTGCTTCATGTACGTAACCCGGGTTATTTTTTATTTTTTGGAGCGATCAAGGCAGTGGTCTGTTGCCTATACACCACCCAATAAAAGGGATGTGCCAGAAGAACATGTTGCATGCTGTAGGGTGGGTACTCTGCTGTGGTATTGTTATGTGCAAGTGGAAGGGGGGGGGGGGAGGAGGGACCCTGTACTTTGCTTTTTCAAATAAATCCTTTAAAAGAAAAGAAACATGTTCAGCCATCTGCTTTCCATGTGTGTTTGCGTCAATTTCGACTCATTAGGGCGACCTTGGGAAACGGCAAAGTAAAGTAGAGTAATTATTGAATGAAGTGCCATAAAGACCGTTTGGACCATCTTTTTGGATGAAAGGTCCGGCACTGAGGAATCCTGTATTAATGGGTAATCAGACGCGACAAAATTAATAATCATAAAGAGAAATACATGACGTCCCTAGTCACAATGCACATACCTGTTCGTACAGCTCAATGGCCTTGGAATACTGCTCTGTCTGTGCACACGTGAGGCCACATTCAGTAGGCATTTGTTTGCCAAGCTGAAAAGAAATGAGTCATTCATTTGTACAAAACTAGTTAAATAATCATGCATACAATTCAACATTTAATTCATGTAGTACAAGCGGATAAGCTCTCATATTTTAACAAATTGTGCATTTTATGAGAAAAGCATGAAATTCTAGCATAGTTAGGTCATACCATAATGTTTATTTTCGGATGTGGAGGGAAGTCAGATTTGACCTCTGAGGGGACAGTGAGAGGTCAATCCAAGATGGCCACAAGTCCACCGGGTCTAATGTTCAAGCGTGCTTAATTTTGGAACCAAACAGTGTAGAAAAACATTTAAGGTGTCATTTCCAACTAAATTGTGGATGCCCATTCATTTGGTGATACTTTTGAGATCGCCAGACCCCAAGGACATGCATTTAGATCAAGGTCAATGTCAAATTACGTAAAACTTTTGGACATTCTTTTGCTAATACATTTATTTTTAGCTTGGACACTGGATTGGACCTATGCAATAATAGTGAAACTTCGCTTCCATTTTGACACTATTAGCACTAGATATCACATATTTCTACCAAATTGCATAAACAACTTCCTTTGAAATATCATTTCTATCCGGCAACATAGTACGGATCAATTGTAGCTCACGATAACTATCAATCTTCCCACTCATACTAATTTTCGAATTCTCACTATCCACAATTTCCGAATATCCTATTGGTAATGATCAAAATCTAACAGTCTCTAGAACAGAAGCACAGTGCAGTGCACTTGAGTGCAGCTTTGGCACACTTGCAGCATCCATTGCACCCTTTCTTGCAGCAACAGTGGATCAATTCATGCATGATTTTGATGCTTCAGGAAGAGTGGTCCAAAGTGGCTGCCACCCAGTTGTTTCCCTTGTCCAGCCCCAGTCAGATGGATCTGGCATCTCAGGATCCAGGACTAATGCCTGGTTCCAACAGTTGGCCTGGTAGCAAGTGCACTTGATGTGCTGCTTGAGTGCTGCCTGGGTTGAAGGAATGTTCTATAGAGTTCTAGACTTCTGTGTGAAGAGCTGTTTCCTGGCATCATTCACTTCCGTACTCTCACTGGTTCGGTCATACATCGGCACCACAAATCGCTCTAGCAGTACCATTGATCTTTCACTGATCTCACTTGGCATGCATATGAGTTCATTGAAAGCATCAATTCACCTCTGGGAAAGACTTCCAAGTTTCCAGGCAGTCTTATTTCCTCTGCCAGCGAATGCATATACAGTGTCACACACGGTGAAAGTGTGAAGGACTGGGAGAGTCAGACTCTGTGTTGGATTCATTGTGGCAACCATTTCGTGAACAGCTATGTACCGAAAGCTTGACCCGACACCAAAGGCAATGCACAGCTCATCAGGAGCTGTCTTGTTGAATGAAGCCACAGCCAGTACCACCACATCAGTATCAACGGTACGTTTGGTCACCTTCTTAACACCCCTTTTGCACAGCATCTGTCACATGCAGAAGTAGACGAGTGTCGCCTCCTCTTGCAAACAGGGGCAAGGCAGGCCAAGTATGACCCAGCAGGAGAGCAGAGGACTCCACTTCCATCTGTTGCATAGAGATCCTTGCCCTCTGCAAGAGGAAGATGAACAGCTTCGCGTGACAGGAAAGCAAACAATTCGTTTTGTTCTCATTGCATCGAAGGAAGTCCTTCCATTTCTTTGGCATCACAGTAGAAGGAGCCACCCTTTTCCCTGGTGCCTTTCCCCTCTTCTGTCTGGTTGAGGCTTTCAGGCTGGCAAGTAGGTACACATCCCAGACAAGGTCGATGCGGCTGCTTTTCTCAAGTTGAGCAGAGATGTATGGTGCAAACACTCTTTCTCCATAATCTTGAAATGTTCTTGATGCTCCAGGATTTAGCATTTGAACACAGCTGCACCATCCAGAATTGTTGCATCAGCCACAGGCGCACTATTGTTTTCGAGCAGATCTGATTCCAGGTAGCGAAGTAGATCTGCTTTAACCCCAATCCACATTTTTCCTCCAGTTGACAGAGCTGGTGGGGCTGCATGGTTTTCATGGAAGAAGAAATTGTCCATGTTTTCATCTCGTGTTTGACAGGAGATGTACAGCCTTGAAG
>CM068961.1:128557614-128578855 GCA_035128595.1 Eptatretus atami
CGGCAGAAGTATCGCTTCAGCATTCGCAATCCATGCTCCATTTCCCTCAACACCGCGACTGATGATGTTATAAACACCTTTGTCCAGACGGGCTCCGAATCGTCGTACATGCACCAAGCATAGCCGGAATCAGTTGTAAATTGTCACTATTTAGCCTTTGGCTAAATGATGCCGAGTGAGGCGAACGTTCTGCTTGCGCGGCGGAGCAGCTCAGCCAACTTCCGCCTTTGATTACTTCGTGATCAGAGCAAACGGCGTTAGCTGTAATAGGAATCGTCAGGTGGCGTGATGATGAACGTTCGGACATATAAAATCAATTCAGATTTTGGATTGGTGTGTCTCTCAAATAGGACGTGGTAGAGACACATGTAGAGTTAATTCCTCAAATTGTGAGGATCACCATCTTGTCTCCTGGTAGGAACTAGCAGGATTCAGTGGGTGCGCATCTTCTATCATAATGTTCGTGGGTGCTGTGAGTGAGAGTTCGTTTGTCGTTTGCTCTTGAAGCCGAATATGCTTGTGTTTTGTTTTTAAACAGTACAGCTGTGACGATGCGGTACCATGAGAATCAAGTGTTCCCGAACGATGCTTCTGTCGCCTGCACCGCGAGCGAAGCGGCTGCTACTGCTTTAGAAGATGGGAATCCTTGCGCACGAACCAATTTAGACGTCAATCTGCAACATGCGTAATTAGTTTCCTTGTGCTTCTGTGTCAGCACCGAACTGTGCAAACCCCTACTCTCACTTGCGTACAAATAAAAGGGTTTTCAGTCTGGTATACCTCGAGCAGGAGCAGATGAAAGAACCTGCTTTAACATTAAAAAGCTTGTTTCATTTTGTGTCCACGCCAGTGGACTGGGCGCATTCGCCGAACCAATTTAGCAGGGGGCGCACTAAGGCTGCATAATTGGAACCACTGCCTGCAATAGCCGGTCGTTCGAGGAAAGACCTCATCTGTTTAGCAGTAGTTGGCTTGGGCAGTTTTAATATTGCAGCTATATGTTCAGGGAGATGCGTCTTGTATTCTTCAAATATGCCCCAAATATTTCACCTCTTCTTGGCAAAACTGCAATTTGGCTCTCGATGCTTTGTGACCCTTTTCTGGCTAAAGCTCCCAACAAGCGTCAACGTATCTCGCTCGCATGCGTCTTTCGACGCTGACAGATCAGGCAGGTCGTCAACATATTGAATCAGTGTGATCAACAGGGAAAAACTATGTCATCCAAGTCATCTTTAAAGCTCGAGAGAACAATGACGGACTTTCACAATACCGTTGAGGTAATACAGTCCAAGTGTATTGCCTTCCTTATATCTGTGAACGTGAACAGAATTGTGCTTCTTGGGCTATCGTAATACTAAAAAAAGCTGAACAAAGATCCACTAAAAAGGTAGTAGTACTTGGATGCTTGCTTGAATGGTAGTTTTGATTGGCAATTAAGGATAAGCGTGAATCACCGTGTCATTCACTGCCTCAAAATCTTGTACGAATTCCACGTCGTTTCCCAGGTTTTCTTACAGGAAAATTGGTGTAGTACAATGATAATGTTGGAAATAATTATCCTTGCTTCAATAGCGCTCCACTACGGGGCAATCCCTACTTCTGCTTCCGGGCGCAAAGGGTATTGCGGTTTTCGAGGAAGTTTTTTTTCGGATCTATAGTGATCTTGACTGGGTGAATGCCTCTAATTCACCTACATGTTGGCATGTGTTGCCCACAGACAAGTCGGGACTTGTTCGAGTAATTCAGGTAATTTTCTGACCATTTATTTCCGAGAGATCAACCATCTCGAACACAGCTTTACCGTTCTTGAAATTCTGACCAACAGTATCTCTGCTCAATCTTAAAGTCCGTTTACTTGGCTCGACTCCATCAAAGTCGCTTGTGATGCTTGCTTCAAAGAGGTTACCATGTGACCGATGTCCGTTTCTTGGTAACCTTTTGCAATCGCTAAAGTACATGTGGTGCAACACTGGACGGTTGGTTCACAATTTTAATTGTTCCTGCGTGAGATGCACCTCCAGGCCAATCCCTTGCTTTCCAATCAAAATTGTTCCAAACTAATCAAGGTCTGGTGTAATTTCGAGAGTTTCATCGCATAGACGTTATCTTTCCTTTGACGTTGCAATCTGAAATGCAATGTAGTCGAGTCTACCCCTGTCTGTCCATGTGATGTTCTCACCCAGGCGCACACCTCGGGTACGATTCCTCCAAATGTCCACATATTCCTGCAAATATTAAATGCTTCAAAATAATCTTCACAGTCCATTGATAAAAGATTTTCTGTATTTCCCTGCAATAGATTCATCATAGTTATATGCGATTGGTGAGGTATTTCTAAATATACTCCTCAGGGTACATTTCACTGTACAAGTTCAGCTTACAATAGCAAGATCTCTTCCCAACAGATTAATTGGTGTATCAGTTGCCATCAAAATGCATGGTTTGCAGACAATGGTCCAATTTCACCCATAGCTGCTCTGTCAGTGGAATCGTGCAGGCATTCCTGACATTCCACTACTTTTACTCGTTCTCGCGATAACGGGGCATCCGGGAAATACTCTTTCTGAGCGCAGATTTGGTTTCCCCGTGTCAACTAAGAAAGGAATTCTCGGCCTTCAATTTTCAAAGTCTATTTCGGTTCGTCACATGGTTTCAAAGCCAGGAAGGGTAACTCAGACGAAGTCGCTTCTGTTCTTTGTCATAAAGAATGGGTTTTGGGGTTGAAATGAACCTTGAGATGGAGGAGGTAGAAATGAGGGCGGAGGAGGAGGTAATGAGGGTGGATGAGGAGAGAGGGAGTTCGGTGTGAGTGCAGTGGGTTGAAATGAAGCCAGCTTGCTCAAACTGTTCCCATCTTTCCTGTTGTCTGTAATATGGATTTTCATCCATTGGAGGGTGGAGTGTCTGCGATTTTCATCTCTGTATTGTGCCCCTGTCTCTCTTTCTACCGGTCCATACGTACTATAGTTCGACTGTTTCTGCGGTTCCAGCATTTGTTGGCCCAATGCCTGGCTTTCCACATGTATGAAAAGACATCTCTGCGCTGGTCTTGTTTATGGTCTCTGACGGTAATAGGTTGGCCCTCGTTTTGGTGCATTAATATCTCGCATTCCTCCCCCGGGGCATTCACTTGACCTTGAACCTGGGATAGCATTAATGTTGATTCGTCTGCCTCGTCAGAACGTTGCTTTATAAATGAATTGCAATGCGTTACTTACTCGTTAATTTTTACTTCCTTCAATTCCCAGCAGATGCATACTCGCTTTATTTCGTTTTGCAATTTGGCTGTCAAACTATTAAGGAATACATGAGCAAATGGTACACCCTCTTCTTTTAGTCCAGAGTGACATTGATATACACCCCGAAAGCGCTCTAGAACTCCAATGGGTCTCGGCAGGGCGTTGCCTGCACGCCTGTATTTTCGCCCAATCTGTTTTAAGTGTTACCACCTCTGTGACTGCTTCAATGAGTGTGTTGATATGTTCTTTGAGCTCATTTTGCTTCGGGAGCTTCATCTGGCCATGCGGCTGTCTGTTTCAATTGTCGGAGTAATCTCCGGTACATCAGTTTCAATAAAATCTCATATCCATAAAGGTCGGCTGATGCATTCCACTACTACCTTAATTCTGTCTGGAATTTTTTCGGGTTCTCTCGTATTTTCGGCAATCTCATTTACGATGGCTCTTAATTCAGAGCCCAAGGTCGTATATCGCTTGTACATCCTTGCCCCCGGGTAATCTCGCAATGGAAACGCACCTATAAGTGCCTCATCATCTCCATCCTTCGCGGTCCTCGACGTTATTTATTTTCTTTGATCGAGTTGCATTTAACCCTTGTCAGCAAGAGGAACTTTCTCTCTGCTTGGTGTTTGTTCCTTTTTAATTACTCCCCTGGCTCCCCGTTGAGCCTCTCCTTGCCCTGTGGCATCATCTCCCTCTGTCTCTCCCGCTTCTTCATCCTCGAGCGGTTGTGCTATCGGAACTGTGCACTCTGGCATGTATCTGAGTCTTCTTCTTCATCCTCAAATCTGACAGGCACAGCTGTTGTTTCTTGGTTTTATTTTCAAGTCTCACCGGCATTTGCTTCGTTAATTGGTCTAGCTAACCCTTCAGGTTTAACAACCGTGCCTTTTCGACTCTGTCACGACATTCCTTCATCCAATTTATATAAACGCTCCAGTTACATGCTTCTGGGCCTTCTTGTCCCTATTTTTCACCTCCAGTATTTTTTTAAATTGTCTAAACATTCACGGTCAACGTACCATTCTCAGGAAAAGGTAATCTGCTATTTCTGGTCCAATTGCACACATTCTCCTACGTCCTCACAGCAATCAGGCCCATACTTTCAAACATAATTCTTGCACATGTACCTCTCCGTGGCTTTGAAAACAATTTGCCTCGGTATACACATTTCATTCTTTTTCCCATTTCTATTTCCCATATTTCAAATCACAGATACTTCAATGTTTGAAATACAATAAAACACAAAATACAATTTGCTCTAATATTTGTATGTATGTACTCTCTGTTCGACAATGCGTTACCCGCTGAGACAGCCACCTCGGGGAACGCCTCTCTCTTACCTTTTGCTCAAGCACTTGTCGTTCCTCCAGGCACTGCTCCAGCAGATTAAGCACATCCGCGTCACGGCAAAACTGTTGTGGATTTTTCACCCAACCTCGTAGTGATCGTTGTAGAATTCTTTAGGTTGTTTGTGGAATCTTGTCCTCCTCGAGTTAGCGTGCCGACTCGGTTTTGTTATGTATCGTGTTAAATAAACCACAGACCCAGTAAAATCAAATGTCCACAAGTAGTTTTCTTTGTACAATTTCTTTTAATGTATCCTTAGTTAGGTTCTCATCCGTGCTCCCCGATTTCTCTCCTTTTTATATATATTATATATACATTTGAGAGAAGAGAGGGCTTTTTTTGATAGCAAAGAACAGAAAGTACAGCTTATCAGCCCAGTCACTTGTACTTGCAAAAGAAAAAACAATGTCCAAAGTGGAAGAAAGACAAGATTATAAGTTGGTGGAGGCTTAACAATTAAATAATTAGAACAGTAGAGAGTCAAAAAAACAAACACTTTGACTTAGTCAGACTGAGGCAAGGGTTTCTTGTCGAAGAGTAATAATTTCCCCACACTACCAATGTCAAATAAAGAACCCCGGACTGTAAGATAATACAAATACCGGAAGCACCTCCGCTCCGAGGCCCCCTCTATAGCCCTTGAGCCTGCTTACCCCCGAGTGTGTTTCCTACCCCACTGCCAATCACAGGCTTTATACCCGTGGGTGAACCATTTGGTCTAACTTGGGGGGGGAGAGAGGAAGAAGAGAAAAGATAGAGAAAAGAAAGGTCACAGACCGTAAACAACGGACAGTCGTGTGGTGCTCGATATATAAACAACGAATTATGTTTTGGCCGGTTCCATATGTTTGTGGCCAACCGTGTTCAAAGGATCATAAAAGTACATCACCGTCATAATAGAACTACGTGGCAGCCAACATTAAATCGGCAGACTGGCCACTCCTCGTAAAAGCCTATGCCCTGAGGGAGTCTATGGTTGTCTGGGCAAGATTTCCCTGGATTCCGAACTACCCATTAATCACTTGGTTGCTGTAGAGTTGGTTAATGATCCGGTTTCAGTTCTTAGCCGGATAGCTAACAACGTGGTGGCAAGTCAGAAGAGCATCCTTTGTGTCAGTGACATCGTTCTTCTGAAAACAGATGTGCACAGGAACGACTGTCCTCTGGACGCAGCGATTGAGACATTGCCCAGCGCAGACAGTCGGGTTTCGACCGTGTGAATACACACCATGAAGGATGGCAAACCCCATATCTACTGAGACCCGTAACTGAGGTCTTGCTGCCTTTTCAGGGGAGGAAGAGTGAATTCTTTCATTGTGTTCTGTTGTTTGTGAATTTCATATTCTCATGTTATTTTCCTATGTTCTATCCGTTAGCTATCATCTGGTCATTAATTTGGTGACTATATGAGTTTATATGTAGTTAGTTTATTTCATTTTTGATTATGTTCAATAACAATTTGAACTATTTCAAGCCAAGGTGGCTACTCTGGTTTCATGTTCATGTAATTTTCTTTGTTCAATCTATTGCTGTAGTTGTTTATATAAAACCCGGCGAGGAGTGTGATGTAACCAGTTTGAATGTAAAATGTATATAATGTTCCACACATGTCTTGCCTCATGCATGTTCATGTTTTGCTTCATGATATATGCTCTGCTTCTGTTTTCTATGCATATTTATGCTCCGCCCATGTGTCGTCATCTCTGCTGCAGTGGGCAAGAGTGCCTCTTCCTGTCTGGCGGGACATGTGCATGTATCTGAAAAAGACAGGTTGTTTAAGACTCTGTTGGAGTGTTTTAATTAAAGAAAAGGTGACAAGCTGCCTGGACATTCTTAATCAAGAATTGGACATGTAGGCGTTCCAGGATAAGAGTCCGAAGAACATCAGCTGAAATGGGGGCCTGCAAGCACCAGGACTAGGCCAAGGGGCTCCGCAATAATGTTTGAGTGAAGGACGAGCTTGCGCTTAAAGAGAGCCAGGGCAACCGCTGTGCTGCATGCAACATTGAGCTTCTCTGGGCTTAGCCCAAAAGACACAGCAGTTCAGCTAGACGACTGGACAATCGTCTGGGGCATGTCAGACAATGTGCGCCTTACTGCTTAGAGTATAACCGAAAAAGAGGGGCTGCATCACTCAACCGTTCTTAATGTGTCGATGCGGGAACGCCATGCTTAGCACACATCAGGCGGCAACACTGCATCACGAAGAACAGCCAGCAGCTCGGCAGGGAAACCCTTGTGCAGACCGCACCTGCAGTCCTGTGAATGCTACAAATTGATTAAAACAGGCTCTTCAGATTTAGTGACAGCCCACCAATCTGCTAAACCTGAAGAGACACACCAGGTCAGTTGCACGATGATGATCTCCTTCAAGCTTGCCTGGCTGTTACAGAGGTACCAGACACCCACATTAGAAAGGAGCTTTTGCTCTTTCAGCCCGACAGGTTGCTCCGATGCTGGTGCCGTTCGGGTGTGGCTGCAGGTGTGGAGGCTTATCGGTCACCGTTTTTGCCTCGATGGCTTCAAAGGGTCTTCCCAGTCAGCCTGGTCACCTCATTGTTTAAAGCGAAGTCAACAGCTGAAGGTAGTATCGCCACACTCTGGGATCTTCATTTACTACATATTGGTGCCCAAACAGTCACTCTGCCATTGTGAGGTTTCACTTTTTGTACCATGACCTAACCACTATGCAATTCTTTCTCGCCTCACCTGATTGTGATTGTGCTTTGCTAGGGTTTGGGACACGAGCCCATGAACTCACTCCCAGGGTCAACCTGCAATGGTTTTGGCAATTTCAGTGGCCCATGCTTGTAGATATGAGACGGGGAACTGGCCACCTCAGTGGACTCTTCGAGGTCAGAGCCTCAGTTTCTTCGGAGCGGCTAAACAAAGTCTTCAATACGCCTTGCTGTGGCGTATTTGAAGACCGTCACCACGAGGCAGCCAGTCATGCAGTAGAAACAGGAGGTCAGCATGGTGGTGACCTCGTTGGACACAGAGACATCAAACTTTGGTTGTGCGAAAATGGTGAGGGGATGGAAGATATACTGTATCTGCCATATGGCTTGTTTTTCGAGCAGCCTCGGCAACATCTTCAGAAACCTTAGTGGCTGCAGCAAGCTTTTTGATAGCTGCAAGGCCCGACCAGTAGCCCTTTCTGCAGTATATACCGAAAGCTTATCATCCAGAACGCTGTTGTCTTGACATATGTATTCCAGAAGCCTGATCTGTTCTGTTGTGTATGGCAGCTTGGCTGCCCGGGTAGTTTATCATTTATGGAAGCGTGCTGTGCACTGACGCTGTGCCCCTATACCAGTACACTGGTATCATTTCGCTGACCTCGGAGGATGACGGGCTGAGTCAATCCACCTGGTGTTAAATTCAGCAGCGAACAGTGGCTCAAACTCAGGAGACCCCCATGATCCTAAGCCAGCTACCCTAACACTAGCCAACACGAGGCAGAAGTCTGATGAGTCTCCAACACAAACAATCCAAAAATGTGAATGGCCTGCAGCTTAACGTCATGGCTTCTTGGAGAGTTTGTTGGCAGAAAGTCCTGTGGCGCTCATTCCTATAATGATAACATGACATCGAGTCTTTTTTGGCCATTTAACGTTTGTAGAATTCAGCTTAGAGTAGGCTTTGCCCAAAAGGGTTGAGGTTATTACCACGATGACTCGGTTGTATCGTCGATTGCAGCATCTACATCATGGAATGTCTGCACAATGTGTTTCTTGGCTGCGGAATCGTCATTGATCCAGTGCAGGTGTTTTATACTCTTTTGGGCCCAGGGGGCTTGTGCAGCTGCAGTTGTTCTGTGGCCTTGTCATGGTTTTGCTCTCTTCTCCAGCAGCTTTAACAGAGTTGAGCCAAGAGATTAGGTCACTGCCTCTGAGAAGGCAGCTGCATTTGCTACAGCACACAAGAATCATCACAAAGCTACCGCAATGACTGTCAAAGATTTGGGAACATCGTGACCACTTCAATATATCAGCCGGGATGATCCCTGCTTGATGAAGAGTTTTTGTGGCCACGGCAGACTGACATCGAGAACTACATGCGGACGTCACAGCCTGTGAAATTGAGTTTTGGGATGGTCCCTTTGAAGGTCATTTTGGCCAGGCAGGCGTATCCAATCGCCAGACAGCTAATGACGACGGAGTAGTAGGCTGCATTGGCCAGCATTTTCCGTCGGTGATTGGACTATCATATTGTTTTGCAGTTCCACAAGTCTCAGCAATCAGAGCATATAGAGAGGGTCTGATGTACAGTGCCTTCAGAAAGTATTCACACCCCGTGACTTTTTAATTTGTTTGATTACAGCCTGAATTTAAAATGGATTAATTTAAAATTTTTTATCACCGATCTCACAATACCCCATAATGAAAAGTGAAAACATGTTTTTAGAATTTTAAAAAAAATTAATCAAAAATAAAAAGCTGAAATGTTTGAGTCGATAGTATTCAACCCTTTGCTGTGACCTCAAATTGAGCTCAGGTGGCATCCAATTTCCTTTGATCATCCTTGAGATGTCTATCGATTTGGTTGGGGCCCACCTGTGGCCATAAGTTGATTGGGCATGATTGAGAAGAACACCACTTCTATTAGGTCCACAGTTGAGGTGCATGTCAGAGCAGAAACTTGACGCATGAAGTCCAAGGAACTTCATAGAACTCCCCTCAAGATAGAATTGTGAGGAGGAATTGATTTGGGGAAGGGTATAAAACGATTTCTTGTGTGTTGATGAAAGTTCCAAGAGCCAGTGATTTCATCATTGGGAATGGAAAGAATATGGACTACCAAGACTCTTCTAGAGCTGGCATCAGACCAAAACTGAGCAACTCGGCAAAATGACCTTGGCCAGGAGGTGAGCAAGAAACCTGATCAGAGAATAAGAGTTTCTTGGTGAGATTCGAGAACACTGCGAGGAAAAGTCCGCAGCACTTCACAAATCGAGGCTTAATGGGGAAGTGGCCATCAGAAGCATCTGTAGAAAAGGACATGACGACATGTTGTAAAAAGGCAATGAAGCAACTGGAGTTTGGTAAAAAGGCACATGAAGTCAACGGAGTTGTAAGGACAATGAAGCTGAGAGATGAGAATATTCTGTGGTCTGTTGAGATGAAAATTGAACTTTAATGTAAGAAAATTAAATGTTAGGAGCTTTGTATGACGGAAACCAAGCAGATCGTCCACGTAACACACCCCTCCCATGAAGCATGGTGGTGCCAGCATCATGCTATTAGGATGCTTTTCAGCGGCAGGGACTGGGAAACTTGTAGGATAGGGGAAAATGAATGGTAGCCAAATACGTTAAATTTGAGGATAACCTGCTTTCAGAGTGAGAAATACTTTGACGGGTGAAGATTACGCTCTACAGGAATACAAGCATGAGCCAAAGCAACACTGGAATGGTTTCGTAGAATGAGAGTCTTGAGTGCAGCCCAAGTCACAGACCTTTATCCCATTGAGATTCTGTGGAAAGCGTGGAAGATTGGCTGTTCACGGACCTCCCCATTAACTTGACAGGGTTCTGTAAGCTGTATAGTGATAATGTGAGAAATCGAATCAAATCAGATGTGCTCAGAGCATATAGCGTACATGAACGAGATTAACTGAAGCTGTATCGCTGCAAAGGCGCTTCTACAAAGTATTGAAATCAGTGTGTTGAATACGTATTTGACACAGACATTTGAGCTTTTCATTTTAATAATTTGTAAAAAATTCGCAAACATGTTTTCACCTTTGTATGATGGGGTATTTATTTCATGTAGATCGGTGCATACATTTTTTTTAAATTAATCATTTAAAATTCGGTTTGTAACACAAAATGTGAAAAATCATAGGGATGTGAATATTTTTGAGGCATATAATATTCAGTTATTAGGCTACATGTGACAGATTGTTCCAACAGCTGAACAGCAGCTTGCGTCATGACTGCCTTTTGTTTGTTTTTTTTTCCAACCGCTGCAGTATGCAGTATAGTTCATCGAGCTAAGTAACGCCATATCAACAGAGATGTGAGCCTTGCCAGATGGATGTGCCATTCAAGGAAACGTCGGTGGCTCAATTTGCCCCCATGCATTGGTTGTACTCAACGAGTTGCATAGGGCTCACACATATGACGCCTATGACTGCGATCACATTCGGGAGTGAGCAATGATATGGGGAATGATTAAGAATGTATATATTTTACAGAGGAAAACGAGACAGGTAAGGGGCTTAGTTGAAGGACTTTCTGCACATTGATCCTGGTATTGCTAACTGGGGTTAAAAAACTTGCATGAACATTTTAAGAACAATAGATTGATAAATTAACCCTTATTTAACACTGAGTATTTTTTGTAATGCATGCTCTTCAGTTGAGGAAAAGTAGATTGGCTTTATTGGAGGTTTGTGTTTGTCTTTTATTTTTCCTCTACAGAGCTGGAAATGCATTTTGTAAGCTGATCGCTTCGCATATGCAGGCTCAAGAACAAGCACGATGCTGCAAAGCAACTACGTTGACGCATAAGGCAACCTTCAAAAAACAGACCACATGGTAATGGCGTTGTGCATCAAACTATCAACCCTCTGCAAGAGCATTAATTTTCCTCCAATTCCATTTTTAGTGATTGTTTTTTTCCTTGAAATTATGATTTTATGCTGTTTTTGAAAGTTGATTTCTTTCTTCTCTTTTTTTAGAATTCCGATGATGGTGCAAACTTATTCTTCTGTGAAATGCATACTAGACGAGACTGAATTAGGAACTCAGATTGTATCAAATGAGGTGAGGTGTGCCGTTCATGCAGTGCTGCTGCATTATAAGGCGGAATTTTGAAATTTGGACATGGTCCCAGTGACATTGCTTATTCATTGCAAACGACGGTGGGAATTATCCTGCAATGAGCAATCGATGCTCATGTCCTATTTAAGGACAGCACTATATGATAAAAAAAACTTGTCTGCGAAGTCCGCAGTCGACAGTTCATACTTGGTTTTGAGAAGACAATACAGGTAAGACGGATCAAAGGTCAGGTCAGGTATGGGAGCATGTGCCAGAGGGAGCAGCGATGTCGCATTGTCATTTCTACAGTATGTAGGGCTTCTGTCTGGCCATTCCCAACAGATTCTGCCCAATCCCCATCTTCTTGAGATGCCGACGCAACTCAGACCACAGGACTGTGGTTGGCCCATTGCACTCAATCACAAGGCCTCTTCTGAGAGAATCTGGTGGCAGGATCAGTGTCGGGAAATGGCACATGTCCTACATAGCCACAGCTTGTTTGGGACTACACAGGTTAAATCTTATTTGAGTCTCCTCACACTCGTTGGCACAAGTCTGACCGCCGTGAATGCGATTTATTGAAGAGACCTGTCTATCGAAAAGAGTAAGTCTTTTGTCCAAGATCTTGTTCAGAGTCAAGTTTCACATCGTAGAGGTTAGGTGAGTTGTAGGTATGAGGCATGTGTCACTGCATCCATTTTATCGTATCTGGGGTCTCCGTCTTGACCAATCCCCAGGCAGATCTATGCCTGGCCCATCAACATCTACTTGATATGCGATCACCTTTGCTAAACTACAAGCACGTGGTCATCCTCATGGCCTTCTCCACTTCACGAGGCTCCTTGCTGAAAAATTAGTAAGCAGGATCGCATCAGGAAATGAGCCACAAATGTTCATACAGACGCAGATCACGCTCAACTACACAGGTAACACATTCTATTTGAAGTTCCTCTCAACAACCAATCATTGACAAGTCTGACCAGCGATAGCAAGGATTCCCGAGGAGACCTGGTACCGAAGGAGTTGAGCCTTCGTTCGATGGTCGCTTGGTAAGAGTCAAGTCTGCATCCATGAGAGCAAGCTGGAAGCCACAGGATTGAAGAACTCAGAACTTCGTCTTCTGCATAGGTAAGAAGCAAACCCCATTATCCAGTGAATCCATGACCACCCCAGGCCCGCCCAGACGTCTTAGTTGACCTTGAATCCAGCGCATAGACAGAAATCGCTGTCAACGGTAGTGAATCTATTATGACCTCAACATCCTCAACACAAACATGTACACAAGATTAGTAAAAGCCATTCCCCCGAAGTTTGTCTTGAGAAGGACTGGATCTTAGTTTTGACCAGTAGACCTGTAAATCCCAGCAGCTCCAACTCCTCATTCAAGCATCTGGAGGGCCCCATAGGATTTTTATATCATGTCGAGGCTCGTGGAGGAGCTAGAAACCAGAACGTACAACAAGGGGGGCAGGAGACAAGGGGGGGGGGAGCGGAGACTAAGAGGGATGGAAAAAAAGTGTGGAACAGAGACATAGGAGATTGTGGAAGGGCGAGGGATGGGGGCGGGGTACACATGGTAACCAGATGATACTACAGTGACTTTCAGGAAGGAAAATAGGGAAATGAAGGAGTGGTTTGGGGTGGAATTAACATGGTAGTCAAGGTCAGAATTTTGGATGGGGGAAGATAAGAGATTGTGCTTGAAGCAGCTGTTTTGAAGACCTGGAGGGAGGAGTGGATTGAGAGTGTGGATTTGTTCCAGAGGTTGGGAAGAAGAGGAATGAAAGAATGAAGGTGCAGCAGTATTCTTAATTTGGAAAGTTTCACCAGAAGGTTTTTCTGGTGACCTTGAAGGTCTGAGGAATTATATAAGGGACGATCAACAGCAACAAGCAGGGGGCGGGGGGCTAGACCCGGAGAGGAGACAGTAGAATATAAAAAGACCAACGATCTTCTGCGGTGAGAGACCCAAAGACTCAGCTCCATCGCGGGAGATACACAATGATCCATAAAAGCTTTGGTTTCCCCACAGTGTGAAGTCGAGCTAGGTGTGAGGCAGGAGCTCCACCCCAGAAGAGGGGGGCAGTTAATATTGGGTGAAAAGGGCTAGAGAGAGGATGTGCAGGCAGCAGAGAAGGTTTTTTGGACACGTTAGCTGTGCTGTCTGGTCGCAAATAGTGAGTTTACAGTCTAGGTTTAAAATACCTTCTCACCTTCTCAGATGCAAAGACACAGAATCCAGGAGCAGTTGGGTACCAAAGGAATGATGGGCACAAACAGGAGGGGTTGGGACACAATGTTTTGGACAGCAAACAAGAATTGAGGTGTGCAGCCTTCCACAGCGAAGTCGCTCTGGTGAATTTAAGGGGGAGGGATGAGGGGGCATCTCAGACAGTCTTAACGAGGTTCCACCAGGTTTTAGAGGGGGAGGGAAGTTTTGAAGTCATTCTTTGAGCTTCACACTTGTCAAGAAGTGGTAGACTTCTAATGAGGGATGGCGGATAATCATTGGCTCATACAGAACTAAATCCTCAAAAAAATCGATCTAGATAAATATGAAACTATAAATTACTACCAGTCATCCAAAGAATTTCCCATCCAATGTCACTGTTTAAGCTTTGGGGGCATCATTATCACAAAGAATTAGAGACCCAAGTGCCTGTTTGTCATTGTTCTTAGCTCACCAGGATGGGAGCTTTGGGATGGATGCATCATCAGTCGATCTGTCCTCTGTCCAAACACTTTGCAAACTTCTCTGAAACTACAACAATTCCGATGAAACTTACACACCTTCATCACCATGATTGTACATAAGTTTGTCAGCATTGAATAAATCAGGGTCTGAGGCGGTCGACTGTGGGTGTCCCCCCAAAATATTTATTTGTCTCTTCTCGAATACACACCGCATTTCGTTACATTTTGACCACAACTCATCATCCATGATGATTAAAGTCTGTTCAGCGACATTAAAAAAATAAATAAAAAATTGGCTCTAGGGGGGTGCCACTAAAATATAGTATTTGTTTTCTTCCTCCAAAATATACACATTGATAAACTTGACGAACCCTTCTCACCAGTGTACTAAGTTTGGTTCATGTACATTTAAAAAATAATAATAATCTGGGTCTAAGAAAATAACATGCTGGTATACAATATGTTCACATATTGTATGTTTTCTTAGACAACATGCCACATGTGTGTGTATATTATATTATATATATATATATATATAATATATATATATATATATACACTGAAAGCGTCCGTAAAGCGTGTGAGTAATGTCTCCAGTCATGAAAAACATTTTTTTATGCAAAAGGGATGTGGAGTGTTATCCAAGAAGTATGGTCAAAGAATGATCATGTGAAACCATATCATTTTCTTGAATAATGGTTGTCCAAGAAAAGAACATCACTAGGTGGTGTGTTGTGTGGTGGTGTGTGTGTGTTTGTGTGGTGTGTGTGTGTGTGTGTGGTGTCACGGGTTGAGAGACATAATGTTTGTAATTGAAAATTTCATTTCTGCAATCGCTAATAATGGTGTCTGAAAGACATGAGAGGCCTTTTAATTCAATTTTGCAAAATGAGTTACAATTATGTCTTCACCGATTATGTTTCACGCCGCGAATAATGTGTTGAAGCATGAGAGCATTTGTATTGCAATTTCGCCAAAAATGCAGTTACGAACTTATGTTTCAACCTCGGTATTGTGGATTTTTCAGTTATATTGACGAGACTACACAAACACACACAAACACACATACCACAACGAGTGGGGCTTCACAGACGTTTCGGGTGGAATGATACGAGTCAGAAGGGGAATTTAAAGTGGATTAAATTTTGCTGCAGCTATGGTGACAATTTATGTAATGGTATTTCTTTGTTCTAAAGTGTTTTTTGCCATGAGATGTGACAGAGCGTTTATTAACTAAGAGCAAATACACCATCATTCGCTGATATGAATATTCGGAGAGGGGAGGGAGGGAGGGAAGGGAGGGAGGAAGTGAGGGAGTGAGGGGAAATGATGGGGTGGGGTAATGGAAAGTTAGGAAGAGGGGAGAGGGAGAGTGAGGAAGTGAGTGGGAGTACGTCGTGTAGCCTCGGAGGGGGTGGGAGTGAGGAGGGTTTGGGAGAGAGGAGTGCAGACTTGAGGAAAGCGGTGGAGTGGGGGTGTAGTGGGAAATCGAAACTTACTGAAGTAACTCAGTCCACAATACAGGTTGTATCATTAATTTAATAATGAGCATGGGAGAAAGCATCATGCAATGTGATTGCTTTCTGTCCTTGATGTTCCAACAGAGTTTCTTATATGGGAGAGAATGGGAGGTGATCTACTCGCATGCAAGCGGTTGACCAATCACATTCTGATTATGAAAAGTTTTCAAGATGTGATCATGGGAATGTTTAATGCAAATCTATGGTTTGTCATTGAGCACTTTCAAGCTTTATTCGATATTTGCATTGCTTCACTACCTCTCTTCATGACTATTGCTTAATGTATATTATTTCACATGAATGCCTGTGTTATGTGATTCCTAAAGGTTTACTAACAGCAATTTGTTTATTTAGGCATCATGAATAGAATGAAGCATTCCTATGTTACTGGTGCCAACAAAGCAGTTTATTTAATTAACTTCCACCAAGTGAAATTAAGAAATGATATTTGTCACAAGTTAACTGGCATACTATATCAATTCATTATAAACAACCATCAGTATTTGGATGATATTAATAGTATATTCTTAAAGTATCAAGAGCGGCGGAACATCATTAGGTTTCTGACTTTCTTCTTGTCAAAGATCTATAAGGCATGTTTTATGCTGCAGCATTTTAAACTTTCTCAAACATGTTTCAGTGCTTTTACCCTGAGCTTTTCTGGTGAACCATTCTTGTCTGTGACAAAGTGACTTTTAGCCAATGCCTTACAAAATTTTATACTCTTATTAATTTAAAAGCATTTGAAAGCATATAAGAGAAATTGAGTAATAAATTTGTGGACAAAGCGTGTTATCCCAACATGAAATTGTAAAACTTGTTTTTGGGCATGATCAATACAGAACACCAATGCTTTGGATAGCCATGTGATCACGGAGAATTTCTATCAACTTATATGTCCATAAATCTGTTGGTGTAGGCAAATTCAACTTCACAAGATGGAATTATGATTTAACTTCCCATTCCTTTTGTTATATATGACAATTTAAATAAATTTTCCGTATCAAAACAATTCTTCGAGGAGAAAAGAGGCTCTTTTACTCGAATCACCCACATTAATTAGTGATGGGTGTACATAGGAGAAGGATGCCTGGGAGGAAGACAATCAATAAACTCCAAGCCCAGCTGAATTAGCATGTTCAACACTCAGCCACCATTTTAAGGCTGTCACAGCACTGTCAAAGTGCAAAAGTTGCATCGAAGGAGAAGGGCAAGAGGCCATAATGTGGATAGAGCAGTGCTCATTGGAAACCCAGTCAAGTCACTTCCTGAGCCACGGAGAAGGAGGCCATAGGAAGGAGCTTTGGACCCGACACTGGGTTTGCAGTGATCACCGTGTTGGAACATCAGAGCCCTCGTTGGTGTGTCTCACTCAATGGTAAGAACAAGATGCATTTGCCAGAGCGAGGTTGTGAATGTTGGATGTGCACAACAGGCAGGCGCATTTTCATGTGGACTCAGCTCTTTGCCTCAACTGTTTAGGCTTGTCCAACTTCTCTTCAGTGGTTTATTTAATTTGCTCATTTCTTCTCTAGGAAGAGGGTATGCGTGATCACGGGATGAATCCAATTCACCAAACGTGGGTTCACCTTCATTCATTTTTGGTGGAGTATCTCAGCTTTACTTTGATGAAGACAAAATATATAGACTGCACTGCTTCACACTGAACAGACAAAATAAAGTTCTAACTTTTAAACACGTGGGTAATGATTCAAATTTAACAGTCTATGCACCATAATTCCTTACTTATGCGGTTAAGGGCATTAAACAAATTTTTCGTTAATACCGGGCGTAGTGGCAGTGCGCCTGTCATCCGGCTACTCGGAGGTTGGGTTGGAGGATATTGATGACGGGACCTTGCGGTGGGTCGCGCTATGAGGGAGTGTAGGGCAGCCCGGATCATGGCGAAACCAATTTATCCTGTGTCGTAAGAGGTGACGGCAGGGTTGCGTCAGGAAGGGCATCCGGCGTAAAAAAAACCTATGCAAATCAGTATGCGGATCATACGGATGATCCGCTGTGGCGACCCTAATGGGAGTAGCCGAAAGACGAAACAAACAATTTCGTTTAACACTTAAATGTATGATCATTAGTGATCATTTACATATCTTTCTCACAAACAGCAGACATTAATCCAATTGTTTACATTCTTCTTGTACCTGGTATTCCCACATTATAATCTACCTCAACGTGATGTTTCTCTGAATTTAATGAGGCAAGCACTAAATAGCTTATATAAGTCATTGTATCATTTTTCATTTAAATACAAACACATCTATCATTCACATATAAATTTCGCTTGCCAACATAACACTTAGTTTATCACAAGTCTATAGCATGTTAACCAAGCTTCTGATATTATCTGCCATATTCAGAAATCTCATGAGTTTTTTTTTTATTTTTATTTTAATATTTAATGTCAAGACTATATAAAGCTAACACAGAACATATAAAAGGGGAGCAGGAGAAAGAGGACGAGAGAGGGAGCAAAACCAGTGGGGAATAGACTTCATTTTTGAGAAATATATGGGAAAAGTAGAGAGTTCGTCTCAGATGGCATTTACCATCACGTCTTATTTGCTTTTATCTTAAGCTCAATTTTTTTTTATCTGAAATTAACAGATATTTATGATCTTTAAAACAATTTATCTAAAGTATACACTGAGAATAATTTAACATTATTAGGTCTTGTATATATCACATTGGTCACTATCTTGAATTTCAATAGCTTCAGAACAAATCATCAAATCATCCCTGTTCGTCATGAGAGGCACACGAAAACTGTGTGCAAGTCTTGGCAACAATCTTCCAGCAATAGAGGCAACTTAACCAACATATTAAAATAACCATTATTATATGGGCAGTAACAACTCCAAAGAAAAGGTATAGAGATTCTTCACACCTGTCGCTCCATTCTCGTCAGCCAGACTGACAATGTGTTCTGAGTTATTCTCAGTCAGATTCATTATCCAACTGTGATCTCAATTTTGCACAGTCTCTCATTTCACCTTCTTCTGCATAGTCAGGTAGTTATAGTCTATTCCAGGAAACCCTACAAAGACTTTGAGATTCCTTCATTGTCAGCATCCTTCTTGTATCCTGGATCTTATACTTTTATAGGTGCTCATTGTGGAGTACATCAAAAAACTTGTCATTTCTTCAAAGATTGATAAGGTTTTAACGCAAAAATTAAAGTACAATTACAGCCTAAAATAAATATTGGAGAATTTTGTTCTGGAATCAAATTATTCCTAACATATCAAAAACACTCATTAGTATAATTGTGAATTCGCTCTTTTTATTTATCAGCTATGCTATATATTCTGTTGGAATTATTGGGTTTACAAGTAAAACATTCTGTTCAATTACAGACATGTGCCCTTTTTCTGCTAGTAACAAATCTAGTGCATACGGTTTTCATTGCATGGTTCTTATTGCTACCATTTTCAGCCGTCATTTCTGTCCATATGGCCGTTCATTTGCTAATTGTTGCATGGCTAAAGCCATCATTCTTACTCTTTCCTGCTTTCCAAGTTCATATGCTGAAAGTATTAACTTCCAACACATCTCATTGTAAGGTACTTTTTCCTCTGATGTAAGCTTGAAGCGGGGATTTTTTAGCATGCGATTTGGGTACAATCATATCCAAGAAACAGGAGCCTGACCATACATGAGAACCAGGGATATCTTTATATCCAATATGAAGTACGTATTACCATGCTACTCCTATTTTGGAAGGAAAAGTTTCTTTGCTTAATATTATGTAAGGAAACCTTGGCCTCCTGTTTAATTAGTTGCTGGTGATCTTGCGTATAATAATTACAGGTGGACTTTTCCATATGAATGGTTTTTTATTGTGACTATTTTGAGTTAGCAATAAATCCTTCCATCATGGTCATTTACTGTAAAGTGTGGAGGCATTATATATATATATATCAAAAGCTGTTATAGATATGAACTGAAGTTTGAACAGTTATACTCTTTTCCCATATTTCTGAAAACTCTTTCTCTTTAAATCTCCTTCTGAGTTATCTTCTTTTGTAATACAAATATCCTCTCATTCAAAGGAAGTGGTAGAAAGGGCATTCCACTCTTTACTGAATGGGATATGGGTGCAAATCCAGCATACTCTCATTTACTCTTGCACTTCTTTTAAGGGAGATGGTAAATATGTATGCGAATCAGTCCTGGGTGCAAATGGCTTCCAGGTTGCTAAGATTTCTCCATATGGTGAAGTTTTTATCTGAATGCTCGAATGCAGTGTTTGGTTGGAAGTTTGGTGATTAACGTGTTAAAGGCTGATTTGGATGCTATTTAATTGGTGTGTGGGTGCGGAGTGTGAAAATATTTTTCTTGATGAATATATACAAAAAATTAGTATGGGGAAAATCTGGTCCTGCTGCAAGGGAGTATTTCATACTTGTATTAAGCAAATAAAGTTATTGTAGCAACAAATCTAATCCAGCGTAATTATACCACTTCAGAAGTCTGAAGAAGAATATCCGGGGACTGTCCGTCTTGTTTGGTGGGCCCTCTGCAATGGGAGGAGTGATATTTCGCTTTGCTTCGATTTATGCGTGTAAGTTAGTTAAGAGTCTGAAATGGTCAGTCCACTTGGGTTGTATGGGCGTTTTCCCTTCAGGGGGGAGATTTATGAAGAAAAGTCCAGGCTGGAAACCATGGCAATCAGCAACAGCTGGATTGAAAACTCCTTTACTGGGAATAAAAACTTTTGACAGCATTTGTTAGAGCATAATGAATGCAACGGTATATCATCTGGCGGATATCCATTTATTATACTCATAAAAGCAGTGTGTGTGTGTGTGTGTGTGTGTGTGTGGTGTGTGTGTGTGTGTGTGTGTGTGTGTGTGTGTGTGTGTGTTGTGTGTGTGTGTGTGTTGTGTGTGTGTGTGTGTGTGTATTGGAATTGTGGATACAGACACCAACGTCAGTAAATTTTTACCATTTATTGAACTAAAAAAGATTTATGTGCTAGCAAGGAATTCTGGACAGACAAATTTACTCAGACTGTCAACATAACCGCAGAAATCTCGTCTTTAATTAGTTCCAGTAAGAACAGTTTTTTATAATTTTCTGACACTGATTCTATTTGCGGTCTTGAAATTTCCAGTGTGAACCTTATCTTTAGTTTCTTACAGCTCCTGCTTAAATGGTTGGAACACATATTCACCAGACATATTAATCCGACAGACTGCTAGAATGAGTCAAACGTAATTAATGGCATAACAAGTTTTCACTTACGTAGTTAAAGTCAGTCCTGCTTCTCCAAACTGGGAAGATTATATTATCTTGAGGACCGAGCTTCGTGAATACATTGGACACTTCAAATCCAATTACAACTTGTTTGTGTCTGGTTTTTTTAAAAATTCCTTTAGATCTTATTTAAATGATAGGCATTCCTTTTTGGTTATTCAACTTACTGGCAAGTTAATCTGATACAAACGTAATAGTCAGGTGATTTTCCATACAAGGAACACCAAATTGCAGTGGTTAAATGTGATGCCCACACCGGAGGATGTGATGACGTCTCACGGGGAAATGCAAGGGCAGATGTAGCTGCAAAACCTGCTGCCCACACCAGAGCTCTTTTGATATCACAATGTGTATTGAGACAAGAGGCGACGCCGACCATTGATGATGTAAACACTTTG